>VXBL01000025.1:427702-581634 GCA_013400195.1 Aramus guarauna | reverse complement strand
CCCCCCCCCCCCCCCCGGCGCGTTGTCTGGGAGGGGAGGGGGGAGGCGGCCGCTCTCCGCGGGGTCGGTGGCCGGAGAACTTCCCCGCGGGGGCGGGGCGCGGCGTGGCCACGCCCCGCGGTGGCCGTTGGCGCCTCAGCCGCCCCCGCCGTGACTGCGGCTGAAGGACGCGTCCCTCCGTCCTTACCGCGCCCGGGGCAGCCCCGAGGGCCGGTGGTGGCAGCGGTGCCCCCAGCACGTCCCTGGGCTGCGGGACCGGTGCCGCCCTGGAGCGGGTGGCCGGGCCCCGCCCCGCGGTGTGGGAGTGAGGGGCTGCGCCCCCCTCCGTCCCCCGGCGGCTCCTGAAGGGCGGTGGCAAGGAGAGCCGGCGGCTCCTCCGCTGCAGGGGCTGCGGCCGGCCTGCCCGCACCTGCCGCTGTAACGCGTAGGCTGTGACTCCCGCGCGGACCCCGCCGGCTGACTCATCCCGGCTTTTTTGCTCCTTGCCGTTTCTGCCCAGATATAAATAGCTCATTCATCGCCGTAGTAACTGAGTAGCTTACGCTGCGCTCTCGCAGGCTGCTTGTCCGCTCCGGCTCTGCGTTTGTCTGGCGCTGGTGAAACTTAAGGTGAGCGCAGGGCTTCTGCCTTACCTATCTGGCCCCTTGTTCGCTGTCAAATCCAAATAGGGCTTGGCAAATTAAAAAAGAAAGTGAATGAAAGTTTGTTAATGAAAGCTGGGTTTGTCATGATTTAATATTGTGGTAAGATTGTTTCAAGCTGGAAAAGACTAAGAGTCCAGTAGATAACTCATGCAGTTTTTGGTTTTATTCCTAAAAGAAGAATCAAACCGCTTGCCTAGAATGCTCACTTAATTACATTTCCCTCTAAGGTCAGCTAAAACCACCGCCTAGATAAATGACTTATTTTCCAGTATTTCTACCCATTGAGTGCCACTGGAGGATCAGTAATGGATGCAGTATTGATCCATTTCCAGTAGGAATTGACATGTTTGAACTCAGTAGTTCTCAGTTTATTAAAAAACAATCTCATAGTCATACCATCATATATTGTTGGAAAAGTACTCTGAAGAATGTATCTTCCATCGTGATCGGGTGCTTTGGAAAGTCTTACCTGTTACGTGAAGTGTTTTCAGAGGCAAACTGCTACAAGGTTAAACTAGTCCACACATGCAAGTCTCATCCAAAATCCCCACGCAAGCCTTCCGGTAAGGTTGCAGAGCACTTGAATATTTTCCATCTTGTTGATACGGGGTGTGGTTTTGTAGACCTGCAATTCCATGAAATTTGGTACATTTGGGTAAAGAGCACCATATAGATGTAAGGCTGTAGATGAGAGCTAAGTGAGTGGTTACCTGTTGCAGAGATTGATACCAGGTGGATGACCCAAACCTGTGAATATGTCAGTGGCACGCTGCCCTAAAAATGATTTGGACTCCGGTGCTACCATTTTGTTTCCTCCCTAAATCTCCCTGTCCATGCTTGGGTGAGCACTTGCTGACTGAGACCATGCGTGCTCTGAAATCATCCTCCAGCAGCAGGAAGTATTCCGCAAGAGCAGCGGTCTGGGATGATTAAGTTTGTGGCCGGTAAGTGAGGCTTGGTAAACTGGGCTGTAGCTGGCATCTGCATCCAGCCCTAAATTGACTCCGTTTTCAAGTGGGACTTAACTATGGTGCTATTTGTAAAAAGAAGGCAGTCTGTGACTGTGCTATTGTTTCTGGACCTGTGTTTTTATTCCATTAGAAATCAGTAGCAATATTGATCACCTACTGTTTTGTTTATAAACATGCAGCAAAATACTTTGTAAGGCTACAGTTCTAAATGCAAAAGGCAAGTCTTTGACTTGCAACAGTCAGATACGCAGTAGATCTTGGTGGCAGCTGGTGAACTGTTCTTATGGGCAGTATCATAACGCTGTTGTATTTTGTCTTTGGAATGATGCATGGTAAACGCAGCTCGATGAGGACTGAAACACAGCAGAGCCTCGTTGCGAGGGGATTATATTCACTGTATTCATTGGTAGACTTGCATTGCCCGTTATCTAACATATAACTCTTCTGTGGATTAGGATGTGACAGATTGCATGAGGAAATGTCAGTCTGGCTGGAACTCCTGTTCTCAGGTCGGTTGAGCAGCTCAGCCCACATGAAACAAGTGGCAGCAGGGTTGGAGGAGTAACAAGCAAAGTAAGCTTCAACAGGTGTAGCTTTTTATTCTCCCAATGGTGCAGGAATTGAGAAGGGTGATTTTTTTTTTTTTTTTTTTTTTTTTGGTAGGGAGTAATTGGTAATCATTTTGATCTCTTTAGCTTTTTAAGACACAATATTCTTGCAGTGAATCTCTTATACCAGAAGTAATCTTCTTGCCCTTGCTTTTTGAGGCATATGTAGTCTTTATCAAATGCCTTGTTTCCTCTGCTCCGTTACATCTCCCATACAAACCTTTGTCTTAGTCTCTTAAAACAATTTCTGGACTCTCTTCCATTTTGCTTCTGTAGCGGAAAGCTCTCCTTCCTCTGATCTGGTCTCTCAAGCTGTGTGTCCTCTTTCAATCCCACTCATTCCTGAAAAATGGCCTTTTCTGAGATATTTACAGTATCTGAGTCAATATTTCTCTATTTCTTTTTGTAAACCAAAGCAGTAATTCACAATTCAAAGTGAGTAATTCAGTTACTGTGTTGTGGGCTTCTCGCAAAGAAAGACCAGTGATTCTGACGTGCTTTTCCAGTCTGACATTCTTCTGTGTGGAGCTGAAGATATTTCTTCCATTCAAGTTTTTAAGTCTCCCTTCTCGTTTCAGTGTAAAACTGCCTCTCAGAATATGTCAACCAAAGTGATGAATTTTTTCATCTAAAGCTTTTCTACTTCATTCTTTTCCCAGGGAAACATTAACCACTATTTAAATAAGCTGTGGTCTGATTCTCTCTCTTCTTCCTCTTTTTTTTTTTTTTTTTCCCTTCTCCTCCCTCCAGAGGTGCTGAGCTAAGCATGCTAAAATTTTTGTGGATTAGGCCTCACTATTGCATATGGATCAACATGCTTGTTTTGATCAACTGGTTTTTTCTTTCATTTTCTGCATTGATTTGGAATTATATTTTGAACAATAATCTTTTTTATATATTCAGACTTGCTCTTTGATCCACAGCATAGTGTCTGGATGATCTGTCAGACCGATTCTTCTAGGACAGATCAGTTCAGGTTGTCTGAAAGGACTCCCATTCACTGTGTAGGCATTGCGAGAAATATGTTGTTTTCAGGACTGTGGATCTCTACTGAACAAACCAGAACTGAAACACGCTGGGGAGCTTTTGCTTTTTGGTGAATGTCATCTTTCAGACCTGGAGTGTGAAGACACGATGTAGTGATGGCATCTAGTGATCTGGTCTGAAGAGTAGATCTATTGTTAAAGGATCCTACAGTCTTCTGAGCAGTTATTTTTTCCAGGTCTCCCTGTGGAAGTGGCTGAAGGATAACTGTGTATTGTGCAAAAGCTGTGCTTGTCCTCTTCTATAATTCCTTACGTTTCTGAAGCATGGTATGTTGCCTGTAGAGCACTGGGCTGGAAGAGGCAACTTAAATGTAGGATTTAAGTTGATATTGCTCAAAAGTTTCAACATTGGTTCTTTCCTATATAAATCACTACTTCAAGCCATAGCGAAGACTCAACTGAATCTTTCTAGTAAAGGATTTCAAGCATTTTGAAATACGTGGCAGGCGGCAGGGCTTCCAGAGTGTAGTCTTCATGAAAGAGTCCTCCTCTGTTTTCAATACTGAATGAGTTTCAGAAACTACAGTTGCTAAAGATTAGAGAAGGAACACTTAGCCAATTTTACACCAGCTCTTTTCCTTTTGCAGCTTTTAGTTTGACAGATAATTTTTTCTTTGCCAAGCTACCTACTCAAACAGTAACCATGCCACAGCACAGTTATAGTTCTGTTTATCCTCAGTAACCAGTTCTACTGCTATTAATCTGAATTCCTTTACAGGCAGGAGGAGGGTTAGAAATTAGCCCAGACATCTTACATAGCTAGACGGGTCAATGCTTTTCTTTTGCTTGCTCTGTTTATTATTATTATATTTAATCTTGAGGCTTCATTTGCAGATTGTGCTTTGGTTTGGTTCTCTCTGTTAGTCTCAAGGCATTTCCAGTATAATTGCGAACCCTGTTAAGATGTTCCCACTTCTGTTTCCTGTATATAGCATTTTTCTCATTCTAACTGCTTTAAATTTGGTTTAATTTTTTCTTCTAAATGTAACTGGAGTCTCATACTAGTAAATTGTCTAGCTCTTTCAGTATCTGTTAAGTAGCTGTTCTGCATGTTTTTTGCATGCCTTTCATTTAGACATGCATTCTGATGGCCAAGAATGGGCTACTACTTGTTTGGGAATGACTCTTTGAAGTGATGGAGAACTCAATTTTGAGACTTTTATCTTAAAGCCCTAAATATTATTGTTTGACTCATCAAGTTGATAGCATGTTGGAAGTAGTTAGAATGGCCTGTTTTGGAAGGGACATTAAAGATCATCTAGGTCCAGCCTCACTGCCATGGACAGGGACACCCTCCACTAGACCAGGTTGACTAAAGCCCCATCCAACCTGGCCTTGAACACTTCCAGGGAGGGGACGTCCACAACCTCTCTGGGCAACCTGTTCCAGCGCCTCACCACCCTCACAGTAAAGAATTTCTTCCTAATATCTGATCTAAATCTACCCTCTTTTAGCTTAAAGCTGTTAGCCCTTGTCCTGTCACTACATNGTGCAGGACCTTCTACTTGGCCTTGTTGAACTTCATGCGGTTTGCACGGGCCCACCTCTCAAGGTCCCTCTGGATGGCATCCCTTCCCTGCAGCGTGTCAACCACATCACACAGCTTGGTGTCATCAGCAAACTTGCTGAGGGTGCACTCGATCCCACTATTTGTTATCCAGACTGTTCCTGATATAAAGAGCTAAAACATGTTGATTAATCTGAAACTTCCTTTCAATCTGTTCTATGGCTTTTCCCCCACTTCTGTGTTGTTTTCTGACTTTTTCTTTTTTTTTTACCTCATTCTTTATGGCTGTTTTTAATTCATCTCTGCCTTAGTTTTTCCTGCTTTTCTTGTTTGGATGTTTGAAAAAAGTAACAAACCGATTAGAGTAAAACAGGGAATTCTTTGGCCAGATGTTGCCGTTAGGTATGGATTTCTGTTTTATAAGTATTAATGTCTGGGTGAGAAATCCAGGACGCACAACCATCTGTTCTTCCAGTCCCTACAATGAATGTGGAATTTCCTCTGTTGACCATATGGTTTCCATTGCTGTTGGAACAGTAAAATGAATTTGAGGCACTTGTGGTCAGTTTTTCTGCATTAAAATTTTTTAGAGAATCTGGGAAAGCAAAGAATTGGGAAGGTGCTCATTGGAGCTTAGGGGAGGAGTGACTCCTCAGAACCTGTATTTTTACCTCAAATTGTAGTTAACTAAATCTTCATAATCCCTCACAAACTCTTTGCATGAATACATGTGTGGTTTTGTGTGTGGTCAAGTTGGGAGGCATTAGGAGGTGGACACGTGGTGAGGAACTGTTCAGTTTGCTTTAATGTGAGAGTATGTGCGCCAAGCAGGAGTGAGAAATGCCACTGCTGGCAGCAGGCAGGCAGGGCCTTGGACTAGCGGGCAGTTGGTTTTGCTCAGCACGTTCTTGTTAAAATAAGAATGCATAGGATATCAGGGCAAAAACCTGGATATTACTTTATGATTGTTACATAAGTCCTTGTTATGTATGAGTTCATGACCTATTGCAGCAAAACACTATTCTTTCCTTACAGTCTTCCTCAGTTACCCAGAGAAAACCCTACGTGCCCCATAAGAGCACTGCCGCATCACAAGCCAACTCGATGGCGTCCTCTACTGCTGTGCCTGTAGGATTTCACTATGAAACAAAATACGTAGTTCTCAGCTACTTGGGACTTTTATCACAAGAGAAGCCGCAGGAGCATCCTCCTCCTTCAACTCAAGGTAATATTTGCATATGCATCTGTACCTATTTACATGTGCAACTGTATGCAATTAGTTCTTCAACTCTTTGTGAATGGATGCAGACTGTTAGCCTGATGTTCAGTCTAATGCATCTCTTATTTTATTCATTTAAAATAAGGCGAAGGGATGCTGACCAAGTAAAAGCTGTTTGTATTTAGATTACTGTTTCAATTTGAGCTATACTAGGACTGATTGGTGTTTATGAAGTAAATAAGTGGGTTTAGTAGCTGTCTAAAGGTTAGGCGGGATGAATGTATATTATCTTCACTGAGCCATCTTGAGAATTTGAGCCCATGCTTGTTTTTTTTTGGAGGCAGGTGGAAGTAAGCAGGGATGAGGTGGTGTTTACTGGCATAAACTCTAAGCGATGACTTGAGCAATCTGATGTGCTAAATAGTTTTGCCCTATTATGTTAACGCTTCTGTTGTTGTCAGTCAGTGGTGGTGCCGAGATGTGAGGCTTAGTGTGGCCTGTGCTGTATTTATTCATTTATTTTTAAGACGTCAAGGACTGCATGGAGTCAGACGTTTCTTCCGGAAGAGGTTCATGCATGTAGGAGCTTAAATAAGTAAATAGGAGGCAGAATAAGAGAGGTTTGACAGATTGTTTCACATAAACCTAGGTCGTAAAATTTACTTTATTTTGTGGTAGCATGCATTTAAACAATGGCGTTTGTCAAGATTGTTTTGGTGGCTTGTCAGTTCTTAATGAGTTTCAGTCACTACTAGTTCCTGTGATTCAGAACTTATTCTGATGAAAGCTGCATTAAAAACAAAACAAAAAAACAGATAGACTTCAGAATCTGTTTTTTCTTGAACAAGCACTTAAGAATGCATACTCTGTCATTTACTGAACTTACCTGTCATGAAATGAGAAATTCCTGAAAAGAAAAAATAGCATCAAACATGACAGAAGTAATTTTATCAGTTTGGCACTAAAAAGTATAGCATATATATTGTTTATAAAATTAAATTTATTTAACAACTTTTTTTGGTGACATGGACAGTGGGATCAAGTTAACCCTCAGCAAGTTTGCTGATGACACCAAGCTGTATGGTGTGATCGACACGCTGCAGGGAAGGGATGCCATCCAGAGGGACCTTGAGAGGTGGGGCCGTGCAAACCACATGAAGTTCAACAAGGCCAAGTACAAGGTCCTGCATGTGGGTCGGTGCAATCCCAAGCACAACTATAGGCTGGGAGGGGAATGGATTGAGAGCAGCCCTGAGGAGAAGGACTTGGGGGTATTGCTTGATGAGAAGCTCAACATGAGTTGACAGTGTGCGCTTGCAGCCCAGAAAGCCAACCGTGTCCTGGGCTGCATCAAAAGAAGCATGAGCAGCAGGTCGAGGGAGGGGATTCTGCCCCTGTACTCCACTCTGGTGAGACCCCACCTGGAGTACTGCATCCAGCTCTGGGGTCTCCCCAGTACAAGACAGACATGGAGCTGTTGGCGAGAGTTCAGAGGAGGGCCGTGAAGATGATCAGAGGGCTGGAGCACTTCTCCTGTGAGGACAGGCTGAGAGAGTTGGGATTGTTCAGCCTGGGGAAGAGCAGGCTCCGGGGAGATCTAATTGCAGCCTACAAGAAAGCTGGAGAGGGACTTTTTGCAAGGGCATGTAGTGACAGGACAAGGGCTAACAGCTTTAAGCTAAAAGAGGGTAGATTTAGATCAGATATTAGGAAGAAATTCTTTACTGTGAGGGTGGTGAGGCACTGGAACAGGTTGCCCAGAGAGGTTGTGGATGTCCCCTCCCTGGAAGTGTTCAAGGCCAGGTTGGATGGGGCTTTAGTCAACCTGGTCTAGTGGAGGGTGTCCCTGCCCGTAGCAGGAGGGTTGGAACTAGATGATCTTTGAGTTCCCTTCCAACCCAAACCATTCTATGATTCTATGATTATTACTGCAACCCCTAAGAAATATTTGAATTAAAACTGAATTAAGAGGAAGTTACAAATTTTTAAATAAAAATGTAGTCAGTTAAGAGGACTTTCAAGCTCCTGAATAAAGATAACTGTTAAGTCTACTTTTCAGATATTATTTAGATATGTTAGCGTGTGTGACAGCAGGGTGTAGTTGGATTTGCTGTTAAAATACTCCAAAGCATTAATATTTTTCAAATCTGTTCTTTTAGCCCTATCACTCTAAACCTTCCCTTCTGAGCAGGAAATTCTCCTGCATTTCCCCAATGCTCCCTCCCTAAACCAGACAGTGAATACAACTTCTCCTTCCCTGGTCATCTTTCACTGAAATTAGATCTCTTTTTCAGTGTTTTTACTGCTTTCTGATCAAAGGCTCTGGATAAAATAATTTTCCCTTACTTTTAATCTGCCATGTTATTTCTCACTCTGTTTTGTAATGCTTTGGATGGACTTCAGGCTGTTACTGAACCAAGTGCAAACACTTCATCCTTCTGGTTCAGGATTTGTTTCATTCTTTCCTAACTCACTTTTCCTGGTGCTTTTCTGCTTTCCACACTTCCAGCAGTTTTCATTTGTCTGACAGTTACTTTATAAAAATCCTTTCTCCTACTTCTCTTGTTCCTTGTAATTGAGCAGTTGTTTCAACTGCACTCCCAGGGTATGCGTGGTAACAGCCCTGTGTTATTTTGAAGTACTGTATGCATCTTCTTTGAATATTAAGTTCTATATACAGTCTGCGTCTCCTTGTTGTCTAGCACGTGGCTGATGCCTACTTGCGGAGAGCTGTACCAAAGCACTCTGCTCTATATGCTCTATATTGTCCCTTAGGGAGGCAGCGAGAGAAGCAGCAGCCCGTAATGGGTATTACCTGCAGTGCCTAATGCACTGCTGGAAGGTAGCTGAGTGTTACAGTAACAAGTGTGGTCTGGTTGGAACAAAAGAGATGTGAAAGCCAGTAAATGAAAATGAAGAATTGTTGTGTAGAATCCCATCGTGAAGAGAAAACTTCTGGTTTTTTGTAAGGAAAACATGTGAGAGATAATAACAGGATGGCATTATATCGTGCTTGTCAGTGTGTTTTTCAAGCAGCATCATAAACCATTGATATGACATCTTGACTGATCCTAACAACTTTTCATTGATGGCTTTTGTGGTACTTTAAAATGCTGATCAGTAGTCTTTCTGCTCTGTATGGCTGAACACTGTTGATTTATGAATTGGGAGGATTCTGATACAAAGTACCTGTCACTTGATCTTATTTTGCTTTAATTTGGTTACTGTGCTGATAGACCTTTCATGGGAAACAATTGGAACAGTGATGTTTGGCTTTTGCCTGTTTCTATTTTAGTTGCAGATCACTTCTCAATTTTATGTTTCATTCATATGAGGCGTTGACTCTGGTATCTGGTACTTTCCCTTCATATATTTTTCTTAGATCCAAATAAGTCCTTACTCTTTGTCTGATTTCTGTATCATATTACAATATAAGGCGAGTATCCAGAAGGGCTGTCTTTGTCCTCACTATGTTAACCTCCTTCATGTCTTTCAGTATGGGAGAGTGAGGGACTCCTCTAGAGGGCAGTTCAGAGCAGGACCCTGGTTACATCCACCTTATATCACCTGCTGGAGGATCTTCTCCTTTTCCATTGCATGTGTACAGAACATGGGGAAATAAGGCATGCTAGGTGTAGTTAGTATTTCTGTACCTCCCTTGAGTCTCCTACCTCCTTCTACAGCAGTCTCCCATGTTTCAGTGAAGTTTCAACGCTCCAGTTAAACCAGAGAATATATCTGATAGGTCAAAATAACAACCAAAAAAGCCATCTTTCCCAACAGGAGTCATACTATTTTATCTCTGCTAGAACTGGTAGGAGAAATTGAATGCTTTTGTCCATTCCCCTCCCCTTCCTCCAATGGTCATCTCCCCCAAACCTCTGCTTTCCTGCATTTTATATTAGAGAGTTCTTTTTCTGATGTATGTCTTTTTATTCAAAAAGATAAGAGTAAATCTTTAAGATATTTGTTAGATTTCATGTTAAAACATCTCATTTTTTGTGGACATAATATGCTTTACCAGACCAATGGTTTATAGAGGGATTTTATTTAGTGAAAACTCAGACAAATGACACAGAAAATTACTTCACTGCATTGGCTTTTGGATCTCTTGGTCTTGATTTTGTTGCAAGAAAGATGGTTTCAATTACAAGAGCTAAAAACCCTTCTGGCTTCAAGCAAAGAAGGCCGATCTAAGTCAACATCTGATTACTACTTTGAAAGCTTTATTTAGATAGTTTCTCTTCAGTGCAGGGACTGAAGAGAGGACCATCCGCAGTATTCCAGGCTCTTGAAGAAAAGACGGTTTTAGTGGACAAACCAATCTTTTAACATCACAGCTCTATAGTATTATGTAGTTGATTTCAGTGTCTCCAGAGGAAAATCCAGCAAACTTAACTTGGCAGTAGTTTGAGAGATTGTTCCTATTAGCGTTTTGGCACATTAGTGATTCTGCATAGCACTCACTTCACTTTATTTAAAGCAAAGTCCTCTAGCAGTAAATTCTGTTACTTTTGGTTGGTTTTCAGGTAGGTGAATAATACAAATAGCTTGGATAAATCTGATAGAGCACACACCATAAGAATCAATCTGTGTAAATTCATGTGGTTTGAGGCAACAGATGAGTACAATTATTTAAAATGCGTGGAAGCTCTCAGTTATCTGTTCATTAGATTCTGGAGAGATGCTTTAGTATTTTTTCAGAACTCTTGTAGTATCTATAACTACTGGTTCATACACAGGAAATAAATATCAAGTACTGGAAAACATTTCTACGTTTTTCCCCTTGAAGTTCATGCTCATTATAGAAGTTTCCAGTTTCCTGCAGTTGTTAGTACTACTTACTTTTTAAGTGAGTCAAAGGACTTCATTTTTGTGATTCAATATATTCGTATTATAAATGCTTCTTTGTGTTTCATCAAAGGGTAACTTTTAGTGTATTTCTGGTTTTAAATCTCCATCCCCACGGTTTGACCCCATCCCATGAGCCTGTGGCTGTAACGAAGATTCTGAAGGAAAGTAGTTTTTCTGTGTTTTCCTTGACAGAATGAGAAATCTTAAATAATCCCTTAGCTCACATAGTGTGTGGAAGATTTATAATCAATGCTGCTACTGCATAGTGGCATAGATTACTCAAGAGGTGAACAAGGTTTTGAGAGTTTTACGGTTTCTCTGAGGTGCATGCTATCCACAGTATTTTAATCCAATTATTGTGCATAGTGTTCTTTTGACCATTTATTATCTGTTTTGGAATTGCTGTATGAAGTGTTGTATATAGTCAGTGATCAAGGCATTTTAGTGGTTTCCCACACACATTTCTTAGACCTGGGCAGTGTTGAATTGGGTGACTGAGAGAAACGGGGTTTACATTTATTTGTTCACTTGCTTTGGTTAGAAGTGAATTCTGTCACATTTCAGGGAATATATGTACAGATAGGCAGAGATGGTCAGGTTTCATGCATTGTGGGTGAGCTCAAGGCTCTTTAGTGGCCATCCCAAATCTACCAGTAGTACCTCTTTTATATGATTTTGACCATCGTGGGTTGGATACCTGTCATTGCAAGGTTTTCTGTCATCCGGTGACACTTGGAGTGGCTGTTGCAGAATGTCTTGGTTTTCTTCATACTCCATCCTCATGCCTTCACTTACTCTTCATAGCACCTACTATTGGTCTGTAGGAAACGAAGGAGTTTTTGAGGTGTTTTTAGCTTAGATGAATAACTCGTTCCTTAGAAGCTTTCCTCTTAAGGCAAAACATGCCTACTTTGACTGAAGAATCCCAGGCTGAAAAGGTACACATTGTAAGTCAGACCAATCCAGTTCATGGTAACAATGGAGTTATTTCCTGTACTGAGGCAAGGAAAGGGGGGGTTTGGGGGTATGACTTGGAGCAGAAAGAGGTGGTCCCTCCCAGAATGTGAATTCCCACTTAATTAGGCATCCTTGCTGCCCACAAAAAAAAAAAGACTATTAGTTGGCAATGTCTTGTCTCTTTTTGGTTCTTAATATTTTGAACTTCTTTAGTTTCTTCTAAGCTGAGCCTTCTTGTGGTTTATAAAGAGCTGCTTTTAAACATTTCTCAAATCAAGGGCTACATCTATGTATGGCAGTCTGTGTTCTGAAGTTTGCTGGGATAATGGATATACTTTTCATTAAAGGAAACATGAATATGCTTATAAAGACATTTCTTATATTTTTGTCACTTCTCAGTGCTTGCAGAAATTTTAGATGCTTACTTATTGTTTTAAAAAGTCCGAGATGTTAAATACTAGAATCATGCTGAAAGTAAATTTTGAAGTCAATATTGACTCTACAGGAGTAGGAGAACTTGAAAACAGAGATATTGTTAGATCAAACTTAAAAGCATGAAAGAAAAAAAAAACGGGGACACACACACACACACACCAATCTGTGGCATCAAAGGCTTTCATTGACCGTGCATTCACTTGAACTGAAGAGGTATAACACATTTTCAGTCTCTCCTTATAGTTGCTGTTGTCTCTTATTAGCCATAGTATACACTAACACAGCAGAATCAGATGTGCAGGCTCTCTAGCTCTGATGAATGACTTCCCATCTTTCCTCCTCCCAGGATCTAACCTGAGAAACAGGTTAGTCTTGTAATGTTACTAAACTTCTGGAATGGCCTTATCAGTGCAGTTTTACTGTATTGCATTTGTTTAGTAGTCATAATACTGTCTGATTGTCAGTGATGGGCTTGATGGACTTTTAGAATACATTTTCCCCTACTTTGCAGGTTACCTCCAAATACCTGAAAAAACAAAATCTTAACAAGAACACACTTGTGCAAAAGGGAACGTTTACTCAGTGAATAAGTAGAATACACTAACTTCTTTGTGTAAGACTGTGTAACGGAGGTGTGTTTTGTCTTTGGGTTGGGAAGACGCCTTTCAGTCAATTTACCAAAAGCCTGTAATAGGCAAACCCATTTTTTTAGCATAGGAAAGCATTCAGTGTTTATGGATCTTACAAGTACCATTTCTGATGTGACCATTTACATTGTTAAACAATGAAAATATGTTCTAATCTACTAGAAGCTATTTTTACTGTTTTGTTCTACCTATTTGCAACCTGACTTGGAAGTCATCTAGAGAAGGAAAAGATACCACTCGCTTAGGACCTTTGCTACTGGAATATGCTGTTCTCCAACACTGGGTGCAACTTTTGTTGGTAGCGGTCAACATACAGGAGATGCAGAAAGCTGAAATCCATTGATAATTAGGGGAATAAACAGGGCAAGTCACTGCTGGGTGAGTGGTAGGGTTTTGATGTTTTGCACAACTGAATAGTCAGGTGCTATTGGAATCAGCAGCTGCTGCAAAGCTGTGGGTGTTACGAGATGGAAACCATTGACTGCAGCACTGATTATCTAAACAGCTCTTTTGTACGCTGGCAGCAATGGAATTTCTCTTCCTTCCATTTTCCAGGTGACTTATTATCAAGTATGACAGCTTGTCATGTGTGATCATCATCACATTAGTCTTGTGAGAATGGGTCCTCTTCTGAATACCCTCATCCCTTCCATATACAGGGTGAAGCACAGGTTAAAATAAGAGTTTGTACTTGCATATACTTGTTGCGCTTGACTGTGAAGCAGCGGTTCAGTTGTTCAAAGAGGTGACCTTGAAGGGACTGACAAGGCATTAGTGAGTGTCTGTTCATTAACCAAAAGGAGGAACAGTTTGCTCCTCTCTGGAATTTATTGTTCAAAGTGGCAAAGCAAGACTGTTTGAGAAGGGATTTAAGAAGCTAAATAAAGTTGTTCTCAACATAGTGATGATGATCTGTGTGGTTAAGTAAAATGTAATTAAAGTGACTATCTGTTCCTTTAAACTGCTCACACAAATAAATGTAAACATTTTACACTGACTTGTACATTGGTTTAGAAAGATTTTATCTTACAGATATCTATTGAGCACTGAGGTTTTTAAGCATTAGCACACATTCAGTGGGTTGATTCTGTGGATTTTTAAATTACTTTTCAAATATAGGAAACTTTGCAAGCTTATTTCCTAGTGGTTTTTTAAATACAGAAGAAACACAGTGTAATTTACTACACATCTGTGTGTGTTAACTAGTATTGTTGCTTTATGGCTTTCACACACTGATATGAAAACTACTGATATTACGTGTCGATTATGAAGGAAAGGGGAAGGCAAAACAACACTTAAAGTGAGTTCAAGCAGATTTAAATAGACATGACCCAAAGAAAATAGGCAGTCCTTCATAAGGCCAGCAAATTATGATCTAGTGTCATCAAAACAGGAATGAAGAAAGACATGGTAGAAAGCTACACTGGATGTTGCAGGACTTACCTGAAGATTTGCTATGAAATATAAGTGATGAGGAAGAAATGAAGTCAGGTGATACCAGCGTTACGGATGTAAATCTTTTCCATTTTTATTTTCTTCAACTGAGTGAAGAACATTTGTGGAGCAGAATGTCTAGATGCCAAGGTGAAGCTGTAGGCAGTCGGTGTAGGTGCAGAAAGGGTGAGATAGGTTGGAGAGTCATCAGTATTTGGGTGCATGAGTAAGAAACAGTGGACATGGGCAACGTAATCAGAAGGTTGGCCAGGAGGTGGTGTTTAAATCATGAGCATGAGAGAACATGAAGTCCCAAAAAAGAATTCTAAGGAATATTCAGAAGTAAGAGAGCTAAGAAAATGTGTTTTGGGTAATGCTGTCACTGATACTGTTGAAAGTAGCAGAGTGCAGGGCTAATGAAAACAAGTAATTGACCCAAAACTTAAGGAAGAAAATGGCTGGAAGGGGCATTGCTTAGCAAAGGGAAGTTTTGTGGTCAATTTTATTTATTTGTTTTTTTCAAGGGTAAGTTTATACAAAATTCACTTCTATATTTGTGTGGATATAACAGAGATCCATTTTATCTCTAAGTAGGACATTTTGAGGAACTGAAAGAAGGAAGAAAATTTCAGTGGTAGGCTGTTGATTCACTGATGTTTGGTGAAAATAAAACAGCAGTTAATGGAACAGTTTTTGTAGTGTGCTTTAAGAATGGGATTTGAAGACATGCTTGAAAGCTGATGGAAGGAATAAAGATGAGCAAACCCAAAGAAAAAGCAGATAAATAGCAAGAGTTTTGAGCTGGAACTCTGTCCCAGACATCTAGTCTTTCCATTAGTACTCATCCCATAAACCAGTTACTTGAGTAGTTACCTTGCCATATGGCCTTATATTGGAAAGGTTGACATTCCTTAAAGATTCAAATATTTTAAATACCTTGGCTTGTTTGGAAACAGTTTTGTGTCTCTGGTTTGCTGTAGAAAAACAAATTAAGATGATTGTGAGTCTATGTAATCCGGAACGATATGGCTGAAACAATTTCTTGTTACCAAATATCTAGAGTCAGCACACAGAATATGTCTTCATGATCTCAAACCATGGCATGTGTATTTCTGGGGATGTTCAGCCATTTCAGATTCCTAAATGACTTGATTAGGAGATGAGAATTGACAATTGACTGAGAATTGTGAGGTCCTTTGTCTCTATTGTTACTTGTGAAGCCAGTTTTAAATTATTTCATTGTGGCCTGTAGACTCCTCATGAACAGTGAAGTGATGCAGTTAATAGATTTCAGGACTCTTTACTGATGGCATTACATAGCTGCTTTCAGTATTTGAGTAGATTTTGCAGGCATCAATATGAATTTTATATTTTGCTACTAAAAACCAAGCTTATGCCTATGTCTGCTTTGTTTTGGTGTAGTAGGATAACAAGCGGATTAGTTTTAATGACTGCTTGTTTATGTATCTTGGTTTGATTTTGGTTTTAAATTTAAGATAAGTTAGTTTTTTAACCTGTTACGTGTATTCTGTGTGTGGCTTTACAGTTCTAATTTTTTTAATCATATTTCAAGCACCTATTCTCTCTTGAATAGGACTGGAAGTTTATGTGTTTCTGGGCTCATGTAATAAAACTTTTGTAGTAAGTGCCCTTAAGGGATCGTACTTTTTATGTTGCTGTCTGAAATAGAACTTTCACCCTGAATTCCTTTATAGTTAATATTTCAATATCATGTTCCATTATCTACCTTATTTGAAGTACTACATTTGAATAATTTCTCTCATTTCTTTTAGGAACTCAACAACAGCTTATAGCACAACATGCTTTGGAGAAGGAGGCTTTGGAGAAGATTAAAATAGAAATAGAGGAGGAGCTAAAACATCTTGATGAAGAAATCTTGGAAGGTGCTCTTCAGATTTTCCCATTTCAATCAATAATCTCTATGCACTATCATGGTGGTTAATTTGTAACAGGTACTCTAGTTAAAGAGATTTTTGGATGCATTGAGTCTCTTTACCGTCCTCCCCCCACAAGATTTCTACACATTGTCACGTGAAGTAAAATAGTTAAACGTTACCATTTGGAGTGGTGGAGTCTAGCCAAAGCAAACAATTGAATGACTTTTAATAGGCTACTATAAATAATGAAATGTAAGCAGCTCTTGAGCTGCTCCAGTTGATGACGGAAGTGAAATTGTTCCTCAGCAGCTAACATTCAGAGGAGTGTGGACTTAAACCTTCAGATTTCTCACTTCCATCAGGTTTATTTTTTGTGACATGCTTTGACCTGTAGATGTGGCTTTTGTAAGACTCCCAGTAAGGGATGTTTTGGAAAAAAACTTTTCTTTGCATAGATGTTTCAAATTGGATATCTGAAGTAAAAAGGCTCTAGATCTGTTTACATTCATCCATATAGACCTTTCTTAGAAGTTTTGATCTGAGAAGGAAAAGGTTAGAGGAACAAAATATTATTTTAAAAAATGATACTCTAGTATTGCTGCAGATATGTCCACATGCAGGCAAATTTTACAATGGAAAAGTGGCTTACTGTTCCATCAGGGTTGGCATCACCTTAAAACTGAGATTAGTTGCACATTCAGCTAACTTGCTGGTTGGGATGCTGGTTAGTTGTGAAATAAGAGCTGGAGGGGAAATGTAGCTCAGAGTCATCTATGGCTTGTAAGTACCGCTTCCAGAATATATTTGAACTATACTTATTTTACTACAATTTGTTCATAGCATGCTTTGACTATAGAGTTGTGATTTCTTCATCCCTTATGTAAACTGTGTTAACTGATGGGATAAGAAATCTAAGACTGTTGATTCTTATATGAATCTATTTTATTTTGTATACTTTTTTCTCTCAGCATTTACCACTACGGGATTTGACTGCCACACTTCCCCAGTGTTCAGTCCTGCCAATCCAGAGAGCTCAATAGAAGACTGCCTGGCTCATTTGGGGGAGAAAGTGTCCCAGGAATTGAAAGAACATCTGCACAAAGCACTGCAGAGCTTGCTTAGCAAGTGAGTTTCCATTTGCTTTTTCAAGGGGAAGGTGTTTACTTTTGCATTGTGACTGCTGCTAAAATGCTAAAGATGGGACTACATTTTGTATTTCATGTCTTTCTTTTTCAGTGTTCCTTTATCTGGCTGTCTTTTTGTTTTGTGTTGTAATGTGCAAATACTTCTTTGTGGTATTTGCTCTTAGCAGTAATGTAAGTTCTAAATTGTTTTCTAAGCTTTTATCATTGAACTTCTGAGACTAACTTGAGTTGCTGGTGCAACTAGTAACTGGCAGCTGCCAATTGCCATTGCCAATTTCATGAGTTCTGGGCTGTAGCCATATTAACTTATTTTACCTTATAGTTAAGAGTGGAGCTGAAGGTTTGTTGGTAGTCTGGCTCAAGATGAGTAGGAGAGTTTCCCTGGAAGGACAGTACGTAGGTGTGTACCGTTCAGGTACACATCTGAAGCTTATGTGGGCCCCTGGGCTAACCTTGGTGCCTTAAGATCTGTTCTGCCTGTTTAAGCTTATTGTTTAAATAGCACATTGATGCTAGTATCTTGATGAATGTCTTTTGCAAATTGGCAAAATTGTTGTGGTTGCTTGGTTTTCTGTTATAAATTACCAGCCTGATGTTAATGGATCCACATGAACTACTTCTGGCTGTTCTGAGTGACCTCCAAAATGTATTTGTAGTTGGAAGGTGCTACTTTAGGGACAGTTACATAAATGCAGTTGTGAAGGCAGCATTAGCAAATAGCTCTCTGAGTCTGTTTTGTGGATTGGCTTAAATAGCATGGCTCAAAAGAAACTGAAAATCTCTAGTACTACTCTTTCAGAGTTTGCATAGCTGTTGGCAAACTGTTTGAACAACAAGGTACTGGAGGCCTAGAAATCAGTACCTATAACTTTCTGATGCATGGGGCTTAAGCTTTCCATACAGGCATTGGAGAGGGGTCTCATGCCCTCATGAAGGTAATACCCTTTATGGCAGACTTCTGGAAGATTATGAATTTGGAAGTCATTCCATCTGAGCATCAGGAAACACGGTTTTACTGTGAGAGTGACTGAGCACTGGCACAGGTTGTCCAGAGGGGTTGTAGAGTCTCCATCCTTGGAGATGTTAAAAAGTTGTCTAGGCAGCCTGCTGTAGGAGACCCTGCTTGAGCAGGGAGGTTGGTCAGGATGTTCTCCAGCAGTGCCTTCCAACCTCAACCATTCTGTGATTCCTTAACTAGCCCATCTATTCCTNCAGCACAAATCCAAAACATAGCCCCATGCTAGCTACTATGAAGAAAATTAACCCTCTCAGCTGAAGCCAGGACATTAGTTCCCTAGTCAACAACTAAGGCTTGACTCTTTATGACCAATAAAATTTAAAAATGACTGTTCAAGGTGAGGTAGGTCCGGGCTTTGGGCATCCTGATGTAGTGAAAGATGTCCCTGCCCATGGTCTTCAAACCCAAACCATCATATGATTCTATGACTGACCTGGATTTCACAGCAAAGGTGCCAAGTAACATCTGACCAGAGTGAATGTGGTTGTCTCATTTTCCATCCAAGGGAAAAGTACAGTCTGTCAACTTGGCATTTAACTTTCAGAAACTAACACATACACTGTCTGCTTCTATATGGTCAAAAATTAAGTTCAGTATTGTGTAAACTAAAAGTTATTTACCCATAGAAAAGAGTATGTGGGATACAAGTTTCTCCTTAAGTGGCAGAAGATAAGCTAGTGTGTTCCTCCAGAAATAGCAGAAGCTTATCTGCCTTTACAAGCCAGGCATTTGTGTCATGTGGCCTTAAAAACTTGTACTTGGTATCTTCTGAAGAGCTGAAGTTTTGATAAATACCTCACTACCATAAAAATACTAAAAAAACAGACTGGCATTTTAAGTTTAAATGTCTTAAAGGTTGTAGATAATTGGTTTTTGGAAAATTCCTCAGATGAAGTCTTTGAAAATTAAGTGGTTCTAGCTTGTTAGTAGCCTGATGTTCTAGGCTTCTTGTGTTTTCTGTGGGGAAATATTTGCATTCTTTGTTGTTTTTTTTTTTTTTTGTTTTATTCATATATGCATACGCATACATATAAAGTCTGAAATGCTTGTGAAAATATGTTGACACACATGCCTTTTTATAAGGCAAACTAGAGCTACTGTTTAATCTCTTGATATTATCCTTCCTGCAGCTGTGGTTGCTTTTCTCATCCCACTGATTGATTTGGATTTGCGTTTTAAAGGAACGTACCAAAGAAATTAAGAGAATGCACTTAAAATGACAAATCCAAATTATGTTTTCCCCAGTGTGCTTTAACTCTCTTCTTTTACCCATGTTTGCTACAGTAGTGCTATCTGATGCAATACTTATTTTGCTTATAATTTCCTGTCCTCTTATATGCATATAAACAAGTATGTTATGTTACAGTAGGCTGTTAGACCAAGACAGATTCTTGGAGTTCAATAAGCAGTCTTCTGTCCACTACCAGTTACCACTATTTCCATTTAAACTAAAGTCTGAACTTGCCTTTTGCCATGATCTGGCTCAGGACAAACACTTTTGAAGCAGTACTTCTTCTGCTGTCAGTTGGCAGAAAGTCATTATTGTTACTGACTCTAAGATACTATATCATCATGGAGGAAGGAGTATGGAAGAGAGGAATTTCATCGTCCCCATTCAGAGAAGTAGAGATATGATTATTCTAAAATAGAGTTTTCTACAGAAATATGAAGGGGGTTTTGTGATCAAAAGTGCTGTTTCTTGCAAATAAAGGCTTCAACTCTAACACAATGTTAATGCGGTCAAGCAGTCTGTGTTGGTTCATAGCCTACATTGTTTATAAAAATTTTACTCTGCATTGACCTCTATCTCACATATGAATTTCGTAGTGGCATTTTTTTAAAGTCTTAGATTATAAAAAATTATATGCAAGAACTTAGAATTTTTGGTAGCATATCAGAGAACCTACTTATTTAATGTCCTTTAAGTTGTAGAGCATGAAATTATTATGAAATTCACATAACCAATTATATGAAATTGTGAAACTGGGAGAAGGTGATACCTTCCTGACCCTGTCTGGTGCTGGTGTTTTATGTCCAGAAATGTGAGACCTGTTAGCTCTTCAAAATTATTTGCTGTAATACATGTGAAAATATTTTGTTCTCTGGAAACTGAGAATTTTATTTTATTCTTGTTCTTTTGTTTCCTTTTATAACTTTCAGTGTTGGTTTAACTTCTGCAGGCCGGTGACATATCAAGAATATCGAGAGCGCACACAAGAGACAGCTGCTCATGCCACTGGGTGGAACAAGGTACCAAATAAGTGACTTTGATATCTCTTGCATCTATTTGATGTCCTAGTGTTTTTACCATAACTACAGTTATGATTCATAGAGGACCGAGAATAAAAAGAGCCCGGTTGTTTTTAGTATGAAATAACTTTCACTCTCAGAATGGTAGATGTGGACATAATATGTAGTTTTTAAATAATTTAGCCAGACGTTATCTAATAGGTGTTTAGGTCAATCTTCCTTTATTATGGTAAAATGAAAAGTTAGAGTTGTTGCTTGACATTTTTTTTTAAAAAATCATTAAACTTTTTTAAATTCTCAAGAGAGAATTATTTCTTTAGCAGTTCTGTAATGAAGTCTGAGACAGATGTTTTCATAATATTTCTCTACTGTTTCTTTGCTCCCATCTTAGGTTTAAAATGTATGTAAAAACAGTGCTGAACATGGTGGGAAAAAAAATTGATAGTATCTTCACAATATGTTCAGAAAACATAAGGATGGTGTGCCTACCTGGTTTCAGGAGTAGTTATCTCAAATTATATAAAGCTTCTTTTTAAAACACAATGCAAATCTGTAAATGAACTCTCTTAAAATAGTTTTAATGTAGAATGAGTAGAATTACTGTTCCCAGATTCATCTTTCATTAATAATTCAAATTCATCATCTTAATCATTCTCTGATGGATTCAGTGGGCATCAGGAAAAAATGAATGAATGAAGTAAGTATTTGCAAATTTAGTCACAAATTGAGTGTTAAAATTTAGTCTTACATTTAAAATAGAACAAGAATTTTTTTTCCCCTCTTTCCATTGTTTTTTCCAGAAATACTTTTCCTTAACTAAATTCCTCTGCTTACTTCAGAAACTGATCTTCTAACCAAGGGTGTGGGCACTTTTAAAGCAGTTCATTAAACATTGCTGGACAAGTTACTGCCCAGAGTACCAGCAATTATAATTGGTGTGTGCGTGCTTTCAGATTATCATCTTGTGATTCAGAGCATTTTAGTTTAAACAGCCATGAAATCTGATTATCAAGAAGTGAGCACGTTGTACTTTTCAGTTGATGAAAACTAAAAACAAGCATAAAACCAGTCATTGTGGCTCAGCTGGCAAGGGAGGGTGTGGATGCAGCTTGTGAGTTGCCTGTTACTTCCCCACATGCTGTTGGTGCACCCCTCTTGAAGATACAGCCCTGGGTAGATGGATCAGCCGCGTTTGAGGGTTTATGATTCAGCCTTTATTGCTGCTACATTTGTGCAGCCTCTGTGGCTAGTGGATTTTGGTCCCCGTCAGCTTGTGATTGAGAATATCATCCAGAACCAGAAGATGTCTTTGTCATCACCTTTGTTCCTTTGTTTACCTGTAACATTTGTTGTTGCAAAATTTATAATCCACAAGCAAACCAGAATGGAAATTTTGTAGAATAATGCAGCATCTGTTTGTATTGTTTTTGTGGTAGCTTGATGCTTCAGGAATGCCTGGCAGTTCCTTTAATAATACTTGTTTTGAGGAGATGGAATACATTTGTGTAGGTTTCATTTCCTTTTAAATTCTTTCATGATCTTAATCAGAATCATATTTGATAACAGAAGACATCTAGATATATTTACTCCAACCTCAACTGAGCTTAATTTTCACTCTAAAGAAGCCGCCTTTGGAAAAATAATTTTTAAAAGTGGCTATAAATAGACATAGCATTAGTTCTAATTAGCAGGCATACCACAGCAAAATGAGGTTGTACTGGCCTCAAGTTTGTGAAAATCTGAAGGAGGTATACTTAAATTGACTCTGTCAGGAGAACTGAAGCTTACTCCTTTTTATGACTAAGTAATAAGAAAACATACAACTAGCTGAGCTGGCTGAACAGAATAATAAATCACTCCCTGTTACATGCTCACAGCTGCTACACATCCTATAGTTTCTTGGGTGGAGCAGAAATTGAAGAAGTGCAGTAGCTGTGGCAGATGTCAAAGGGTTAAAAATGTGGGATTACCTTCCCACAGACAGAATTCCGTGTGATCAAGGCTTGAGGTTTGATTCAGACTAGAAGAAATGAAACAGCTGAAGCTAGTAGATAAAATGTGTCTTCAGTTACGTGTAAGCTGTATTTGTTGTGCTCAGTAGTGGCATCTTGCACAGCAAGATACTCTTTTTGCTTTTGGTCGGTATGAACTAGTATATAAAATCTCACTTTAAATTTCTGAGCCCTTGCTGTTGGAGGTATGTATTATTATACATACGTATGTAGAAAAGCCCCACCTATTTAATATATTGAATGTGATGCACTCAGAGAGTCACGCTGATCACTTAAAGGCCGGGTATCTCTGTGGTACAAAGCGGGCTTAAAGTAGTCTTTGCAAATCTTCCTTGATGTCATGTGTATGAGAAACATGGCATACAGGTAAGCATATACTTCTGGGTGGTACTGGATTACCTAGCTGGCCAGCTGGTTGGAGGTTGAATGTGGCCAAAGGCTTGATCTGTCTGGTTTACAATTAGGAAGGTGTCATTTTTAGTCATACCATTTTTCAAAGAACCTGTTCATTATACAAACATGAGCAGAAAGAATATAACTGTTATTTTTTTCCATTTAAAAATCTGGATCTTTTCCAGAGTGTAATGATATGTTTGAACTGCTGAAGAGATTTGGTTAACTGACTAGCACACGGGTTGTAAAGGAATGTTTTCAGTCTCTAAAACATGAGTATCGATCTGAGTGAGGAAATACTGCAGGGTAAACTAATACATAGTTTACCCACAGACATTAGAAGTGCTGGTTCTCAATATAAAAAAAAAAAATCGGCAAAAAAATGATTTCATGTATTTCTCAGAAATTGCAATGTGAAAATAATAGGCATGGTGTTGGATCCTCTAAAGAAAAGGAGTCTTCACCTTATATTTGAAATAAAAGCCTCATTAAAACAAAACAAAACCAAAACCACCTCAAACTTAAGGGAAATTATATTTCTGTAATCAGATAAACCTAATAAAAAATTGAAATACTCCACTGTTGAGTTTTTATGCTCTTTGCTTAAAATTAAATATTGTGTACATACTCCAAAATACATAATCCCACTATTGTGCATCAGATATAATGATAACAAATACTGAAATTGAGAGTCAACTGGTAAATAGGTTAGCAGTCATCTAAATGTCCCATTTTTACTGATTAATGGAGCCGAAGAAGAATGCAACAAAAATGTAAGAATAAAATAATGTGTAAAGAATTAGATGCATTTCATGTTGAAATAGGCAAAAGGCACACAGAAGTGGCCGTTACTTTGGATATAGCTTCTTCAAAGGCTCTGAACTTTCTTGGCAATATTTTTTTTTCATATATTTAAATTTGTAATACTCTACTATGGGATTGCAATAGTATAATTGACAGAAGGCTTTCATTTACAATATTAATCAGAAATCTTCTGATAGTAAATTTTTTTTCTCTTAAATGATTCCCTAGAAGTTTTCTTCAGCCAACTATTTTCTGGCACGCTATGCTTGATATGGTGTATATTTTTCTTCACTTAAAATATAAATAGCCCCCAGCATTCCTTCCCAGGTGTACTGGTGGAGGGAATTGCAGTTGCTTTGAATTGCTAAGGCTGTATTTTTACTTTGGTCAGTTAAATCTCATCACCATTCCCATAGCTACTCTGATGTACCGAAAGCTGTTGTTAACCTTTATGAAGTACTGTGAAGGTAGTTCCTTTCATAAATTTAGGGACGGTGTCATGCAAACCTTTTCCTGTTCCTGCTGGTCTTGAAGGTAGTGTCAGTAATTCCAGTGGGAAAGGAAAACCAGGTGGTGTTTGGTGTGCATGGGACTGGATATTAGGGTTTGAATTTGGTCCCTTGCTCCTGAGGCCTTCAGAGGGTTGCTAAATTTGGGAGGAGTGGATGGATTAGATACTTAAGTTGGCAAAGGAAGATGGCAGCAGTGATGTTCAGTATGCCAACATTTGAGCTCCATTCTTCTCTTAAGCAGCCTCTTCTGCTGTTGTTTCTCTTGCCATCATCTTAAAATAAATGTCAAATATTTTGAGATCTCAGTGTTCATGCTGTTGTAGAGTTATGTGGGTGCACCCAAAGCCTCTGAAAGATGCCTACTCTTGACAGCATGGTTTTTTTTCTTTGATCCAAAAAGACTGAAGTTTCTTCTGACGCTTAACTTCACCTTGACCTGCTCCTTATGTTTGTGCACTGTCAGCTTCCACCCCTTCTGCCTCTGAGTTGAGATTAATTATGAGAAACAAAAAGAACCTCAAAGCTTTTAAAATTCAAGCACCATCTTGTTCCTGGTTAAGTGACTACACTGATAACTCTGCTTCCCAGAACAGTACTATAACCTGTCTGTCATAGTATTGGACTCTCTCAGTTGTTACTCAACTGGAACATCTTAAAGTTATCAGATTACAGGCATTTTTACAGCCCCATCTGTTTTCAGTCGTCCATCTCAGTGTGACTCCACCATGAATTTAGTACAAATCTCAAACCCAGCCTACTTTCCCTAGTCATTTTCCTCCAGCTTTGCATCCTAAGGTGTGATTTCTGGGAACAATAATGGAGGATATTTACAGAAAAGAAAATCAGGCTGAAGGAGGAGGAGACTGGGAAGGGAAGGAGGCATTTGGAGTAGAGTCTGAGCGACAGTATTAGCCCGCATCGACCTTGTGCAGCTGGGAAACAACGTTCTTATTTGCACAGTGAATAGATGTGCAATGCAGTTGTCACGAACTAGGTGCAGTAAAACTTACAAATATTTTTCTCTTGTATCGTAATAGTGCTTTTTCAGATGGTAATGACTTAAATTCATACCAGTTTCCTGAACTTGGCAAAGTGCTGCATATAAACTTTGCCCAGAGGGCCACTTGCGTGCTCTGAGAGAATAAAGTTAGAGTTTAAAAGTTCAACTGCATGTTGTTTAGGCAAACAAAAACATAATTTCATAAGGAAGGGTGTAGAACTCTGTAATATGAAGGAGGTGGGTTCACAGAGTGCTGCATCTTCCAGAACAATTCATATTTGGGTTAAGGCTGAGCATTCAGTTAAAAGACAGAAGGTTTGGAAAGAAGAATGGATCCGTTAAATTTGGTATAGGAGAGAGAGTTGAACATGGAGAGTGGTTTGTGTTTGTCATTTTAAAGGTGTCTTTAATGTTGTGCTGCTGGCAGGAGTTGTTTGTTTCTGTCCCATTTGAAAGCCAAGTGTGAATTTCAAAAGAGACTGTCCAGTGCAGTGCATCTATTCGAGAATGTATCTGAGTTTGCTGTTTAAATACAATTTGGGTGTATAACCCTTCAAACTATATATAATGTTGCATCTTTCCACTTCTGGGGGGAGCAAGTTCTCAACCCTGTTTCTGCTTCTTTACCTGCATCTTGTGCTGGGAAAAAATGGGGCTTAAGAAAGCGCTGCAGTCCCGTTTGTGAAGCTCTCAGGTTCGGCTGTGGTGTTTGGTTTAACAGATTGTGCTTCTTTCTGAATTGTATTGTGTTTTTGCCGTGCGTCTTCACAAAAATGAAGTGTATAGTCCCTGATATCTTTGGACTTGTAGATTTAGGCCTTTTCTGTGGAGCACATGAATTCTTCTGTTTTACCTACACAGTAGTATTTATTCACAATTCTTGTTTTTTGAAGGTCTTGGTACCCCTGGTTCTGCTACAGCAATTTCTGATGGAATTAACCAGACGAGGCCAGGAACCACTGAGTGCGCTTGTGAACTTTGGTGTGACGTACCTAGAAGACTATTCTGCAGACTATATCATTCAACAAGGAGGATGGGTAAGAAGACAATGTTTAATTTTCATACTTTATTCAAAGTTTATTTCTAAGTGTGATACTAATAGGAGTGAAAGCTAAGAGGGGTTGCTAGGAGGAAAGGAATGTCCCAAAAAAAGCAGGAGGTCAGGACCATATAGTTGGAAAGGGATCTTGGGCAGTCGTCTATGTCACCCCTCGGTCCCGAGGCAGAACTGACTTTTACTCATTCATTTCGGATGTTGACTTCAAAGACCTATGTGATTGGACTCCACAGTTTCCCCAGGCAGTCTGTTCTGGTTCTTTGCCAGTCTGGTTTGTTGGATTGCCGTTGAAATTGGAAGAGGTCCTCAGATGTCAAATTATAGCAGGTTTTCATACGCTGTGTGTTAAGATGCTCATATGTTGCTATATGGTGAGGTTTTGTTTGTATGTTCTTTCCCGTTAATGTACATACAGAATTGCATTTAGAAGCAAATATGTGTAACAAGAAATACTGTGCCTGAGAGGCTTATCTTTTTGATGTTATCTTCATACTCTAGTGACTGCTGGAAATGGTATATGTTTTTTTCCTCTTAAATTTCAGAGGGTTATTTAGCAGATAAGTCATGGGGGAGCACTTCCTACAGAAATGTCAGTAGATACTAATTTATTTTTATAAAATAGTTAATGCGTATTGGATTTTATAGCTATATAGGAACGTGGATAGAATGAGCAACCAAGATTTCTTTGTGCTGCATTTCCTTGTGGAAATCTTCAATTCATGGTACCCAATGTTCCTGAGTCATGGCAAGCTGAGAGAGTTTCATTTAAAAATACATCACAGAGGCAGCTCACAGCCGATGAGCTGGATCTTGAAGGTAGAACCGTGCTAAAGGTGGCTGAGCTTCAGATTACTGGGCTTGGGAAGGATGCTGGATTTGAATGGAATTAATCTCAGATTAGGGAGGTGGCTCCAGCAAGTTGATTTATTCTAAAAAGAAAAGCCGTTTAGGAAAACCCAGTGATTAAAAAGTGCTAGCAGGAAAAATCTCAGGCAGACAGTTTCTTGTATTTTAGGACTTTACCTGAAGTGTTTTTTAAGAGTGGTTTGTTCCAGAATTTCTGCACATCTGCACCTTCCTATATGCTTTCCCTTCCCGGCAATCGTGGATAATAGTTTTCAAAACCTTCGGGAGGGTTTGTTTGTCTTTAATGGATGGAAACACTATCAGCATGCAACCACATGACCTTAGGTCAGTTGATAAATGCACTCACATTTCAAAGTATTTTCATCACAGGGAAGGTCCTTACTTGTACCTTTAAGACAGATGGATGTTAATGCTATTTTGCTTTTCTGCCCCCCCCCCCCCCCCNTTCCTCTTCTCCCCCCCCCCCCCCCTTTTTTTTTTTTAACCCTCAGAAAAGGCTGTGGTCTAGCCCCCATTTGAGGCCTGTTACAAACATACTTAATACAGTGCAAAGCCGCTAAAACAAGCAGCTTTCCAGCATGGCCTCCAAGGGAGGGGGCTGGGCTTTGTGTTTGTGTGCCTGTGCATGTATGTACAGATCTGGGTAGTCGGTGTTTAATGGGCTATGAGCTTGTCTGTATACATCCAGTCAGGCATAAAATCAGACTGACATAAGCGGTACAGCAAACAAGCCAGAGCTATTTTTGAAACAGCAGAAGAGGCGAGGGAAGAGACAAGGTGATGAAAATCCTTTCCAGCCGAATGAATGTAGCTGCACTAACCCTTTGTGAGTTGCTCTGAGGATGGGGTTGGGGACCCACTGAGCTTGTGGCTTTATGGGGAGGAAGGTTTTACTGTTGGTTTTACTGTTTTTGGTTTGTTTGTTTTTTTTCCTGTAAGGAAAATGTTCATTTTTACTGAGTGGCGTGCTTCTTGGTTTGTTCCAAGTCCGTGGGACGGTGTTCTGGGGATGGCAGTGCTGGGAGCAGGGCGTGGGGTGAGGGTGGGAGAGCGCGTGTGTGTTTCTGAGAAGGGCTGGGGGAGAGCCACCTGGCAGGCTGTCAGCCATCAGGCAAGTGGTTTGCATTTTTTTAAGATAAGCATCTGCCACAGGGGCTCTGTGTGCGGGATCAGGTTGTCAGTAATACATAAGGGCAATGTATAAACCTGGGAGTCTCCAGTGAGTTATGTTGCTGTGACAGTAGGAGGTTCATTTTTTGTGTTATTCCTGAGCGGCGTGAAGATGGGTCTTTCCTACAGCTGGTAAGAGCTTACTTAAAACTGCGAAGCTACCAGAAAAGCCTGTCTGGGTTTTTTTGTGGACCAGGAGCGGAGGAGAACTTCACAGGAGTCAGCTTTTCAGGGGCAGACCTGAAAAACTCTGTAGTGTCTCTGGTGCCGTCTCTTCTCTTGGCACCCTGTAATTTGGGATCTTCCTCGATTTTTGGATTGGAGTCAACCTTTGCCAGGAGGGAAGTAGCCATTCGAAGGTAAGGGTCAGCTGAGCCCTTCCTGTGCCCCACTGCAGATGTGTGAAGTCAGAGTTTTACAGAGCTGTGTCATCCAGTGGGACCACTTGCTGCGTCATGCTGTGCAGCCACGATGCAGCTGGAAGAACTGCCGAGGTTCTGCACGTGTGCAAGACTTCAAGTTGTTTTGTGGGCTCGGGAGGCTTGTAGGTCCAGGAAAGCATCTGAGTAAGGATGGTGGACAACAGTTAACTAGAAGCAAAATTGCTAGCTCAAGGGAATAAAGGTGGATAAATTGGATAGCTATGCAGTAGATTTCGAGAAATCAGTGTGGTTTGTGAGAAATGGGAAATCTGGGATACTAGAGATAGAGCCTCTGAGATGTGAAGTCACTTTTTAATTTTGCATCCCAGTCTTGCAGATACATGGTGATGGGATGATGTGTTGAAACAATGAGTGTTCCCCTCCCATTCTCCCTGCAGGCACTAAAATTGTAATTCAGCTAACTTTTAATGGTAGTGTTGGACTAGGATGTAATGGTTGGCTCATTAGCGAGAGAACAACTGGCGTATTTTTATGTTCACGTGCATTCAATATTTTGATACTATAATTCTGGCTGTTGTGTATGCTGTTCTCCTTCCCCTTGGTCTGTTTTACTGATTTAGGGTGAAAGTCTTCCAAGTAGGAATGTCTGCAGTGCACTGCCATATTGTGTTTGGAAGCAGCTGGCAACATAAACGTGAATGAAGAGGTGAAATGACTACTCCATCTAGTTTAGTCTCTTAGATTTGCAGGTAGATGCAAGTTGAGTTTGGAGGATTGTGGGAAAGCAAGGAAATCTTTCTTTCTTCTGGATAGCCTCCCTCTTTCACTTTTTTCACTGCCATTGCAGTGACAGGTTTGGCTGCAGCTCTTACATTTACCCTGCTTGACTTCAAGTGTTTGTATGATCTCTTTTTTGGAGTAAAAAGCATGTTTGATATTTCAGATTCTCTAAATAGACAGATGTGAGGACACACATTTCTTCCTCGTCATACTAAGATCTCATTCCTTTACCATCTTGAGCCATCGCAAACCAACTACCAGCCTGATTTAGCAGTAGCATCGTTCTTCTCTTTTCCCAAAAGCAATGTTAGGGCTCAACAAACTGACATGCAGTGTACATGCTCTCCCCTCCCCTTCCCTCCTCTTCCCTCCTTTCTCTTCCTCTCCCCTCCCTTCCCTTCTCGTACCTCCCCTCCCTTTTTGCTCTGTCTGACTTCTCCAGGGCTGAGTGCTGCTGCATCAGAAGCAATTCTTGGTCTCCTGGAAAAGTGCACAGTAAGGCCAGTCAGTTGGTAAGGATTTTTTTCCTTTTCCTTTCCCACCCCTCCTCCCAAATAATGTATTTCTTCTCAAGCTCTGCAGATCCTGTTTTCTATGGTTAGATTTCCTCTCTGTTGAAATAGTCTGGGAATGTCTATAAGGAGGAAAAAGTATAAGATTACTTGGAAACTAGCTGCTTTTTCCCCCATCAGATTCATGTTACAAGCCCATCTGCTTTTCATTTGTCTGAAAGAGGTGATATAAGTGCATGCAATCGGTGTTTATCAGTATTCAGTTAATAACCTTTCTTCTCTCCGTAAGAGGCTGGTATTTGTATTTGTGACCCATAGCTAAAATTGTCTCTGCTTTCCCAGGGTTCTTGTCTCATCACGTTCAGATCTGGATTTGAATTTAACTGGTTATTCGCCCATGTTGAAGAGAGTAAATTTGCTTGAAATAGGCATAGTGTTTACAGTTTCATATCTCAGCCTTGGAAAAGCTGTTCTCTGTTTCCAGTGTTTTGTCTTGGGCTTTTCAACTGGTTTTGACGTTTTATTTGCTGCTGCTGATTGAATAATCCATTACTAGAGTCTGCTAACAATCTGGAGGAGAAAAAGAATAAAGAAATACTTGTCATCCTAGGGAAACGAAGCGGTCAGTTTGCGCTACTGGAGATTAAAATCTCCTTCTGCAGCAGTCCAGATGTCTACCTTGAGAATGACAATGCAGAAATAGAGAGACATGCTCCACTGGAGGAGAGAGAAGTTAAGTTTAATCCTGTAGAGATGCAAGAAAGGGCAGTCTAATTAGAAAAGTCCTAGAAAGGAGTTTTCCTTTCATAATAATTATACTTTACACTTTTATCATGGACCACAGCAGTGAAACATCCACTTTTATTTCTATGTAACTTCTTTGGTACAGTAATAGATTTTTTTATTTTTTAGGCACGGTGGCTGAAGGAGAAGGAACTTAAATAGTCAAGTAGCAACTAGATCTCCTTTGTTTTTTTCCCTTCCAACAACTTCAAATCAGTTTGTCTGAAGAAGCGGTCTCTAAATAACTGAACTTACTTCAATTCAAACTGCTAAGACTGAAACCTTAAAGGGTGTTGCTTTGGTGCTGACTCTCTGCAGGTAGTAGAGGTTATGCTGGAGGGCAGGGGAAGGAATAGGATCATTTCTGCAGGCTGTTCTAGCCAAAGCATTCCTTGAAGGGGATGAGAGCAGTGGCTGTGATATCAGTGTGCTTTGATTTGATTCACATGACTTTTTTTCCCTTTTTTAAATTTTTTTATTTTTTCCTTAATAAAAAGTACAGTCCTATTTTTGGACTCTGCTCTGTTTTTCTTGGCTCCATCTATCTTGACAGTTTAACAAAGATGAATACTACAATAAATGCCTGAGGGATTTTTGTGACTTTTTTTTTTTAATGTACTGTTCTAGATCTGGGCGATGTCAGCTGCCCCATTTATAATCCATTTCTCTGAAGGATTAGCAGGGTAACACTGTCAGGTCTGACTTCAGCGAGGGGCTGAAGAGGCACGGGCGTAGTGGGGCTGCGGGCGGAGGCACAGAGCGGACAGGACCGCAGCCTGGTCGGCGCGGGTGGGAGTGAAGTTGTCCTGACCCCAGCAGCCATCTGCGGGCACATCCTTTGCCTGCTCAGCCCTCGGCCCAGGCAGTGCTTGACCGGCACACGGCTGCTTCTCTATTACAGCTAGAAATCATATGACAAGTGCATTCCCAGCGCTGCGGAAATTTCTTATTGTGGGAAATCTGCTTGTTTCCCCAGAGGGAGATCTCTTGGGATTCCCACCACAGACCAATTCATCACTTGTTGCCTTTCATTTTTTCAGACACTAGATTTTAAGCGCAAATGCTTAGTTCCTAGTACTCGTATTGTTGTTGTGATGCTGTTGGTGCAAGGAAAGTAGTGACTGAACCTTATTTCCTTCTGTGGTACATTATGCTACAAGATAAAGTCAGTACTCTCATGTAAAAAACTTCCTAGCTGTGTTGAGTGTTCTGAATTTTTTTATCACGGTAAAGACAGCTCTCCTGGAATGTTTGCGTTCTGCCGATATTGCCTCCTCTACTTCAAGCCACTCTTTTTCTTGGGGATTTTATGTGGGTCCATTTCATTTGTGAGGGGGGGGTGGGGGAGTTCAGGGAACATAGATACTTCTTCCTGCAAGGTGGCACTCCTCTCTGACCTGTGTACAGAATTTTTGCTTCTACTGGACAAAATCAAGATGTGGGATGTATGGGTGGCTTGCTGGGCTGTATAGCTTTTCTGGAGGCCTTTTAGGGTCTTTGGAGATGAGTTTTATAGGAGTTGCCTATGCACATCATTCCTTTCGTGAACAGACTTAACTGTAACCTGCCTGTTTATACTTCTCTAAGAACTGAACCAGAGAGACCAGTCGAGCTTTTCAGAACCCTTAAAACTAAACTGAACCCTAGAAGAAAGGTCTTCTGAGCTGACAGGGCTTTCAAAGTCTTCTCTTAAGGTGCAGTAAATGCTCTGTTGGACACCTTAATGGTGATCCCTTTCCATCCATTATCTAATAGCATCTCCACTACAGATTGAATATGTCCTACTATTCCTACTGTTTTTGTAGGAAAAAAAGAGTTGCTTTTATCTTTGAGACATTCAGAATTTTGAATATCTATTTCCACGAGAAGCAGCTCTACATAAAGCAGGCTGAAATCATTATTGTGGTAAATAAGGCTTTTTTTTTTTTTTTTTTAATGTGTAGTTAAAGTTTTTGCTGTTTAGGAAAAATAACTACTATAGTTAGTAAGTCAGCTTGTTTCTATACACTTGATAACAGATCTATTAGATAACTGTGAAAAATAGCATAGTCATCATGAGAGTCAGTTTCCAAGCCTTCTTTTTTGTTTGTTTGGATTGGTTTTGTTCTGTTTGCTGTTTTTAAATCATAATTGAAACTTGACAGGTGGTTTTAAGTAGTAATTTCCTACCATATGTTAAAGGTTGGTAGTGTTCTGAATCCACCGTTGAGAGTGATTTTCAGCAAAGTGCAGATTACTGACACTGGCAGGACTACAGCTGAATCCAAACTGATGGGTTCTGCTTATTGGAAGACATTTCAGATATTTTTTTCATTATTTTGTTACCAGTTTACAGTTGTCTAGTGTAGCTCGCCCTACAGCATAATGGCTATAACCTATCCTGAGGGCTAGTCTAGCACATTTGTTAAAGTGCTTTCTGTTACTTGTAGAAGTCTTGTGGAAAATTTCAACAAGTCAAACCGCGTAGCTTGAAGACAGCGATTGACTTCTGGAGCTCCTTTTTTAGGTGTGCACATGCCACCTCAACAGAATTAAGTTGATCTTCTCCTCAAAACTACCTCACCTGCCATGGACCACTCTTGCTGTGTTCTAGCCAAGAAGGGAACTATCCATTTCTCCTCATCCTCGTATCTTGTGCCAACTCTTCCCTCAAGTGGCAGTGGTTGGGATCAGGAGTGGCAGGGTGCTGCATTGAGGGACTGACTTTTTTTTCTCTGGACATAGATGACGTGGTTCTCTAAGTATCTGCTGGGTGATGAAAAGCACTCCAAGTTTGCAAGGCTCTCATCCCAAATTTGAAAAAGAGGAACTCTGACATTCTGGTTTGGAGCAGTAGACTATCCGTTTATAATAAAGCAGATAAAGAAATGCTTACATACATTCCTTATTTGCAATTAAATCCAAAGTGTAGGGCTTATATAAGTCCTCAGGTTATTAAAAATCCTTCCACATGTTCCATCCTGTCCTGAATTAATCTGTCTGTGGGAGCTTTGCTTCTGGGTCACATCTGTAGATGAATCAAGATAATTGTCCTAAATATCATTCAGTTTTCATTGCAGCTGCTTTGAAAGAAAGAAGAAAAAACCCACCAACAAAAAGTGCAAACCTCAACCAAATCAGCACAAAATCCTAGCTTTTTCCTCTTGACTTTGTGAATTAACTGAATTCAGCTCAAGAAATATTAATCATGTATCCTAAATAATGCCTATTACTGTTTGGCTTTTCAATTAAAACTTTATAAGCTTTTAATGAAAAAGTAGTGAAATTACCCATTGACACTCAGTACCTTAGCTTTCCCCCAGGTTTCTCAACCTTGGGCAATCTGTCTCTTCAAGCTTGGAGAGTTGTGTCCCTGAGGCACTGGCACAGAAGTTAAATTGTCTGTAAGACAGAAAGGAGTCAGCCAGGCTTTATAAGGCTCTGATTTATGGGGAGCCAGCGACTGATAACTTTTTCGAGGTCAGTGCAGTCTGCGTAAGAAGGGGAACAATAAATAAATCGATATATAAAATGCTTGAGCCTCCTAGACCCTCCTTTCTGCTGAAGGCAGGATGGGTGTGCAGCATTGCTACAGGTATTAATGAAATATTTGAAAAGTTGAGGATTGCTCATGTTCCCTGTATTACCATACCTTCATTTCCTTACCCTCTCCAAAGCAGTTTATCCTGCACATTACCCTCAGCATATCCCAGACCTTACCTGTATTTTGTGAGAAGCGTATCTCCAGTGAAAGTGCTCCAGCAAAGCACGTAGCCTTTAAAAAATGTCTCAATATGTGGGGATGACTACAATAACTAATGCTGCTCCTTGTGTGTCGATGTTGCCTCCCCATCTGCTTGTTAACCTGCTGAGGATCTAGCATTACATCACATCATACTGAGCTAAGATATTTTGCTGGGCCTGGGCAACTACTGGTCCATGTAGTAGCTGTGCTGGTACTTTGTCTATGTTACTTGTTCAATTTTATCAGAGTCAAATCACCTGGGGGTTCCTCCCAAAGAACAACTTTGATTCTCCTTATGAGAGGAGAGGGAAAAGTTAAGAGTGCGGTGTATGAGGAACAGAGCAGAAGCAGGGGCTGGAGGAATAAGTACTGAGCAGTATCAGGATGGCCGCAGTATCTCCGCAGTCTCTGCCCGATTGTCCCCACTGGCTATCGGTGGCTCCCCGCTCCCTGCTGTGGCCTGCTGAGTCACTGCTCAAAGGCGCTTGGCTTTCACCACTCTGCGTTGCCCGTCTGCATATGGCCCTGGTTGGTGCTTTTTTTAGTTTATTACTGAAAAGACGTTTGCTACAATTGCCAGAGCACACGAGCCTGTAGAAGCGTGGTGTGATTTTGGAATATTGTTTCATGTGCATCATGGTGACCCAGTCGCAGGAGCACAGGTGCACTTCCAGTGGTGTGTTAAGAGCTGTTGTCGGTTATGCGTGTCCCTGTTCTTTTTACCAGCGTCAGATCACAGATGTAGTCTGGTTCGTTGTGATGTGCTGCGGGGGGGCAAGAAATGGATTCTGATTTGTGGAAGGCCAGAGCTGAGCAGAGAAGAATGTAGTATAGACCTACGTGAGATTGCAGGTTTTACCTCTAGTTACTTTGTTGTTTAATTGTCCTTGTTCTGAGTCTGTATCGCCTGTGGAAGAAAAACATTGCTATGATCGTAGGTATCTGTTAGTAACTTACATTACAGTGAGAATATTTCCTACTTAATCAACATCCAGAGAAAATCCTGATGACCAAAGGAGCAAATGTACAATCTCAGGTGTCTGGGCAGTGGGCTTCCTCTCCACCCTCAGCACAGGGCGGTGGAAGCTAACCAGCGTAACCCGCTCCCTGCGCCGCTGCTCTCGAGTGCCTGCTGGAACAGGTTGAGGCGGTGCTGCCTGTGGAGCCCTGTCCTCGCAGGCTGTGCAGCAGCGTTGGCACACACGGCTCGCGAGTTCTTTTTGGATCTGGTAACCTCTGCCGTTACTTAAGCTTCTTGGCTCTTCTTTTCCATTGCCCTTACTTTGCAATGCTGGTTGCTTCCTCCTAGGTTGTAGAACTCCCGTTTGGTTTTTTTTTTTTAATGGCTTGAGCTGCTTTTGAAAAAAAATTTGTTCTTCTATTGAAACACAACTTTCAAGAGGGTACTGGAGTCTTGAATTCACAGTAACTGCCCACAGAGCAGAACTTGCTTTGGATTTGTTTCTGTGTGTGTGGTGTCTGAACATTTTCATGAACGTAATTTAATTTTTATTTCCTTCTGAATCAAGACTTTGTGGAGATCCTTAGGTGCTCAGTGAATGTCTGGATCGCTTCTAGCATTCCCCTGAGGAATCCTGTGTGCTGTTTCACTTTAGAGTTTCTGAACGTGTTACTGAGCTGGATGATGCTTCCCATAGCCAAGCAATTTAAAGGCATGTATGAAGAAAAGTTCCTTTTGAAGTGTTCTGTGAGATTCCTTTACTCGTGCACAAGTATCTTCCAAAGCTCCATAGGCTTAGGAGATGAGATTTAGATCCCACCCTTGCCAAAATACATCACGAAATCTTGACGTTGCGAGTGTTGTCCTGTACCACAGCTTCCACCGTTGTACAAAAGTCTCCAATAATGGGTCCATTGAGTTTTGCAAAATGGCAAGGTGTTTTGAGGGAGCGGATAGGGAAACCTCACTCCTGTACTCAACTCATGCTCCACTGACCCCTTTTCACAAAGTTTATTGATACGGTAATAATTTGCACCGTGAAAGGCTGAAGTGTTGCTTCCTGTAAGCTGCGCGGATCTCTCAAGTGCTAGCTCAGCGCTTTGGCCAGGGATCCGCTCCTGCTTCAGTTGCTGTCACTGGCAGCGACCGGCAGTGTTTGTGCTGTCTCTCCTGTGCCTGCCAGCTTGCTTTGCGGGTTTTTGCGTATGTGTGGAGATCCTTCCCCCTTCTAGGGAAGTGAGGAGTTGCAGTGTGTCTGGTGTCTCTGTGGAGAGCTGGGGCCTCTTGTGTTTCCTTGAGAGAAAGGCACATTGCTGCTGGCCTGGGCACTGTGAGCTCTGCCGGTCTGCCTACTCAGAGTTGGAAACCAGGGACTTGTAGGCTCTGAACTCCTTGCGTACTAGGAACTAAGTGATACCTGGGAGTTACCAAAAGCTGAAATGCATTTTCCCTTTGCTCTCTCAGCCAGGCACTGGTATCGATTTGGCTCTTTCTCCTCCTGGCCCTGCTGCAGCCCCGGTCGCACTCGCACACTTGGGCATCTCAGTGGGCCAGGCTGGGCACTGATCAGGGTTAAAAACAACTCAGAAAAATAAAGACTGAATTTGTTTTTAGCTTGGATCGGTTCCTGACATAGACCACCACATGAATCCATAAAAAGTTGTGGAACAATCGAGGAGGTGTCTTGGAATGGGAAACCATCAGTAGGAGACTGGAACAGAACCAAACCCCAAATTCACAGGTCTTGGGAAGGGCTTAAAAAGAGAGGACAACTGCTTGGAGTGCTTTAGGAGAACTGTGGTGTGCAGAAGGGGGCAGGGAGAAAGAGAATGAATTGATTTTTAATTACTTAATTTTTTGTGTGTTATGATGGGACTGAACAGGAACGCTTGATGATTGAATGAGGAATTTGCAGGGAAAGAGCTTCCAGCACTGCAGTACTCGATAAAATGTTCACATCATTTTTGTTAGGAGCAAGGGAGTAATTGAATTGTTAATGGTTTCACAGACTTCTGTTATATGGCATAACAAACTTTTGGGTTCCTCTCTGCCTCTATCTCTTGTTTTTACTTTCTTGGTATCACACCCATCTGAGGTTCTTCATCTGCACTTAATTTTTTTCCTCTTGTAAATCTCTTCTGTGTTACGTACTCAGCAGTCCATGCACGACTAGGATCAACAGGGCTGTTCTTTCTGTAAGGAAGGAATCAGTATTTTACATTTGCAGTTTCACAAACTGGAGCCCACTGTCAAATTTTTAGGATGTCTGTAGGCTTTTCCTGGCTAAATAAAAACAAGCAAACCCTGTCAGCATCTTTGGATGTCTGTGCTTGGTTGTTTGTTTTAACTTGAGTTAAAGTTATGATGCCTTGGAAAGGCATGTCTTGGAAAGTGAACTCATTTAAGGCATGTCTTGGAAAGTGAACTCATTTAAGGTTGTTAGTTAAGTAAATGTTAGTAAATGACTGGAATTACTGTAGTCTACAGATTGTTGGTACAAAGTAGAAATACAGGAATCAGAGAGCACTGAAAATGTAATAATGAAGAGAAGCGCTGTTAGATGAAAATGGACAAGCAACACAGAGCACTTCCACAAAATGGAAAGGGGAGTGGTATTCAACTGGGCTCATGTGTTTGGTTTCTTTTTCTTTCTTTGGTTTCAGACTCTGGTTAATAATGCCCACATAGTATGTTTTGGTGATGTACTCGCCGATGCAGTAGCGTCAGGGAAAGGAGGAGCTCCCAGCAAAGCTCTTATAAGTGGTTCCATTTTCTGGAAACGCCAGCTGGACCAGCTGGGTTTTGTAATCTCTTCCGAAATGTAGGTCAGGCAGCTGCTGCTCCTGCAGAGGCCCCCTCTCCTTTTCGCCAGCCCCGCTAAGTTTCCAGGTGTCCTGTTCCCTCCTGTACAGGGGAGGTAATGCTGGAGCGATCACTCACGTGTTGTCTCCTCCTTTTCCTTCGTAGGGGACGGTCTTTACTTTGGAATCCGAAGAGGAAGAGTACCCTGGGCTCATTGCGGAGGACAGTAATGACATCTACATCCTGACCAGTGACAACTCGGGACAGGTGAGCCCCCCAGAGTCCCCCACGGTGACCACGTCGTGGCAGTCGGAGAGCCTGCCCGTCTCCCTGTCAGCGAGTCAGAGCTGGCACACAGAGAGCCTGCCAGTCTCCCTGGGACCCGAGTCCTGGCAGCAAGTGGCCATGGATCCTGAAGAAGTCAAAAGCCTGGACAGCAACGGAGGGGGTGAAGAGAGGAGTGAGAACAACTCTTCCAACTCAGATATTGTTCACGTGGAGAAGGAAGAGATACAGGAGGGGATTGAGGAAGCAGTGGTGTCAGCCGTTGCTGCAGAGACCATACAGGCAGCGTTTCCAGAAACCCCTGCTTCTTTACAGGAAGCAAAACCTCAAGCTGAAATTGCTGCTGTTGAAAAAGCACATCCCTCTGCGCTTCTGCGTACAAAACAGGAAGAAAAGGGAAAAGTGGCCGAAGAGCTTGTTGAACCTGAAATCCCCATATTAAGTAAACCTGTCCCAAAGTTAGCCCCATCAGAAGAAAAGGCTGCACCAGAACCTGAGAAAATACTGCTTCCAGGGGAAAAAAAAGTGGGGAAAGAGGGCCACTTGGAAGAAATAGAAGAGAAATCCTCTGCTGCAGAGGAGAAGCCTATCTTATTGCCAGAAGGGAAATCTATATTGCTGTATGGTGGGGCTGCTGCGGTAGCTATATTAGCTGTAGCAGTCGGAGTAGCGCTGGCGCTTAGAAAAAAGTAACAGAGCTCTCTTGAGGAGGAGGGGGGAGAGAGAAGAGAGCACGATCTGATTTTTTTTTAGTTGTGTTACCTAAAGGTTGAGCTGCCTGCTGTTTAATTGGACGTTTGAGTAACTTAATGGTGATGGGGTGAGGTCGTTCAATAAGCCTCCAGCTATGGACAATCATGTTTTTAGTAGAACTGGGGCGGGGACTGGTTTTTCGTGATTAAAGTACAGGGGTATTTTTAAAAAAAAATAAAATAATAAATTCTGCAAATTTAAGAACTTAAGTGCAGGTGCTGAAGAAAGGGGTGCTCGTACTCTAGGAACTGGAACAGAGAATCCCCAGGGGAAGGGGAGAGCGAGGCTGCTTGCCAACCCCTGGAGTTTTTGGCTTCTCCGACTGACCGCTATTGCAGCTGTGCTGTCTTGTCACTTCCCGTCACGTCCCCCGAGCCCCCCCAACAAACATTAGCCGACCCGCATCCTGTAGCGAGAGGTTGGTCTCCCTTTTGTCTCGACTTCCTCTCAGGTACAGCACTGCTCCTCGTAACCTTGCAGGTTCCTCCTAAGCCCCAGTGGGAGAGTGCTTATTCTTACCTCTTTGCTCACAGCGGTTTTGGCCCCTAACAGTTACCGGAGCCCCATCCTGTAAAGATGCTGCCTCTCTATAGCTGTATTATCTCTGAGCATCCTGGCGTTCCTAGGGGAGAGGTGCAGCTTCCACAGCCCAGGAGGGTGGGAGGGACACTGCTATTTGCTGGTTCTGAGAATCCATTTGCTCCGTTCCTGCCCGGCCCACTTTACTGCCACCCTCCAGTTACCAGAGATGCAAAATTCACACTGGACACGGTGCCGTTCTGATCGGTACTCTGATACCAGGGTATATTCAGCAAAGATACGGCAAAACTACATGGAAGCGAGGCCAATGCCTCCTGTGCAATTCAAAGGCTAAACGCTACGCTGTCCTGTATCACGCTGCAGTCTGTATCATCTCTCCCAGAGTATATTTAGTCCTAACTTGGTCTTGGCTGTGACAGAATCCCAGATACATAAGGCAATGGATTCTACTAACTGAGCAAAACAGCATTAAACATCTCTTATCTGCCTGTTCCTGACCCGACCCGGCGTGTTCAGTGCGATTTCTTGTGCGACTCTGAATCTGTAATTAGCTAAACTTACAGATTCACAAATAATGAGAAAGTTACCTTGGCAAAAAGTAAATCCCTCTTCCTGCAATTGCAACACTTCAAACGTGTGTGATGCGATCCCTTTTAAGTATTACCATACGCATTAGTTACGGCGGATCCTGGCGTGAGTGTTCCTCTTCCAGTGCGCGTTTCTGTGTCCTTGTCTGTGCAGCAGCTCTGTAGGCAAGACTTAAGGCTTTCCAGGCAGAACCACCTACGCTCCTGTGATGGTTTGTGCTGGCACTGTGGCTTAGGCTAGATGGAGGTAGGTGAGCGGGAACTTGGGATGATGGAAAAACTGAGCCGTGAGCTTATGGGAAGCTTACTCTTCATAAAGCACAAAGACAAGGTACTTTATTTCTAAATAACCTGATCTAGAGTACATCTCCTAATAAGCCTGTTCTTAAGCGATATGAGAACAAAGAGTTGTTTTGTTTTGTTTTTTTTTAGCACATTCTCTATTTTAGGGTATTCTTGCTACATTTTCCTATCCCACCCATAGCCCAAGATGCTGGGAAGTCAGTAAGAACCTGGCAGATTCTGAGGAATTTTGTGTAAGCTTTTTTGAGAGTGAATTTTTTTTTATTTTTTTTAAGAAAACAACTTGGATTTTGACCTCTGTGTGTGTGAAGTTCAATACCGAGAGAAAGGATTGTCACATATGTACTGCTGCTGTGGCCCGAACTCAGGAGCTCTGGACTTTACTTTTGATCGATTGCTCTTTTTCTGTGTACAAAAGCTAGCAGGTTGGCCTTAACAGAAGACAAACAAATTCCCCCCAAAAAACAACAGCCCACAAAAAACACACCACAGCACATCTTTGCTATGTCGCAAAATGGAATTGGTTTGGGTTTGGTTTTGTTGTTTGGGTGTGCTTTTTTTTTTTTGTGTGTGTGTGTTTTTTCCATTTCCTGGTGCCCTGCTAGTACTCTCATTACTGTGCTGTGTGCCCAGAATGGGTCACTGGGACCTCCTCACACCACAAACTCTCCAGCGTCTCCCTGCCCACCACCACAGGTCCCCTTGCGTGGCGGAGCGGTGTCTTGCTTCTTTTGTTGCAGACATAGACAAATGTTTACAGTTTTGGTTCATCTCACATGTTGCAACAGTGTTTATGGACAAGTGACACAATCTGTGCAGGTACCTGTGTGGCAAGGGCTGCGTTACTGCCTGGTAAGTGGGGCCAGTCTGCCCCTCTCCTGCTGCTTTGCTGATGGGTTCCGGTTCTTCTCTGGGCACGTTCTCTGTGGAAGAAGGGGTGTTTGTTCTTAACCTAGCCTGCAGCCTCTCCTTGAAGACCTTGCACCTACGTTTGGGACCCCACCCACCCCCACTTACACAGACGTACCCACATGCACTCTGAAGCAGAGGTGGAATTTTTTTGGACACTCTGTAACTTGTGTACAAATCATGGGGAGGGCGGGGGGGAGGCGTGTCAGGTGCCCATTGAGCTTGGTACCGTACATGGTTGTTTCGGTAGTAGTCTGGGAGATGGGTACAGGACAGATGTGAATAAATCCTTGTTGGCACAAGGAGCCCAGTGTCTTGTTCCACGTGCAACAGCGAGAAGAAGGTGGCAGGAGTAGTACGGAAAACAAATGACTTGGTTTTGTTAAGCATTGCCATGGTGGGGCAAAAGCCTTGAGTATCTGGTGTGTTGCAATGTTTAATGAAGCATCACCTGCACTGTGCGTTTTGGTTGCTTGTCCCTTCTTTATATACGGCTCATTTTAGGGTCTTACAGATTTGACAAGTCAGCAAGAATTTGTACCCTCTTCTGTGCACCCCTGACCACTCACTTAGCAAATGTATTGTCCGTGTGTCTCTCCTCCAGGAACACTCCGTTAGCTAAACAGGTCAGTTATGGACTTGAATTCTGCTGAATTGAGTCCTGTGGTCAGAGCTGGGACAGGCCCCGTGAAGTCACCAAAAGGCAGGTAAGCTCAAATGACAGCCTTCTTACAGACTTGAGTGCCAGGCTGCTTGCTGTATTACAGGTGTGAATTAGGAAATGGAAGGGTTACAGCCCCCCCCCCCCATCTTCAAGTACATTAAAGTAATCCTAAACTGCAGGGTCTAATTACCCCAAACAGTGTGAGGCCACCTCTCTTTAGTGGATCTCTTGCAGCTGGCAGAGGAAAGGCAGTAGCTCTATACTTAGGAAAGGGCATACAGAATTACTCTCACTTGTGTTGCTTATCCCCTTCCCAAAAGTGCCTCAGTATCTGTCCTCGAGTGGCCTGTACCTTAACAAAATATCTACCTTAGACCCATTCTTTCTTCACTTTATCCTTGTCTGCAGCACACCCTGAAAGTTGAGCTACTCAAACAGCAGGGGACTGGATCTACTTTAAAGCATTAAATACTTAAGGGCCTGCAGTGGGCAGCATTCTGAATAAGAAGTTGTCAAGGAAAAGGCTTTCACAATGAGGTACAACTTAGCAACTGTGCTTAACTCTGACCTGTGCTCACAGGCATTGTGGCTGGGAGCTGGGCAAGGGCTTGCTCCTCCAGCAAGCATCCCTGGATTAACAGGCTGAGAGCACGGACTGTAACCCAGAACACTGCTGTTGCATTAAAAGCCCAAACCACAGACAGACCCATGTTGGCCCATTGCAGCCACCCCCAGTGTGAGATCCTGTGCCTCCTGCCTCCCCAGGGCCTTCATCTCTGGAAGGTCCAGGCTGGAGGTGGCACAGCAGTGCCGAGCTGTTCAGCTAGGGCAAAGTCAGAGTATAGCTGGGTCTCATCAGGCTAGGTGGATGCTAAGTAGGGATTCTCAGGGTGGTAATTTGGCTGCTGAAAAAGTGAAAATAACTTGGATCTAAAATACAAGATCTGGCCCAATGAAAAAAGCAAGCCAGAGTACAAGGAAGCAACACTGCTGCAGCCTTCTGTCCGTTCAGAGGTGACTCACCAAGCAGCTGCCTGCTCCAGGTACTTACCGTCAGTGCAGCAGCTCGTAGCATAGAGCCACAGGCTGCAGCAGCAGCACAGTCTGCTTAGTACTGTACTAGTCTTGGGCACCAGCTTAACCTCTGGCAGGAAGTGCCTGACGTTGCGGTGTTTGCAGTTGGTTTTCTTTCCTAACCTGCCTTCTACAGAGCAAATTACTATTACAAGAATCCATCCTCACTGTTTTGCGAGGGCTTGATTTTCCATCCTGGCTGGGGGCTACGCTCAGGCATCTGCAGCTCAAGGGATGGTGGGAAGCTGTAGCGCTGAGTGCTCTTGCATAGGGCGAGTTCTGGTGTCAGAACCCTGTTTCCTTCCTCTTTGGGTAGCTCTGACCACAGCTAGGCTAACACTTTGGGCTGCATTTTTAAACTAATCAATGCTTTCTTATGGTCACAAATGAAAACTTACATTAGCACTAAACAAGCAAGGTTCTGAAGGTTGGTCTTTTTTCATTTTAATGATTGTGGTAGCAAAATCTGCAGTCCTAAGCCTTCCCTACATTTAATTTCAGCTACATTGGTATGGCAGTACTACCACAACCCTAGTAAGGTAGCTGTTGTTATTCTGGTTAAAAAAGTGCTTCTGGCAGCATAGTCTCTCATGCTCTAGCAAGCTCATGCTACAGAATTTGAGAGTGTAATTACTAGCTTCTTTTGCTGTGAAATGGGGGGGTGGGGGGAGGGGGGCAGGGTGTGTGGAGGGGTGAACACAGCCCCAAGCTGCCATGCCTAGGTAGAGCCCAGGTTTTCAGTAGAACATCTCATTCCAGGCATAAAACATGCTGAATGTCAACTCATCCGTATGTGTCCACTCCAGTGGGTTACACAACAGGAGAGTGTTTCCCAGTGAAAGATGGAGAGGTGAGGCACATCATGCCCTGTACCTATTGAAGACAGCTATGCATGACCAATTTGGCTGGGCCTGCTTAATTTCAGCACTGGGAAGGTTACAAAAACAGCATTGCTTTGACTCCATTTATGTATCTGTGCTTCAAAGTGCAAGGGCTGCATTGCCATTAAAAAAAAAAGGATGGGTGTGCATGTTGTAAGATTTAAGCCAGGACTATCTGATTGTGGTAGAGCTAGCTTTCAGGCCCATACAGAGCAGGGCTAGCTCTAAGCACCAGTACTCAGTTGTGTGTGCTGAAGTGAACTTTCCTGTGTAGTGTACTTGACTGGGGAATAAGAACCGCATCAGCTTGGAAGGGGTCAGCTGTAGTGTTACCAATACAGCCAGGGGAACCACAACACATTGCTCAGATTCACCTCCTTAAAGTTATTTATCACTTTTTTTTTTTTTTTCCTACTTCAAGAGAGGGTCAGCTCTGTCTCATAGGTAGGCTGACTTGCTTCCTCCTAGCTAGAGGTCTATGGTTATGCTGTAGAAATGGGGGAGCTACAGTTAGCTTCCAGTGGAAGCTGCTTTTGATCTCCCTGCAGTATCTGCAGGGGAGGGAAGGAACACTATTGATTTGGACAGAACAAGCTGCAGAGGATGCATCTTACTGCTGTACCTTTAGGGGGTCTCTCCCCATTTTTAACTCACATTGTAAGCTTTTATTCAATGTAAAGCTAAAACCCACTCAGACCAAAAGAATGCCACTTGATTTGTTAAGTAGCAGAGACTAATGGGACTGACTCTGAAGTACACACGTTAGGGGTATCTTCTACTAGGCTTCCACTGGGTGTAAGCAGGTAGTGATGGACTTGCAGGGACTTCCAATTCTGTTCTCAAGAGACCTGCCCAGGGGAAGAGACCCTGACTGGTCCTCAAGTCACCCATTATCCAAGGAACTGGTCATATTGTTCCTTTTAATATGCAAGTGCAGCCTTCTTGGGGAAAACTGTCTAAAGCTTCTTGTGCCATTTGGTTAATAAAAGTGTTTCCACCTTTAAAAGAAAGTTCTTTCCAGCTTCATTGTTCTACATTCAGTTGAAATGAAGGGGTATGTACAATTTTTCCCTCTGCTAATGGGACACTGCTGTAAGACCATGCCCCCAGGTTGCACTTTAATAAATGGTACAGTTTTCAAAAACAATGTGTAGAGTATTTCTGTGCTTTTTTTCCCCCCCTCCCTGTTCTAGTGCAGGCACCAAAAAAAAAAAGGTGGTTTTACTTACTCAAGACTTGCTTATGTGAGGCATGTCTCTAGTACTGCCAGTTGCATCATAAGCAGCAGTAAATTAGAGGAAAGCCAGGAGTACTTGCACAAAAAACTGACAACACCAAAAACAAATCCAGGTGGGAATTGAAATTAAGAGCTGTATTGCCATGAGAACTGACAATTTTATTTAACTTAAAAAAACCCCACAAAATATTTACATCCTTTCAAAACTTCTGAGGCAGCTGGATCACAAGTGAATTACCTGCAATTACAGGTATGTTTCAAACAACCTGAGTCCAAGTTTGTTTAACCTGAGATGAGAATGCACTATAATCATAAGAGATGCCAGATATTCTTCCTGATGCAAGACTGATAGCTTCTTTCTCTTTATAGCAAGATATTCTAAAGCTAAACACTTCCTCAAGCATATCCAGGTTGTATTATTCCCTGAAAGAATTTTCCTTGTACCTGTCCCCTGCCCTTTTCTTTACAGTTTGTCACTCAGTTTTACTTTTCAAGCAAGCAGGGGTTTATGGAAATCAATACTGAAGCATTTTTACTTCAGCTTTCCCTGGCTCCCTGAACACCCCTACCTCCTTTAGGGTTGTTTCCTCATGCTGCCAGCTCCCCTCTAAGATAGACCTGATTATTATTTTTCCCCCCATGGTGATCCATGCTGATGAACCATTCATTCTACAGCTTGAGGCCCTCCTGGGAACAATTAACACTCTGCACAGCTCAGCTGCAGCACCAGGAACAGGGCTGGGAAGATAATAACTAAAGCAAAATGCTACAGCTCAACAGAAAAATTACTGAGAAGGTAGGCTCCATGCCCTCTGGAGGCACAGGCTCGGGTCTGCACAGAGTCTGCTACTGCTAAGAACATAAAAAGAAAAACCTATTGTAAAATAAGAGAGGGCAAGCACTACTCCTTACAAGTACTGGCAGAGCTGGCACGCAGTTCACTACTGTTATTGCTGTGCTAGTCTACAAAAGCCTATCTATGTAGCTCTGCCTTCCCTTTCACAGCTGTATCTCAGAAGTTAAGAACAGAAAAAGTGATTTGCATACAGAAGTCTTGGAGAGTCCACATTCTCCACACCAAGGGCTGGAGAGCTCACTCACGCAGCTAGAGGGAGAGAAACAGAACCAGCATTAGCCACAGCAGAGCCCTGCAGCTGCCTGCCCACCCTCCTGCCTGAGGAGCCTGGCAGCAGCCGCTTCTGCAAGTCCCCAGCTCCAGGAAGCCTGTGGCAACTCTGCCACCTGCTGTGCTGCACAGCTGCCATCACCTCTCAGCCCCCACCCCCCCTGCTGCCCTAACAGCAGGGAGGGAGCTGACACCAGCAGTCCTGGGGGAAGAGTGTGGCACAGCCCCTTGGTGCCCAGCTTTGCCCCCCCCTCCAAATACCACTACACTGGGGTGGGTGAGCAACCAGCAGCCCTTTGCCTGCCCTCCCTGCACTGTGCTATCAGCCTGCTGTGGCAGCTGAGCGCCAGTCTCACATGCTAGTGACAGGTTTCTCTGATAGCAGCACCCCTGAGCTGAGCTCAGCGAAGGGGAGGGCAGTGCTGAGTGACACTTCAGTGATGCTGTGCCTTGCTGCCTGGGAGAGAACAGGGGTGCTGCGCCAGGCAGCTGCCCAGTCTCTCGACACAGGGAGAGCTGGGCCCCTCTGCCGGTCACTGCCAGCACTGTCACGGCAAGGCTGCAGTGCAGGGGTGTCCCACAGACCTGCAGCACCCCACAACTGGCTTGCCACTGTTCCATGGCTTAGCAGGACCACAGCTCTGACTACTCTCAAATCTCATTCCTAAGTACCTACTCTTAGTATATGTGTGTGTGCACACAGAGGGGATTTCTTCCTCTCCCCTCCCAACAGGTTAGCTACTGAAGCTGGGGCCAAATGCCCTATAGCATCTGCTCTGGCTTGACTGCTAGCCCCACCTATTCTGCAGCTCCAAGCAGAGAACAAGGATGGAGCTGCCATTTCCCATTCGACCATTTCCCATTGTTCCTCTGCAGGTGCTGTTTCTCAGGCAATTCCTTTCCCCTTCCAGGTCTGCCAAGCTCTGGGGAGCCCAGGAAGGCAACACCAAAACCTCAGGCCCAAGACATTTAGGAAACAGAGCCATCAGAGCTCAGGTCAGGCTTTCTTTCCTCAAGGGCACGATTAACCTGAGTCTTACTGACACAGCTCCCTGAAGAGGAGGAAAGGAGCAATCACGTCTCTGCCCTACAGTTTACTGGCTGTTGTAAGAGTGCAGCAAGCAGAAGCTGTGACATGTCCCCCTCAAGCCTCCCTCCCTCAACACATTAACCTTCAGAGCTCTGCAGGAACTGGTACTCCCCTCTGGCCAAACCTCCAGAGTACTACAGGGAAACCAGCAAGCAGCTCAGAGCTAGGCCACCCCTCTGGGAATAACCTAGGCCAGCTAAGAGGCTGGCTGTATCTCACACAGATCTGTTTAACAATACTCACCATTCTGACAATGTAGTTGTGGAACTGCTGGCTGATGTAGTTCACAGTAGTGCTGAAAACACGCTGTAGAAGGGAGGGCATTGTATTCGCAATTTTTTTAGTTAAGACCATTGCCAGCACCAACATAGCCTTCTCCTGCTCCATGTCTGAAGGGATGGCTCGTGCAAGCCCTTCCACTGCCTCTGACATGCGCTGGGTTATCTCCTGTATGGAGGGAAGAGAGGGATCTCAGTGCAACAGCTGTGGAAGAAATAGTCCTAGCACAGCCCAGCAGCACTCTGCTCAAACTGATGTGCTTCTTCTAACACCTCACAGGACACTGCCCCCCTTCCTCCCAGGTATGGCAGCCTGCCTGTTACACACCCTGCATGGTAGTAAGGATGAGTATCTCTGAGGTCAGCTGCTCACCCAACACAAAAAGAAAGGGAGACAACACACACACCCCACTGGAAAATGCAGATAGCACCTTACACACTAAGGGTGCAACAGCCCCCTCCTCCCCAAGGGTTTGCACCTAGCCTGCCAAGTCCTGAAATTGCACAGGAATGCTGGGGCTCCCAGGAAAGGGCAACCCACAAACATAGAAAAGATCAGAGGTACAAGCTTAGGTGGGGACTGGCAAGGCAGGAAAGTGAGTTTCACAGAAAAGCCTTCACATAGGCAGGAGCTAGGGAAGGCAACCAAGCATGAAACAAGAACTGCCTTGCTCCCAAGATCAGTGGAAGATCAGTTTCCAAGAGGGACAATGTGCATATGCACACACTAAGTTACACCAATGTGAAAAAGCAAGGTCCACCTAGTCAGAAGTTAGGTTTTTGTCACAGCCTTATTGAAGGCTGAAAGGTTAGGCAATAAATTTGAAGGCCTGAAACTTAACTGGGTCAAGAACAGGACAGCAGGAGTGAGGAACGGTCAAACTTTGCTGGAATCAGTCTGTGCAGGTGATAAACCCTAGTAGAAAACACCCACACCACAAAAAAAAAAAAAAAAGATTGTTTGAAGTCATTAAATCCTGCCTTTTTAGCAAGAGGGTGGACCCTCAATTCAAAGACAGCATTAGCTTGTACAGCGTAGGAAACTTCACCACAGGCAGAGAAAGCCAAACAAGCCAGAAGTTATCTTGAAGATGTCAGAAATGCTCTGTGGAAGCAAAACTGTGGCTTTTGATCCAGATTTGGATCCAATCCTTAGAAAGAAAAAAGAGGGATGACTAACACAAGGGACCTCAAGCTCTGCTTCCCTTGCAGAGCAGCGAGGCATGTTAGATGTTGGGCCAGGGTATTGGTGAGGTAGCAAACGCATCAAAGAGCTGGAGATGCCACCTAGAGAGGCCTTCTCAGCAGGTCACTCATCTAGGCCAAAACCCACTGCTACTCCCAACACTGACAGCCTATGAGCTAAACAGTTATGGCACTAGAAAAGGGTGTCATTACATGCTGTCTCTTCAGCATTCAGTAACAAGCAGAAGTCAAGCTTCTGGCACTAACACTGCTCAAGTTTTACCCACATGACGAGCAGCAGACATACAGGACTCAGCACCAAAAGTCCAAAGATCTTAAGGACAAATACTAAGCCTTTAACCAGACAGTTGATTTTCAGATAAGCCATTGGGCCAACAAAATGAGCACAAAATGCCTCTGAAAGTCAGTCCTTCTGCACTACTACCTCAATTTCACCATCAGCAGAAAGGAGATGAGCCCAAGGAACCCAATTTGCAGGGCAACAGCTGCCACAGGATACAGCATTACCTCTAACAAACCTTCAAAGGTGAATGTTTGGGCTGAATTTTTGCAGTAATTAAAACAGCAAACTAGCAAAGATGCAGATGTTGCAAGCTTGCAGCTTCAAAAAGTCACAGCAGGAAGGATGCACAACATTTCAAAGGGGAACAGCTAGTCAGGTTGCTTTTCACTCACCTCTCCAGACAGATTCTCATTCAGAAAGTGCTGCACTAGATCATTTACTACTCTTGCTTTGATTTCTTTATCAAACTGGTCTCCAATCTCAGCAAGCTGAGCGGCAATGATCCGGACAACTTCATTTACCTCAGGGTCAAACACTGCCAACACATACCACAGGATTTAGTTCACAGGCTGTAGTCAGACTAGGTTTGGTGCAAGTAAGCTGACCCAAAGCATTTTGTCCATCACCATTAACAACCTCCTTCCCACCGCGCCCCCAATCACAGTGCGTTCATGACAGCTATACACACTGCAATTCCTTTGTGTGCACTCAACTCATCTATTACAGACAGTGTGCAAACAGGGTTTTTTTTAATCTGTAGTTTACCTAAAGTGCAGCCTTACCCTGCCCCAAAAAACACTACAGGGGAGGTCAGAACATCTCCAACCAAAATTTGTACAGGACAGCTACAGCTGTCCCAGCACCCTGCCAAGAGAGGGGAAGTGAGAGAGTGTACGTGATTTTTTTTCACGTGACCACTGTTTAGGAATACAGCATCTCATAGAATCACAGAATAGTTTGTGTTGGAAGGGACTTTTAAAGGTTATCTGCAATGAGCAGGGACATCTTCAAGTAGATCAGGTTGCTCAGAGCCCTGTCCAACCTGACCATGAATGCTTCCAGGGGTGGGGCATCTACCACCTCTCTAGACAACCTGTTCCAATGTTTCACTACCCTCATTGTAAAAAATTTCTTCCTTATAGCTAGTCTGAATCTACCCTCCTTTAGTTTAAAACCATTACCCCTGTCCTATCTCCTTTTGGCAAAGCTTCCCATTGTCATTTGGGGCATGAGACCTATGCAGATTCATATGAAGGAGGGCTATTTACTGTAGCAGTTCCTCCTCACCCTGCTCAGGTCAAGGTCAACGTGCCAGCTGACACATCCTGGGCAAGAGGCAACAGCCATCCTGCAGATGGCTAGTGAAGCAGGAACAGCACCAGAAACAGCTTCCACCACACACACTGGCAGAGCAGAAAGGAATTCGCTCAGTACCAGAACAAGAGTTGTTCCAAAATCCTAGCCCAAGTACAGATACTCCCTGAGGAGCAATGTGAGGCCTAACTTAACTGGTTAATATCACACTCCTTGAGGACAGCAATCATTAGTACCAGCTTTGTCACCCTTGTCTGATGTGCTGCAGACAAAACCCCAGGATGACAGCTGCTCTAGAAACCCATGGGGACAAAGCACTCAGCACTAGCTGTCTTATCCCAAGTGTTAAAATCCCAACCAACACAACCACCAGCCACCACACCATGAAGTTTCTCAATGCAGAAAACATTACACTCCTCTGAAACAGACCAGCAGCATAGATGGGAAAGGGGGAAAGAAAAACACCACCAAGGAGAGGCATGTAGGAAGGAGAAAAGAGCACTCACCTAGCTCACCATTCTGCAAGTGGCCGCTCCGATTGCCATCGGTTTGAAGTTCCACCTCTTCATCATAGCCGTAGGTGGAGAAAGGCACAACCCTCTGGCTTTGGAGGAACTGCAGTTGCTCTCTGAACTTGCAGTCAGAGGATACCTCCAGGAATGTGTACAGCAGTGCATGCTCCATCTGGACAGATCCATTGATCTTAAGCATAAGAAAAAGATCGCTGTTAAGCCCACGTCTAGGAAAAGTCCCACTCAAAAGCTCTATGCATATGCTGTTTTTCAACCCTGAACACATTTTTCTGGCCTCCTTTGGGCATCCTGAATAGCATTAGCCAGGGAGTCCACAAGACTAACTCCTGGATGTATATGCAAATAACTGTCTGATGGTAAGTGATAGATGGCTCTGCTCTTACAAACCAGTGGCAGAAGAGTCAGCTCATCTTCTCCTCACATCTCCAGCTGTGGCACTGACAGAAAACTTGATCAGAGCTCCTCTTTTGAAACAGATGTGTACTCAGCACAAACCACTCACTTCCTCTATTCAGACACCTGTGTTTGGAAGGTTTTTACCCCTGTAGTAGGGAATTGGGCGTTTTGCTTCCTGTGCATAATGAAGCCAGCAACTCCCTATTTAAATGTAATCAGAGCACAGCAGTAACAAAGCAGGAAACAGAGACAAGAGATAGCATAAGCCTGAAAAAAAAAAGCATTCACATTTCTTCTTCAAAGGGATCAGGACTAGCTCCATAATAAACCTGTTCAGCTCCCTGTAGAGAGCCAAGCAGCTGCTCAGAAGAATAGTGATGGTGAGATGGCAGATCATGGGTGTCGGTATCACCTACACTGGCACATTCACCCCCAGCACACAGGCACACACTGCCTCCACGGCCGCACACCCTGCTGCCTTCAAGCAAGGCGGCACAGAGTGCCCAGATTACTTAGGTTGGGGAAGTCCACGAGGCAGGCAGATCGATGTGAGCAAGAGGTCCTGCTGGAACACGGGGTCTCATAACCAACAAAGGCCTCTGTAGAAAACCAGAACACTATCCAGTAATTTTAGTTAAGCGGCTAAGAGAGCAGGATGTCATATAAGCACAGAAATAAAGTGAGAAAAAAATCCTTACTCTTCTATGCAGACTGTCTGCCTATAAGAGAAGGAAGTGCTTAGGCTTAATTGTAACTAGGGAGAAGAAACAAGGCTAAAGTAGAATGGTTTGTCTTGCCAACTGCATTGGGAAATCAATACACAACCAGGATGAAGCTGATAATCAAAATGGAGTTTCAGGTACCTTTTGGTGAGTGGAACCTTGCAAGGCCACCTATATCCACACAGCTGTATCGGTAATATCACACAGGATCCATATTGCCAATGCAACAGTAGTGAATTAAAAAGTAATTAAGTAATTAAGGACAGGTTGTTTACTCAAGAGAAGACGAGCAGAGAAAGGGAGGAACAAAGACAACAAAAAGGAGAATCCAAAAGTGGAAACAAGTAGAGAATAAGGTATGCGATCAAAGATCAACAGAAGGCACCTCTTTCATGATCTGAGAATGGATGCAGTACAGACAGCAGTGAAGATCACCTGGTGACCCAAGCTCACTGGGACACCAGTGGCAATCCCCTTGAACAGCAGGTTTATATTCAAAAGGCTTGTGGGCAAAGAGGGTTATAATTGTACCCTAACACTACGGGGTGTGAGGAGGATGTTAGACATTTCAATAGCAGTTTAATGTAGTTAATAAGATACAAATGTGATGAATAGTAGCTTCATAATTGTGATTAATATTGCACAAAACAATGCAATAAATTGATCACAGTGGTGTGTCTATTAATTTTATTTTTATTAGTTTTACTAGTTTTTAGCTTAATCAATAAACATGGTAGTCTCTTAAATAGCTACATCTCCAACCTGCAGTTTAAAGGGGGAGTGTCACACTGAAGGTAACAAGGAAGCAGCTTGCAAATTAAGTGGTTCCATCTACTTTTCATCTGTATTCATGATGGAGAGAAGCAGTATGGGGGCCCCTGTAGGAAGTCTGAAGAAGATGAGGAGGACATGAGCCACCACTTTGTAAGGCTCATCCCCTTTGAGGTATCTTGGAACAAGCGCACAGGAGAACCACTGGTCACTGTGAAACACTGACTTCAGTCATGTTTGACACTAACCTGTTCCATGACTGATTCAGAGACAGAGCAGCTCGTGGCACCCTCTGCTTCACACCAGAAGTCCTTGCTCTGCAAAAGAATGAGAAAGAAAAGGGTGAAATGAAAAAAATTCCCATAAACCCACATCTTGCAGAAGCAATTATGGGTCTGGCCATATCTTGTCTTGTAGAAAATGACCTTTCTAGTGATGCATACCTATACTTCTGGAGAGGAAAATCAGAACTGTCCCAGCGAGAAGGACCCTATTCACCTGAATGAGGAGCATGAAACTCCTTCCTGCCAGACACATAGAAGATAGCGGAGTAACATGACCTACAAATGGGGCTTTAAAGCCAAGAGGTAGAGCCAGGGAAGGGATGACCCTTCCTAGTGCCAGAAGATGAAATGGAAAGGAGTGTTATCACAGAGGAATTCCTGAGCACCTACTGAGAGCAGGTGAGCTGCTCAGGTCTGTGTGCACTGAAGCATATTCTGAAGTGAAACACCCAGATGACATTGCAACACATCTGCAGGACTTCAAGTGTGCCACTCCCATGCAGAGATACATGTGTGCATTCAGACTTATTTCAATACTTTCCAGACAAATATCTAGGAATGGGGAAGTTGGATCAAGTGTCAAAGGCTTCTAGTTACATGAGCACAACTCCTCTAAGCCTCCAGGTAGGCCTACTAGGAAGAAGGGAGAAGACAGGACCCAGGTCACAAGCTCCTCTGCTCCCATGGTGCATGCTCAGGGCTGACAACCCTTGGCCTGTTTTGTGACTGGGCAGCGCTCAAGGGAAGAGGCATGCAGGGAGGGCACAGAGCACGATACAGAGGGCGGCCTCCCTCACCCACCAAAAAGGGGAGCTGCCCAAGCAGTCAGACCAGCAGCCCAAGCAGTCACAGCTGGTACAGGAAGTCCCAGAGCACGAAAGGTGTGAGAGCAGCACAGCAAGCACCAAAAACGCAAGACTATCTAGCAAATGTCAGGGCAGGGAAGATAAGAATCCTGCTTGTGAACTTTGCATTTGCTGCCTTAGATGCAACAGTCCTACAACTGCACACAGAAGTCTCTGATGCAAGCTGGCTGAAAGCAGGCACTACCTTCCCACCAAAAGCCTTCTTCACTCAGAGCAATAACCTGGCTGCTGCACAGGTACCTTTGGACCAAAAATGGGGCAAAAGCACCAAGGAGCCCAAGCAGATGGTCTGCTAACCATCAAAGACCTGGTAACACAGTACCTGTTTGTACTAACCACCCCTCACAACTGTGTTTTAAACAGCTAAGTGTGCTCATGGAAAAGAGGAAGCAGAAATGAATTCAAGCTCTGAAGGAAACCACAGTAATAATTTCAAGACACCATGAATTTCCCAACTTTAAGGCTCTTAGAAGTCCCCAAGATCAAAACACCATCTCAAGTATGTCTAAAACACAAGATAGCCCACAGACGGCCTCTTAACCATGACCTCTTCTTTTCATATAGTTGTTACATCAGACTAATGGCTTCCTAAAACACAGGCTTAGCCTCTGCTGCTTTGCATGTTTCTCTGTTCCATTCAAATCCCTATTGCTGCTACTCACCTCTACCCTAAAGAATGCACTGGCTGGGAAGAGTACAGTCCTCTTCTCTGGGACCCGACATGGCTCTGAAACAGGTCAGGGTTACCCTTCTCATGGGCTTGACTTCGCTGGAGGAGCGACAGATGTTAATTCAGGTTGGACAGAATCCCCAAGATTAAGAGGAAAGTGGGGATCTAGCATTGAGTCTGTGGCAGGACCTTGGCTTTACACAAATTCCTCAGGAGTTGTCCACATCAGCAACATTTCTGTAGGCTAAGCAAAGCCTCAATTTGCACATACTTTGGTTTTATATATAACATTTCTTTTCAAATTAAAGTAATTCAGCCCAAAAGCAAGGTTTTCATGTTACAGCTAGTAAACAGTGGATAGCCTCTGATATTAACTCCTGCTGAGTTAAACACCACTTCCTGAACCATCATGGCTTAGACCACAGGAAGCCTGAAGTAGTATTGAGCCTCTGCTACCTACATCCCATTTGCCTTGAAACCCACATTCATCACAGGCCTTCTTGGGCTCCACCAGTATCGCTGCCCCCACTCATTTCTAGCCTATGCCAAAAGCTTCACCTGGGACCACAGCATCACTCTACAGCTGATCAGATTAACCCACACTGGCTCATTTGGGCTAGTAATAGCCAGCTGACTTCGTAACATGAATACAAGCCGAACAAATCTCCCAATCTTTCAAGAAGTCGCACCACCCTCTGTTCACACATTACATAGATGGAGGGGCAGATGTTCTCCCACAGTTCAGGCAGAAGAAGTGTGATGCAACACAAGCCGCTACAGCTGCAAGTTGCACACAACTGACCAGATGTGCTGGTGAAACTAGCTGAGTAGCACCGAAGAGATTTCTCACTGGCCAAAACTTTACAGCGAAACCTCTTCTACCCAAATCTATCCAAACTGTGCTAGGATGACCTGCTTTTTCCCCACTGATGACAATTCCAGTAAATTGCTGGAAGGTAAGCTGAACAGTCAGGTGGCAATAAACAAAGCAGAGGGACTAATGTAATCTTTCTTAAAGCAAGAGGATGGAAGAGAGAAGTCAAGACACTTCCTTGGTGGGGGGGTTTGCCACTTGCCACATCTTTTGAAGGAAAGCTCAGTGTGGCTTTGAAACCCAGATTCCCTACATTTTTTGGTCACACTGCTTCATGGTGCCAGGAAACTCATTTGGTTCAGTCCAAATGCTCATGCAAGAGGCAACCAAAAAGAAACGCACTATTGTTTCTTCCCACTCCCTGCTTTGAAAGGAGTGCTCCATCGCAGGAAGAAAGAGAGGCACACTGCTCTATTCCCAAAGCAGAAAACACAAGTTAAACAAAAAGATCCAGATCTATTCTGGGCATGCCCATAAAGCTAGGCCCAGAATGGCAGGGCATAGCAGCTCTCCACAAGGCTGTGGAAGTGCATCATCCACACCAGCTTACTATGCTGACTAGAAGCTGTAAGAGGAGCTTGAGCCTGTCTGCCTGCGCACGTTCCTCGCATCAGTTCCTGGAAACGTGCAGGAAAGATTCCTGGCTATAGCTCTACAGACCCAAATAATGTATTTTGAAAGCTCTTACACTTTTCAAAAGAGGCAGAAGCTTATACACTGGTTATGGCAGAAAGGTCCTCCCTGGGTGCCCCGCACAGGCAAAACACCTGGACAAGAGCCTCAATGCAGACAGAAGAGCTGAGCAGCCCCTGCCCTGCCTGGGTACCTGCTGCACCCAGAGGTGTTAGCGTGCAAGGGGAAGAGACCTACAATGCATGGAGGTTCTTTACTTCCCTCAGGAAATCATCTCAGGTCCATGTAACAAAGTTAGATGCTCCTCAGGGCAGGTCCACAGAAATAGAGACGTTAAAAAATAAAAATCACCCATCACAGTTGCATATTGCAAGTTTGTCTACTCCTGCACACGTGCAGAGATAAGAACTGTCAGAAAGACAAAAAAAAGAAAAAACCCACTGCACTCCAAAGTACTTACATGGTAAAAAATTAAGACAAAGAGGCTTGAAGATAATCATTTCACGAACTCTTCCCTGAATCAGAGAATCACCACCCAGGCAGTGAGAGTCCCTGAGGGGTTCCAACCCTCAGCTAATAAAATTCTGCTTGGGTGGTCAAAAACACACCTGAGAACAGGAAAAAGGATTTCTCTCACACTACAAAATGGTTCCCTACTACTGCAGGGCCAATTATTTATGTATTTTAGTTAACTCAGGGCCATTTAACTAGTAATTCCAGAAACCTCAAGTTTTAGATAATTACTTTGAATCAATGCAAGGGGTTTGGATAGTCACAAAGCTCCTCCTGAGAAGTCAAGTACATTAATGGAACTTCAAAGAAAAAAATGGACCCCTAAAGAGCAAACCCCAAAGAATCAAATGTAATCATGCTGATGCCACTTGAAGTTTTTAATCATTAAGACTTTGGAATCCTGGTAGTTTTAGATTCAGATCAAGACATTTTCTGATGGATGGAAAAAGTTACCTTATATTGGGTGAAAAGAGTTTTTAATTGGAAAATGAGAAAAGATGGAGATAAAGGCTACAAACACCTTCTGCATTCAGAGTAAAACTAGATAATTTATTAAAGCTGCTTCAGGGCTGCTGAAAGTCTTGGGAAAAATATATGGAGTATGATTTTTTAAAATTTGAATACCAATTAGTTTTACTACATTATTCCTTTTCACACTTTCAATTCACTGATCAGACAAGTGAGCCTCATGTGTTAACAACTGCCCCTGAGAAACCACTAGATGCCTTGAAGTATTCAACAGATAAGACTACAACCAGGGTTCTGGATCAGTTCTTTCCATTTTTCCTAGGAAAAAAAAAATGGAGTGAGTATTTGAAATACAAGTTTATGACCCTTAAATCAGCTCTGAAGCATCAATGCAGGGCATGTCCATTCTAACTCAACACTGTGTTGGGATGCAGGGCTGAGAGAGGCATATGTTTAGTAAACATAATTAGTCAGAGAAGCACATCCACCAGTCACTCACTGCGAAATGACAAGAATTTATTCTACCCCCATCCACACCAGTTTTCACAAGAGAGAATTATGTGGATGCTTCCCTAAAAGCAAGTCTCCAAGGCTTCCCTCAAGGCAATCACAACTCTTTAGATGGGGCTGAGTACATCCTGAAGGACGATACGTACTGCTCTCCTCCAGCTACACAGGTCCTTCAGTTCTGGTGTCCTATCTTCTGTTTCTCCCTCTCATCCTCAAGTTGTATTAGTCTTTAAATCTTACAAGGAACTCACCAGAGCAGCTGTTCTCAGCTGTGGCCCACTGATGAGGGGTGGGCACCACTATAGTCAACAGCAGGCAGGGCCAGAATCCCCTCTCTGACTCCAGGCTTGAAGGAGAGACGGCACTGCAAGTTTGCAGGGGGGGGAAAGAGGGACAGGTAGGACCACAAAACAATTTGCACTCCATGGCTCTTTCACACCTGCCTCTCCTCCCACGTCACTGAACTACCTCTTGCAGTTCTGGGAGGGGTAAGCGGAGGGAAAAGCCTCATCCACAGTACAGCACTCTTCTCCCACACCCCTTCTGGTGGTGCCACACCATTTGGGGAAGAGAGGCAGCACTGGCCACAGTTGTGCTGGAGAGACCAAACTAGGTGGTCCCTGCCATACCATTGCCACACACTACGTGTTTCAAGAGCAAACACTGCAAGCACACATTTTATCCTCCCAGGTAGGGAGCTACACATGGAAACAGTACAGCTGCAAAGCATGCAAGGTTTCAGCTGCTCTAAAACCAGCCTGGGGTTCTGCTGTACCTCCAGGCACTGCAAACATGTCATCAGCAGCACCCCACATGGCAGCAAGAATCAGCTGGTAGCGTATGGTTACCTGTTAGTGGGAATTCTCAATAGCTCTCAAGGCTGCCATAAACAGGACTAGGTCCCAGAATCCCTACAGCAACAGTGCTAAGACACCCTATAAATCAGCTTTCATCCCTTCTTCACACTTTTGTTACAACTTCAAGACAGCCCAGAGAAGAATCCACCCCACAATTAATGCCTCTGCTTAGCATCACTTTTCCTTCACCACTCCTTACAGCTCAGCCTGTGAGTTACTATTCTCAGTTGCATCAGACACTATCTGGTTATGAAAATATACTCATTCCAGTAGCAAAGTCACATGCCTGTAGGGCTGACTTAACAACTCGTCTGGATTCCGAGACACATCCTGTATGGACACCTGACACTACTGGTTGTGTGAGTTGTCAATATACTTGATGTCTCAAATTTGAGTTAGGAGTGAATTAAAGTCTTCAAAGCAGAAACTGCAATAAAGCATCAGTCACTGACAAGGAAAAAACTTCCAACCTGTGCACTGCTTTCTCTGCCTGGCAGCTGAAAGATAAAAACTTTATTTTTAGCAGTCAGGATGACATCATTACTGGAAGAAATGAAACGGTGCCTATTTGTCCCTTCCTGGACCTGGAAGGCTCTAACCTGTCTTGTAGGTAAACATTTCATCATTGAGCTACAGAGCTCTTTACAGAACAACACATCCTTTTACAGGTGTGGAAACTGAGGCACTTGATGATGTGTCCCAACATTTTAAATCCACATATCAAGCCATAAGCACTCCATTTCATTGTTTTCCTGAAAACTTGCCACAGGCGCAACTGCTTTACATAATCAGCCATTACTGGAAAGCGAGGAACAGAAACAGTGCCGAGGAATAGAAACAGTGCTGCAGACTCACGAAGTTCCTTATTTAAGAATATTCTAAGCTGTGCCAGACTGCTTTCCATAGCATTTCAAGTAATGACAGTGTAAGCAAATCCCACATCATACAGCCCAAAGTCCCCAAAGGAATCCCCATCACCCTGCCACACTCAATTTCTAGACCATAAACCCAAGAGGAATTAAACAGCCCAGCTAGCAGCCAAAACCATAGCTTTTCCTCATACTTCTCTAGCTATGGAAGAAGCCTGACTACTCCCATGGCAGCTGCACATGCACGCCAGACTTTGCAAGGAAGGACAGGGGCAGGGGGAAGAGGAAGAGAGAGAGAACTAACAAAAGGAAAGATAGCTTGTTGATCTGCAAAACAGCAGAGAGATAAATAAGTAGGCAGTTGTCATAATCACAGGAAACCTGTCCCCATCACTACTCAGCCTGCAAAGAATATGCCAGCCTGTAACAGTGCCCCACAATTTTGCCTCATCTGAGACTCACTGTCCACCTGGCGTAGAAGTTGATTCTAGGCTTTGGAAAGAAGAGTGGAGTGGTAGGGGAACAGAGACATTGCAAGATATTAGCCAGGTGAAGGATGGGCTGAACAAGCCTCTTTGTATCAAACCATCACTTTGGTTTCACAGTAGCACGTGTATGTAAATCCATAGATGCACAATCTGCTTAATACCAGAACTATTGGCTTGGAGTGTCTCAGGACTCTCCCTACCCTAGGGAAAACACAGCTTCCAAACTACAGGCATTTTCCATACGTTTGCCTCCAAGGGAGGCTACAACATCAATAGCTTCACTTCAGAAGTGGCAAAACTGACAAGCCACGGGCAGAATACTTTGAAATGCCAGCAGGTCTGTGGCCCAGTGCCAAACAGATCGCATCCCCCAGGCACTTGCAATTTATTTGCTAGGCTTTTAAGAAAGATAGCCTACTTGTCAGAAACCACTAGACTGCTTAAATCCACCCTTCCCTGCTCCTCTCAAGCATGACTGCTGATTGCTTGAGGCTGTTAGCTTTTGTTTCTCTTCCTTTCAGCTCTAGACTGCATCCTCCTTTAAGATATAATGCCACTACCAATCACTACAGCAAGAAAAATGCACTGTTTGCTCATAACACCTTCAATGCAAAAATACATTGAAGCATGCTGAATACTTCCTGCTGCTAACAGTTCCAGTGTATATTTATCTTCCAGTGTTCAGTGGCACTGAAACTCTAAATGGAGCACAAACACCCAACACCAATAGATGCTTGTCCGACTACCTCCTTAGCTGGGGCATCTTTACCTTTGCTTCTTTATGCTGCCATAGTACAGATTGAACACTAAGTACTGTCAGTTGTGTATTTTGACACAAGAAATACACTGCACAGTTTGTTTGAAGGAGCTTTGTCTTCTTTTTGAAAGAAAAATTTTATTAGAGACAATTCTAAAAAGAAGGTTCCAACTGGTCTTTTTATCAGAGATTTATTTCGGTTCCCCAAGTCTGCTGCTGTTTCACATTCGTTTTCATGACAACATGAATTGTCATAATCTTCTAGTTATCAGGGCAGTACTTTGACTTCTTAAGAGGAAAAACATCCAACTTCCTCATCAACCTTCATTTCCATTTGGCTCAAAACGCTCTGTTGCCCAGCCCCTATGCAGCATGTCAATGAATAAGCAGTAACACTGCCGTATTACTAATTCTCTAAAAAAAAAAAGTAGGCAGGAACTTTTAATTACTGTGGTTTCTATATCAGATCTGTGATGGAGGCAGCATGACTGTTCAGTATTCTTCAGAAGCCAGCCTACAGAGGCAGCTGGGCTGAAGTTGAGTCAGCACAAAGCCTGCATCTCAAGTTGCCCCAAAGCTTGGAGCTGGGATTTGGATTCAGCCAACTAGAGATGGACCCAAATGGAATTTGCACATCTCGGTATTTTGGGCACGTCCACATCTAAGAGGAAGGGGCAAGATTTGGATCTTGACTGCCACAGTGCAGGTGTTTGTTGTCGTGGGTTTTTTTTTTTTAATCTGGGACTGAGCTTAGTTTTTCCCCCTCTGGTGTTGAGCAAAGAAACTCCAATCAGGTAAACCCACTCTGTGTTTCACCTCCTCATAAATATTAAGAAAATGCTTCTATGTCTTCTAAGGACCTAGCAGGAAGAAGCAGAGCAAACACCGATGAAAAGGCCCTATCACCTTCACAAGACTGCTGGTCTTTACAGGGTTAGCTTTGTGTTCACGAGCCCAACTGTATCAGCCCAGCAGCTGCAATACAACTCTGCAGTAACATCACAGGGCATATTCATGCTGCTCTTACTGTTTGCCTCTTGGAAATGACTGGAAAACAGGAAAGACTGAGGAATCATAGCTCCAGTCTTTTGGCATTACAAAGGAAAGACAAAGACTGAGAGCAGGGAGCTCCTCAGTAATGTGGGTATGTGGTGGGTACTGGAACAAACTCCAGCCATCAATGGTGACGTGCAAGTGAGAGTGTTAAGTGAGAAATGCGCAAGTGAGAGATACAAGGCTTGCTTCCACATTTAGAAGAAGCCCCTGCTGGGGCATCAGCATTGGACACTTGCACTCTGGCATGCTTTTCAGTTGAGCAGCGACAAAGTGCTCAGTCCCTGGAGCAGAGAGGACAGTCTCTCTTACCACTTGGCAACAGTGCCTCTGACAGATGCAGATGTCACTTGGACAGGCTCTGACAAGAGCTGCCAACCAAAAGACCTCAGAAAGTGAGACTGGATACAGTAACTGTCGTACCACCTAGAGGACAGGAATATCTTCTTATTTTAAACACATGTACTACTGTTATTGTGTGCCAGCACGAGCACAGATCATCCACCCATTAGAAAATCAGGGATGCCACTTCACATTGCAACTTAGATGCATTTCATAGCTGATATCAACAGTGAAGAAAAATGTAAGTCTGACTTATCTTTGCCTGACTGGGTGAGCAAGGAAGGAAACTGATCAAAGATAATTACAAAAAAAAATCAGAAGGATGGCTGTATGGGCACAGGTGGTCGCTAACAGTGGTACTCACTCTGTCTTTGGTTACCTTCAGGCCATACGACTAGACAAGAACTCCTCTTTCAGACTCATAAGTACCAGGAATATCTGCACTGTTACCTAAAATAAAAATGGAAGCTACAAAGATGCTCACAATGGAAAAGTTTAAATACTGGATCGCCATGGGTCATTTGAGAATACCTGTCCAAGGAACAATACATCGTAAAAGAACCTGATCAAGGCTCCCTGCTTAGTTAAAACAAGTATGCTGATGCAAAAGCCAGGATAGCACTTGAGAAGCTACTAAGCAACAACTCAGTGCACAGAACAATTTACTTTTCTTCGGACTTTTACAGCTGGTATACCCCAGAATGATTTAAGTGGAACCTGTTCACCTTATCAGACTTGGAACATTCACTATAAAGAAAAGACTTAAGGCATTTCTGGAAGAAGGGGTACAAAGACAAATCTTCACAGCTGCACGCTTATTTGCTCTGAAAGCATACACAACCCTGTCTCAATATTTGAGATTTTCATGTTTTGGAGAAGCTGTATTTTAAATGAGCTTCCTTCCTCCTAAACACGAAGTGTATCACAGCTATAACAGCTTTTATATTCCTACTTTTATGAAACAACATGTACCAGTACAGACAGCCAAACAGACAATCCTGAGAAAAGCCTCACAGCGGTCCTTCCATTTCACTGAACACACTGGCCCTTAGGAGAATTCTCACCCAACGCGTTGCATTGCAACCTCCTACTCCCATAATTAATTATCATTAATTAATAATTAAACTGATGAAGCCAGTGAAAAAAGTCAAAATCATCTTGAAGGAATCTCTTAAGAGAGGAGGCCCAGACATCCTGACGAACCTCAAAGAGGAAGTTGTGCATCAAACCAAGCAGCCAAAAATGATGGTAACTCAAAACAGCATTCATAGCCCTGATCAAAGCCTTCTGACAGCAGCTCCTCATAAACACTGTGAGCATGAAAAGAAAGCATCACCTCTTTTAAAGACCTTTAACACAACAACACACAGCTAAGAAAGTATTTTCTTTCAAAGAAACACAGCAGGATCCATTTGGAAACTGTGACAGCAGAATTGCAGAACAGTTGCCTCCAGGAACACACATTTCCTACTGAGGCAGACCTATGCAGCTACACAAGATGCCTCCACATGCTGCATCAATCTTCCACTCCACACTGCTCCAGGCTCTCTAGCTGTAGGTCTAAAAGCACAGTGAAAAAGCGTCAGTTTTGCTAGGAGGAAACACATGACCATGCATGAAATAACGCAAACCATTTCACATTCAGTTTTAGCTTAGGAGGAAACATATTAATGTTGAATCCCAGGAAATGAATGTAAACCCAAAACACAGCAACTAGTTTATCTAAGTGAATTTGGTTTTTATGGCTGTTAATCTAAAGGTGTAAAAACAATATCCCCAAACTACAAAGAGTTACACTGACCAAGGAACATATTTTCTCCTTTAAAGGACACGAAAGAAATAGCCCAATACGTCAGAGACCTGGGCATTGCCCATTCACCATAAATGACAGCAAGAGCATACTAGGAATTGACCAAAGGTCAGTGTTTTATCAGGAAATACAGCAGGTTTGTGGACACTTAAACATCCATGTGTGCAATGATTGCACACACAGTTCAAATCCCCTGCTCAAACCTTCAGTGAAGCTAAATAAAAGCTCTGGTATATTAAAGTAAAGTGGTGAGCAAAACACTAGGGTAGGAGGTGGTTAAAGCCACAATGACACTGTCCTCTCTTGTGAGAGAGGGCAGCATTCTGAGGATGTATTGAGGTGCACAGCCCTTTCCCCTGTGTTCACCAGCAAGGACAGTCCAACCAAAGCCCACCATGGCCAGGAAGCACCTGCACCAATATAACACCTCATGGACGCAACAAAGTGCTAGGAAAGCCAGCAGACTGGATCAAGAACAGAAGTTACTAAGTGCCCAAGGCAGCACTAACAATGCTCTAAGCCATGGGGTTACTGAAGAGGATAAGACTGAAGGATTCTTAGAGCAGCCGTTGCAAAGAAGGGTGCGAAAGAGACATCAACACACCACTATGTTCTACACTTCAGCAATTGCTTCAAAAACCATGCAGGAAGCAGTGCATGCTATCTCATCCAGATATAAGGAGGTGTCTAATGCACACCACTGGCAGCTACAGAGTCCTGTTCACTTCCCAATGTGGTTGAGGTAACAGCAGGATGTCAGGACATGGTTCACTACAGACATCTAGTACAAATCAAGGCAATCACAGAAGCTTAATAGATTGCTTTCAAACCTGAAGAATGAGGCTGGACACTCTGCATGATTCATAACACTTCTTTTTACATTTTACCCCTCCTTTCCTTATCCTTCTCTAGTCTGGGTCAAAAAAAAAAAAAAATCAGACTTATAAAAATCTCAGGGGAAGGGACCAACCGTATACATTCTGTAATCATTACTGCTGAGTTTTAATTAAACCAGAACCCAGACCCCTCCAACCCCAAGATAAGCCATCCAAAACTAACAGAGGATCAGACAACAAGTAGGAGTTTTGCACCTTTGGCCAAGCCACAAGTTGAGCTCCCTAATCAGAAATATTTGCATGTATTTGGCTTTGCACAGTACACAGAGAAGATAATTCCAGCCACAAAAACTGTGATCTGCCATAGACAAAAAGCCACAGCATGCTAAGAGAAAACCAGAGGAAGGTGCTTTGCAAAGACATATCAGATTTGCTGGTAAATTCTGCTCTTTCACTAGCTGAGGAACTGCTAACTGGTGGAAATGAAACCCGCTCATCTGCACTCAGTCCCCTTCAGCAGAGAAAAGCGTACACCAGGCTGATTCCCCTACCCCCTACTGCTTGGTAGTTCATACCCAGCAGCCTCAGGAGCTGCTTTAGCACAGAGCCACCACTTCACAGCTGCTCTTCCACAGTTACGCCAGCAGTCTTTGCACCAAGCCTATAAACCTGTTAATAGTTATTATGTCCCTACCCCCTCATCTGATGGGACATAATGGAAGTGATAACTTCTAAACACCAGACCACTCCAGGAAGGTCTCCAAAAGTGGCAGTTGCTAGATTTATGTGCCTGCCTGCTTCCAGATTAAACATTTTCATTTTATTACAGAAAAAAAAAAATCTGCTTTACCTGCCAGCTCCTCAGACTCCCACTGAGCCTGGATGACTCCTGTACTCCTGTTACATAGGAAAAAACACAATACACAGAAACAACATGGCATGAGTGACCCCAGGTGAGAGTGCTCAGTGAAGACACATCATCAGCCTTCCCTAATTATACATCACAGCTCTTAACTGGTTTGGGAGCTAACAGAAGTAAAAAGCCACACTTAGCACCTTTACAAGGCTCTCACATTACCCAAAGGTGTAGTGTCCTGGTGCTGGGTACAGGTACACCTAATTCCCAAGAGCAGAGACTCCAGGTTTGCACAGGCAGCACTGGTGGAGTGTAGCACACAGTTCTGCTAACAGTGCATGGTGAGAAACCAAGCCGAACTCTCTCACCCTCTCAGCTGTACTAGTGCCAGCTGGCCTAATCTGGTTGTAAGAAATTGGGAGGGCAGGAACTCAGCAAAACCACTTAACCAAAAAATCAGTCTTTTTTTTTTTCTTCCTAAATTCAGCAGATGTCACCAAATGTAAACAAAGGAGAAACCAAATAAGAAGTGGAGATTTTCACACCAACCTTTCTTAGTACAAGGCAGCCTATCCAGAAGGCTTACAATCAGGTGTTACACGCTGCTTGTACACAACAGAAGTTTTTTGCCTCAGCTCACCCCTAAACCCTGACAATCAGTTACTTCTAATGACAGACAAAAGACCCAGAAGACAGGAAAATGGGAGGGATAGGTTGCAGAAATTCAAGCAAATAAAGTGCTAAAATGCTTCTTTTTATACAGTGCATTCCCCCAATGTTTTTTGTATAACACCATCAGCACAGAGAGATCACAAGGAGTAGGTGTTTCAAAGCTTTACCCTAAAGAAGACTCTGAACAGCATTAAACTTGTTATGTAAGGAAGTTGCCAAGGAGAGAAAAAAATGCACAACCCCCCGCTTTTTAATTAATACATTTTAAGATGTTATACTTCCACAGGCAGGTAAAAACAGTTTCAGTCTGATTAGTGACAAAAAGTTAGAACACCAATCAGTCTTCCCCACAAATGGACTTTTGCAAAAAGTCCTTTACCAAAAAAGAAAAAAGAAAAAAAGGCAAAACAGAAACTTTAAAAATAATTTCCTGTTGGGGAACCACCTTGCTCCTTCTTCCACCAAACATTTTAACCATTCTGAAAAGGTAACAAAACAAGTATCTTATAAGACTGTGGCTCAGATATCCCAAGAAACACCAAGAAGAATTGCCAACTTCTGAAATACACATAGACTTTCTGGACTAAGATTTTAGTAACTTAAATAACTGAGACCTCAAACCTTAATTTTTTAGTTAAAGCTATAAAATGTTACACTTAAAAAAAAACAAACCAAAACTTCCCCCAAACCCACCAGTTTCATAGCCACTGTCACTCCCAGGCACAGAGACCATCACCTGACTACATGCATTAGAGAAAAACCTTTCTAAGGGAGGGGACCTGCTCACTCAGTTCCTTCCCACTTTGCTCACTACCCAGCTTCTTGCTCCAGCCTTGAGACAGTCACCCTGAATTCAGCATTGTCGTTGGGTCACAGGAACGTGAGCACTGCTCACAGGAAACAAAGAGACAGCCAAGAGGCGCTCAACACCTGAAGAGGCAGCCACAGCCACCTGCGTCTCTGTAGAAGGTAAGGAGACTGGAGGCAAGCACGCACCGAATTGACTCATCTGTATCAATCACCAGGTTTTCCTACAAATTACAGAACTTATTAGAAACCCTTTCTTGCTGTAGCAGCCACTCCCACATCCTTCTGTTGCTGGAAAGCTGAGGCAAGCGTGGGTCCCTCTGGAGTTGCTGCTACAGGATTAACTCTTTACTCTCCCCTGCCCAACAAATAATACCCTTCCAGTCTCAAAACTCTCACCAGGGACTGAGGGCGGGATGTTGGACTTTACCAAGCAGGACAAGGCAAGAGAGAGGTGGTATCTCATAAACCATAAAAAGCTAAACGGAAGGGAGGGCAGTCTGCGACAGAAGCAGAGAAGAGGGGCAGAGTGACTTGATTACGACAGGAGAAGCAGCAGACGGGCCGCAGTGAACAGCGGAGCCGAGGCTCAATCGCTACACAGGCGAGAGCGGCGCGAATGGCAGAGCGGGACAGCGACCAGCGGAGCGCCCGCAGCGAGACCGAGCTATCGGCAGCTTGAGAGAGCAGGAAACAGTAAAAGGACGGCATAGCCGAACCGCTGAAGAGCGAGGTCGGATTCAGCGCGCGAAAAGGAAACGGGGGGGACTGAAGGGAGGCAGAACAGTTTCCACCGTCAGTAAGAGAAAGCAGAAACCCCTCACAGCCCTCCTCAGAGCCGCTGACCGGTCACTTCCCAGCAGACCGAAGGATTGCGAGAAGCAACCGCCAAGTCAGGTCCTGGGGCGATCCGAGGCAGCGGCGCCGTCGGGCACGGGGTCCCCGGCCGCCCCGGAGCCCGCGGGCGGGCTCGCCCCGCCACGGCAGGCCCGACAGCCGCTCGGCTCCCCGCTACCGCCGGAGCTCCTTCCTGGAGCGGGGGCCGCACGATTCCCCCCCTAGCATCCACATCTCGGGGGACCGAGGTGAGCCCAGACCGCCGGGAGACACCGCGATACTCACCCCTCTGAATTCCCGCCCTGCCCTCCCCCAAGCCCGGGCGGGCTGGCAGCGGCGCTCGTAGCGCCGGGGTCCCTCCCTTCGCTCCGCAGGGAAGAAAGGAAGGGGCAGACGCGGCCACGAAAGGCAGCGGTGACCCCGCGAGGCCTCTCCCGCCGAGCAGTGGCGCAGGCCGGGCCGCTCCCGCCAACCGGGCGGGCGCGGGTGATACTCACTCAGGCAGGAGCGGGCCTCGGGAGTGGAGCTCTGCGGGCCCGGCAGCACGGCGCCGCCTCCCCTCGCGCTATTTGAACACAGCCAAGCCCCGCCCCGGGGGCAGGAGAGCTGTACGCATCGCCCGGCGGGCCAAGGGGCTATCGGCCGGGGCGGGACAACGGCCCGCGGCCAACGGCCGTGTGGGCTAACGGCCCGCGCGCGCGGCGGCTCGGGGTGGGGGAGGAGGGGCGCCGCCCCCCGCGACACGTTCGGGGTAGAGCGGGGGGGAGGCAGCCGGGCCCGCCGCCGGAGGGGGAGGGGAGTGCGGGGCTTTCCCCGGCGGGGCGGCCCGAAGGGGGCACGGCACGGCACGGCGGCGCGCCGGGCGGAGGGGAAGGTAGCGTCGGTTGCCGCCCGCCTGCCCAGCGCTTCCTTAAAGCCCCCCCGCAGGGCTGTGAAACCGACCCCAAACCGCGGCGGGGAGTTTCCCCGAGGGGAGCTCCTCGCCCGCCGGCGCTGCCTCCTCCGGAGGTACGTCAGCTCGGGGGAAGCAGTGCCGAGCCCTCGGCCCCGCTCCTGGCAGGACGGGTCCGGAACTCCGATGGGTTCCCACCTTGTGCTTCACGGCCTCAATCTCCTCCTGTCCCGCTTATAACCGCTTACAGACTGCAAAATAAATTTAACTTTTCATTTAATACAGTTTTGCGGGTTTAATTTATTGTCTTACGTAAACTAATTTTTATTTAATACAGCCTTACAGTTTCCCTGTCTTCCTAAGGTGCCCAGTCACAGTACGGCCTTCAGCCTTTGTCTTGCTACACAGAGCACACGAAGGACATTTAATCAGGAAGGAGCTGATCATAGAAAGCTTTTTAAAGTTCCTGGGATTCCGCAAAATGAAGACCAAATCAATTCTGATTCATGTTTGAGTCACGTGTTGACCGAAACATCAGGTGGCTTCCTGCTGGGAATTACGTAGGGGAAAAAAGGGGCACGCCAGTATCTGCCAACTTTTGTAAATTCCAAGGAACTGGAGAGAAATTTACGTTCTTTCAAACTGCTCAACTTGGTGTTGGAAAGCCAGCACTGCTAGCTAGCCCCAAGTAGGCAAAGCACATACTCTCCCTTCCTTCTGCCCAAAGTATACGTATTTCTCTTGAGAAATCTGCGTATTCTTTTGTTTCATGTATCTGAATAGTATAGATTGTTATATATTTGTATAGAAAATTTTAAAAATTAAAAAAGAGATCTTATCTTTAGCTTACAGGAAGCCACGTGATTCCTGTGTCTGAGACATTCAGAAAAGCACCACATACTCTGCAAGGGTGGAAATACTCGTTTATCCGCTCCCTTGCTCTTCACAGGCATTTACACTGTCGCAAAGATGCCAAGGGAAAATGGTACTTTTTCCAGAGCTCAGGTTGGCCAGGTTTTTTTCTTTCCCTATTTTGAGTGCTGCGTAAGAGAAGGGAGGCTAAGGAAGGAGGCAACTCTTTATCACTTCCCTCAAGCAGTATCTATAAAATGAAGCAGGAGGCCCCTTCCCTCCCTCTGGCTCTCTGGGAGGATAACGCCAGTGGTGACGCAGTCCAGCAGCCACATGCCAGCACTGTTGCTTTCACCCATTACCACCTGTAGTTTCCTTTCTTCTGGTAACAGCCCCATTGCTGCTGATGCTTAGGACTTAAAGGAGGAAGATGCACTCAGGCTCTGCTTGAATTCTTAAAGGGAATCTCCTCCAAGAATGCTTTTCCTGGAGAGATGCGTGGCCAGGTAGCATCCTTACAGGATTAGGTTTGCAGGCACAAACTCATGGTGAGGGCTTTTCAAAAATTGTTAAACACAAGGGAAGCCACAATGCCGGGATTTTCACCTGCTCTTTGCTCTTAGTGTTGGGCATGACTTTCCCCAGTATTTTTCCTGACAAGTTACACAGTATAGACAAAATTCACTGACAGGCCAAGTAGCTGTATAACGATATATATCTTCTGCTGCCAAAAGGTCTTGGCTTTGCATGTTACTTAATGAACCCATTGACATCCTTCTTCCTGTGCTGCTCCTCAGAGCTGCCAGCACGTTCACGCTCCCTTTGAGGTAACTGCCATGCTACTTCTTACCTCAGCACTGAACCCAAAGATTTGGGGAGGGCTTGCAGTCCTGTGCCAAGGGCAACGATGTAGTGTGGGTGAGGCAGCTTCAAGGGCATGAAACGCAACGTGCAGAAAGGGTGGGAGGCTTCTGAAGGCTACTTTCATTGTCTACGGAAACTGAAAGCAACAGCTGCCCCCATGCTGGGCTCCTGAGGCAGGACTTCTTTGTTCGAGGGCCTTTTTCTGCTGTTATTTCTTGTGCACACGTGGCTTATCTATGCAGGAAGTGCAACCCTGTGCATCGTGGAGGGCCCTCCATCCAGGGCCAGCGTAGCTCCTTGCCAAAGCAATACAGGAAGGTCACTCTAGGAAAGCGGTGGTTCCATCCGTAGTTTATAAAGCAGCAAAACCTCTGGGTCCCTAGTATGAGATTGAGGCTAACAAGTTTGCAGTGCAATTAAAGAGCCATGATGAAGTATCACAAAGCTGGTCTCCTAAGCCATGAATGGGAGCCTACCTCCTGTGTGCTGGCATCCAGCGGTCACTTTCCATATATACATTTCTCTACTGGCATCAAGGGAGAAACCCTTGAGACTGGCCTTTTGACACCAGAAACATCCCTCCCACATAATCGCAGCTTTCTCCCACTGCTGTTTGAAAGCGAGAGACCAACAGGACAAGAAGAATTGTAGGGTTTGAAATGTCCCCAAAGAACTGCTGACCTACCGAGCTGCACAAACGCAGGAGTGAGCTGTGTCACTCCTGCCACCTATAGCACAGCCTGCCATCCCTGGCCTCCCCGCACTGCGCGAGAGGACATCCGAGGCCCATCATCCCCCTCCCCGTTGCCATAACAGGCCTGCTTTAATCCAACCACTTTACAAATACCACGGTTTATCCTTTGTTTCGAAAATAATTGGGCAGGTAGGAAAGTAAGACTCAGTGTCTGGGGTTTCCCCGGCTGGGATTTCCCACATCATCCTGTGTGCTTTCTGCTCGTTGAGAAAAAAACACAGTCTTATGATTTTCCTTATGGTCTACTTACCGACAGCAGTGCTGCTGACTGGATGTCATTCCTCTGGGCTTCAAGCTCCTGACGCTTACTGAACCCAGCACCCACCACTTAGGCCAAACACTCGCCCTTTTCAAACAGGACATAGCCAGACAAGATGCCTCTTCTGACACACGAGCTAGCGAGGTCAAACCTCTGAATCCTTCCAGGCTGTTCAAGGGGCAGAGCTCTGGAGCTGCACATGGCTTGGCTAACCTTCCTGAGCTGGCACAGTGCAGATGAGATGTGGGCATGGACGGGTGGAGGCTTAAAACAACACAGAGGCATCGATGTCATTCACCTCTTATTCTACTCAATACTGTTATACCAGCATCAGATGTTCACGCTAGTAGGCTAAGTGAGCTACAGAAGTGAAATCCTGGTTCCTACAATTCAGTTTACATTACCTTCACCCCTTCTTAGCTGTTTATTGTAAGATTCTCTGTGAAGAGAAATTAAGAAACAATGTCAGATAAAGAGAAAGGAGGACCATGTATTGGGGCTGTATCAAGATCAATTTGATTGTATCTCTCATAATTCAGATGGGCTCTGAGTCTTCCAGCAAAAGAGAAATTGAAGTCAGGTCCTTTAACACTTAGCTTTTTATCTCATCTCAAGACCACCTTCCCTCAGCTCCTGGCTTCCTCTTTAATCATCAGCTGTGGGAGTGAACGCAAGGGAAACAAACGGTAACTTCACCAACAAAAAGAAAAAATAATTAATGACTTTATTTTTTTTTTTAGTTCAGTTGGCCATCTGAGGTGCTAAAATCTCAACACCAACAAAGCAAGTGTGCATAAAAACAAAGGATAAAACACAACCAAACAGAAGAAAACAGGCTGGAACAGAGTTGGGTTTTTTTACAGGTAGGGTATACACTTTTCTGTTAACACTCCATACATGGCAACCATAAAAGCCTTGAACAATCTGAATATCAGAGTTCGCTTCTTTTTTGGGAAGATGCCAAAGCAGATCCCTTCACCTGCATTAGACTTCACACACACACACACGCATGCACGCACAGCTACAGAGTATTTAAATGACTGCGATGCCATCAGAACATGGCATCCTCCCCTTCGCATCTGCTTTCAGCGACATCCCCATCTGCCCGGCTACCCTGCCTATAGCAGTACTCTGAGCAATCCAAAAGCAGGAACTTTTGGAAAGCTGCTAATCTCTGTTATTTTACAATGGTCGAGAGCCAGCCATCTCTTTCTCTGTGAACTATATACAGGCTGGTTTTTAGTATGCTTTAGAGTTCTCTTTATTGCAGACTGAAACTCCCATAAAGCCGTATCATGGCTTTTCAATTTGCACACAGGAGATTTTATAACGCAACACCTTTCTCATCCACTGGTGTCTGGTGTAAACACTTAATTGAAAACTCATTTTAAAAGAATGTTAACAAAACAAGGTGTAGCTGTGAACATTTTAGGAACAGCTGCTAAGAAAATGGATCTGCCAGCTGCTTTAGATCATGCAGTCTAGACCACTTATAATACTTCATAATGTTCAGGATTAGGATGTATAAAAATATTAAAAACCACCAGAGTGCACACAAACGTGGTGACTAGCTCTACGCAAGCACCGTGTTCTAAGAGAGGCCTAGGCATTGCACAAAACTCAGTTTCTTGACCATGGGGGTAACCCAAGGATCCACTGATCTTTACATACAAACAAATATTTACAGAAAATGCAGAGACAGATAGAGAGAAAGACAGACTTTTAAAACTTGCAGTTTGCTCTAAAATTATGTTCAGCAAGGCAGTTTGTAACATGCCCTAGTGCGACTGTGGGGTATTGGTTAACTGAAAGAAGGAATATGTCTGGAAGTTGGAGCTGAAACATCTTGTCACCTCCCCACACATAGTTCTTTGAAGCTCAGGATTTTACAGCCATTTGTGAGTTTTAGTGAAAACGTGGTTAAAAGGAACAGAACAGTAAAAAAAGAAAAAAATCGTACTGTGAAAACAGCAGATTGGTTGTTGTGGCAGTCCTCGCTCCCCCATCCTCATCTGTCTCCTGGGTGTTTCCAGGAGGTGGTATCCTCCTCCCTCTCCCCCTTCCCCACAGAGGACTGAAGTCCTTGCCCCATCCTCAGTGTGCCCAGTTCCGAACAAACACAGGTTACGTTCCAAGCTTGGCTCTCCTCCTACCTACTGCAGGGAGGAAGTGGCCGGCCCCTCGTACGGACCGTGTCACCTGGGGATGGATGCCCTTGCACACCCACTTCTCGGAAGCCGATGGGCCTTTTCGCTCCCCTGCCACGTGAAATGGACACGTCATTGAACGCACATGGCCTGAGTCATGTGCTGCTGCCCACCTGGGCAGCACAAAGAGCTAGAACACCCTACTTGGATTCTGATACAAATAAGGGATCTTGTGGTCACAAGAGCCTTCTTCAGCTTTAAAAATATAAAATTTGAATTAAAAATATTCAGATAGTAAAAAAACCCAGTAGCTGATATGCAAGTCATATTCTTAAAGTGCAACAGAACAGCAAATACAACTTGTGCCTTCTCCAACCATTTTGATATAAAAAGGCTATTAACATTCCCTTTCGTGCATTTTTAATTAATTTGTGTGTGCGATGCTAGCTCTTCATTTTCATTCTCAGTGCTGGAGGCCTTCAGCGTAACCCAAAGAGTTCAGGTTTAGAGTATGTGGTTTTCCCCTGCAATAGGGCAATACACCCTCCAGTGGTATCATTCTTCAGCATTGCAAAGATTTGGCCAGCATCCCCCCGCATGAAAGGGAAAAGTAGTAATCTGGTACTTCTTCAGGATTTATTCTGTTCTACAGCTCCCATTCAACGATCTTCTGTTAAAAGTCAGATGTGGTCCATATACCTAGTGCCCTATGAAATGGGCTGAGGCCAATTCTCTCTGCAAGACAGTTTACAATAAATTGTGTCTAGCTTCCCTCTTTCTTCCTTCCTCCTCTCCAGCTTCCACTAGCCCCTCAAACACAGGCTGTGTAAACTGCCGATTGGGCTTGTGCAGCTGGCCCCTGCCCTGGCACACGGGAGCAACATCCTGTTGGTAAGCCGACAGTCTGTGATGCTGGTATAGCAGGTACCACTTGCTCACAGGCACAATTACTAAGTAGCACTGCAGCTGCCTGTCTGCTTGGTTTCAGGAGCATCTGGATTTAGTTTGTAATGTCTTAGAGGAAAACACTAGGGGGGATAACGGGGGAACACTTGAGGCCGAAAGAACATGTTTCCACAGTCAGCAACTAGCACCGCGCAGAGTCCCTGGGAACAGTCCTGCCCGTTCTTCCTCAGCCTGAGGTATGCTCCTGACTCAGAGGTGAATCTAAATATTCAGATCGTAGACCCTGGCTTACAGAAGACCTCTCTGAAGGAGGTAGAGAGCCATCAGCAACAAACCGTGCTAACTTCTGTCCTGGGGCAAAAAATTAAAGGATGTTCAGCCCTGCTGGGGTACCTTGCACCAACAGTGTAAGTTCAAGCTGAAGGAGTCGGTAGACTGTACGAATATCCTTGGGAATTGAACACTTTCTCAATGACATTGGGGAGCAGGCTTAGTACTTCTTTAACAAGAAAAGAGTCACCATCCCAAGGAGGAAAAAGCGCTTAACACACCATGCTACGGATGGGACACGTACCCAATGCACAGTGCTATTAGAGCTCTGCGGGACAAGCGAAGGACCTAGTCTGCTCAGGGAATCTGTCAAACAGTGAGTGGTGCTGAATTGCTCAGTGCATGTCCTGCTCATTGCTTAATGTACGATTATAGCGAGTACCCTCCTGGCTGAAAAGCAGCAGTTTTGTTAGCTGAGCCAAGAGGAGCTTCTTCCAACAGATGCAGCAGGAAATGTGCTATTTTTGTTCTCATGGAAGTCCCTCCAGCTGTATCTCAGGAGTGTGAGGGTCCACCCTTTCAGTGAGAGACACACACATGGGATATTTCTACCTCACAGTTTTGGCTTTCTTGTTATAAAAATGTAAAATTTAAATATATTATAGGTTTATTAGTCCAACAGAGGGAATCTGGGATGCAGAAGAAAAATATGCTAGGAACACAAGTAGATTCTTACAACTCCATGACTGCGCAGGATTTTGTCATAAAGGAAAACTCCTAGGGCAGGACGCATCAGTGGGTCCATAAAGGCTGCCCTTGCTGTGAAGCAGGGACCAATTCGCAGTAGCGTTTTCCTCTAAAAGAGTTAAAACACTCCCTCCACAATCAAATATGTGTAACAATCAAATTATTAATAAGAACACTAATAAATAGCCACAGGTAACAACGTCCAGTAATTTAGAAGTGGAAGTTGTAGGATGCAGCAGGCACACACAGCTATCACTCGTCCATTTTTTTCCTAAAAGATACAAAAATGAATCTTCTTTCAAGTATTAAAAAAATAAGTTAATTGACATAAAAGGGTCAAAGTGACTGAGGGCCCAGGCAGGTCTTAAGCTTCATTTCCAATGTGCAAAAACAAAATACAGAGGAAAACATAAAAACACTGAAAAGTCTTAATGGTGGTTCAGTCACTTAAGGGCTTCTCCCTTTTAGGAGCCTAACAGCCAGGGAGTGCCGCCTGGTAACACCCCTGCCCCAGCACACACTTACCGCTGTCCCACAGTCAGTATTTTCCAGTGTCAAAACAGTCACAACAAAAACAGAACAAAGAAGCCCACCAGCCTCTGAGCTGTGGCCACGAAGACTAACGCCAGCAGTAGCTGTCTCTCCAGTGTGTAGCAAAGCGGGAGGGCATCTTCCCTCTCTCTTCTTCTCCTCTTTTTTCCCCACAAGAACGTTCAGGAGACTATGATAGGGAGAGAGTCTTCTGATGCCCACATCTCTCTCAAAACCAGGAGGCAGAGAGTTCCATCATGCATACTAGTAGTATTGTCTCTGTCTCGTATTTCTTCATATCCATATTGATCAACTGCAGGTTTCTTTGGTGGGGAGGAAGACTAAAGCAAAGGAGGTGTTGCCCTGGGCTTCTGGAGCTCTCTCAGACAGCTGACTCCACCATACAGGCTGCTACAGGCTGCTGCGTTTTCCAGAGAGGGTTGCCACTTCCCTCCCTTTTATTAGAACTAGTGTAGTAAAAAGGGGAAAGGAATGGACCGCCATAAATCCAGTTTAGTTAAGGGTACTTCTTCCCTTAACTTCCTTCCCCACACGTGGATTATTCCNCCCCCAAATATGGTCCATTGTATAGGACCTCAAGGAGACTCCACAGTCTCAACTCATTATCTTCAACTTGGCTTGCAGACATGTAAAACTCAGGCTTCTGGAACCAACACACTTATCAAAAGGCTTCTGAGTGCTTCAACCCAAATCCCTGCATGCTGTTGGAGGTTTGCCCTTCAACATCTTCCTATCCATGAAATTCTGGCGAACTCAGGGTAGGCCAACTGGACAACACAGACCAGCAGAGGTAAATGTGTTAAGCTCAGGACCAGTTCAAGCTAAAACCTTTGGAAAGCATGACTGCCTCCAGGTCCTTATCTTCTTCTTTTTCTCGAAGCCGTTGCTCCTCAAGGAGAGCCACAAGAGAATCTCTCTGCTCCACTACTTCTAGCATCTCGTTCAGGATCCTCTTCTCCTCTGAGAGCTCCTCATCTGTCTTCAGATGATCTACAGAGATATCAAAAACTATCAGCATACACAAGGCTAGAAATATGCACATATGATCTATGAAATGTTCCCTTTTGCTCTTACCTTCTACTGCCATCCTCTCCCGGAGTTCCTGCTGTAATCGACTCTGCCTGTCTTCCAGTTCTAGCTCCCGAGCGCTGAAAGGAAAAGATCAGGAATCCAAGTTCTGGGTGTATTAAAATTCTCTATACATTGCTTCATATCCATTCTCAATTTCTGCTCCCTCTCTAGATATCTGCTATACATTTTACCAAACTGTTTTGGAATAACAACTCTTAAAACACCTAAGATAGAGAACTATATTTTTTTAAAGATTTAAACGTACTTTCAGCATCTCAGGTTCTTTACCTTCAGAGCTAGGAAGTGCAATACAGAAAGTGGAGTAGATTATGGGTGGAATTGAATCTAAAACAGTGTAAAGGAACAAACAAATCTGCAATCACTGCAAAATTATACTTTATGTATCTCCTGCCACTTCCCACTCTAAAGGCAAAGTCACTTACAACTCAGGAGATGTCAGGCCATTGCCTTTTCAGATTCCAATGCAGACAACACCTTGGAGCTTTTCTGACAGAGGCACTAAGACAATCAGCTTCCACACTGCCTGGCTCAGCTGACATACTCAGAAACAAATTTCAGTGAATTTGCAGCATGGAGACTGAGAAAACTCCCATTTTCATTAACAGGAAAAAACTCTTATTGTGTGAGCCCACATGAGAAGCACTGGGGTCCTGCTGCAGGCAGAGGGCCACATGGCAAAGGTGACTGAATTAAACACTTTTGGCTACACTTAAAAACGGACTCTACCAAAAACCAGAAGGAATCACCCATTATTTCGGCATGAAATGTGTGAACAAGACGTGTTTTATCTAAGAACAGCTCTTCTTTATCTAAGAACCACTCTTCTGAAGCATACTTGGATTCATATCTCAGCCAAGAATCAGCCCGAGGGGCTGCTGACCTCCTGGCATTATAGGGAAGACAGCACTGACAGATCTTCCAATACAATTTTCCCTTTTGAAGCTTTGCACATTCACTCACAATATCATCAGTTCAGACTCGTAGCGAACCAAGGCATTCTTCTCCTGCACCAGCTTGAACCACTCCTGCATCAGCTTGGGATCATCCTTCTTACCCATGCCTGCCAAAAAGGAAACTTGGTAAGTTTTTAGGTAACGCCCTGCAATCCTTACAAGCCCAAACTGCAAAAACAACAATGGGGCAAAATGTGCAAAGAAAGCCGAGCAAGATGCTGCCAGAGCACTCCCCAAGCCGGGTCCATGAAGTTTGCCTACAGCACACAGAAGAGTGAAAGTTGCCTCCAAAAGGACTCTCTTCTCTTTGGAGCCTGATTTTATTTCTTTTTTTTTTTTTTTTTTACTTTCTGATTTTTCTTGTGATTGCTTGTTTCTTCCTCACTCTTAATGCAGAAAGCCCAGATTTCTGTACGTATTTCACTTTTCCTTTCATTAGAAGAACTTTATAGATCCTCATGCCAGCTACTTAAGTGCATGCTTATCAGAAACGACTCAATTGCCACTCCACGTGTTTTACCTTTGTTTTCTTCAATTGCATGTCCTCAATCTTTTCTTTTACTGGCCAGAAGTAATGTCTTTTCTTTTTTCAACAGCTAAATAAATCTTTTCTGACTGCACCTCCTAGCCACATATATCTATCCATCTTGAAGATCCCCTCTGCACAGTGAACACAGGAACTACTTCTACTGTGTTGCACACATCAGCGCTGGAAAGAAAAAGAATCCCTAGGCACATTTGCTACTATCAAAGCAGAATAAAAATACCTTGGGCCGTGGCCATCTAGTACAGAACTCTTAGTTGGTATTTCATTTATTTTAAAACCAACTCCTAAACTTACTCAGTAGTCCACTAATGAATCTCATATCTGTCAGGAGTTAGGTGGAATAAATTGCAGAATGCTGTTCCCAAAGCCTTCTGTTGATATTTATCAAATGCAAGAGCTTATCAGGAAGCTCCTCCTAGCAATCACCTGGTCTGGGCCACTGATTCCACACTGAACTACCTGCAGATGAATGCTGTGACTTACGTCAGACACCATCAAGGACACGAGCAATGCGCCTGCCTGCATGGAAGTGGAGGCAGGAGCAAGGCCTTGAATCAAGCTCAACAGTATTTTCAGGTTGCTGCACCCTATCAGCTTGCACTGCATGTAACCTAGGCATCCTAAAGTAACTGGCATCCCTGTCTATGTCTGTTGCTATGGATACATACTAGCTACATCAACAGCAAAAACTCTCAAATCGTCATTTTGGTGCTAAAAATAATCAAGCAGCAAGCTCACTATTCAGACTCTGGGAAGCACTTCACAAATACCACATTAAGGGCTAGTTAATTCAGACCTGTGCCGTGCCCTGCCTCCACCCTTAGGATCTCAGAGAAGTGCTGCACTGGAGCTAAACAAAGGAGACCCTACAACTCCTATTAAACTGCACCTTAGGCTGAGAATACCTGCCTTTGAAAAATTCCTTTCAGGAATACCAGACCCCGTTGTACCACCCTAAGAGCCTCCGGCTCTGTGGACTTTACACCAGTGTGTTGCTCAGTTCCAAGCATTCCTTTCTGAGCATCTCTGCACAATATGCCCGTGTGGCGACAGGAGAGGGAGACTGTACATGCAGATGTCCAGTGCCGTGGCGCCATGAAAACACTGGGAAGTCTCCCCATCCTTTCCGATGCCAGGATGTATAGAAAACAAATGCCTCTAAGAAAAAGCCAAAAACACAACGCTACTGACCTATGAAATACGTAAGTATTTTTAAACAGCCAATGAGCAGAGGAATAATGGGAGGATTGGAGAGGGAGCACTGACAACTGATGTGAGGGAGCACCATGGAAAGCAGAGTAAGTGGTTAGCAAAATTACACCATGAACACACACAGACAACCCCTTCCCCCATGCCTTGGCAATGGAAACTCTACAGCAAACTCCATTTAGGACAGTTAAAGAATGCACTCAGCAAGACAGATGAGGGAAAACTGGTCTAACTTAAGGTTTGTTGGTTCTTTAAGTTCAAGGATGCTTTTGCAAACCAGTCCTTATAAAGACACAGTATTCCTTTAATCCAAATATACTAATTAAAAGGCCACATTTAGGGAAGCAGATTGCCTTCCCTTACCCCACCTTCCAAACATCTTTCAGGAGAAATAAAGAAGTTGAAGCCATCAAATGAAAACAGAAACTTTCAAGTTAACGTTACTGCTCCCACCGCTGCTGCCCAACGTCCCTCCCAGTCGCTACACCTTCCCTAGCACAGCTGGAACTAGCAAAAGGGATACTGTACCTTTAATAACTTGCCACAGGCTCAGAGAAGCTGGCTACCAGGTTGCCACTGAGAAGGTTGGTTTGGGGACACAGCAAGAAAAGGGCTGGGGGCCTCGTGTTCACTAGCTGACTAGTGCTGCTACGACAACCCAGCTGTGGTCAAGGAGAACAGGGAGCGTGTGAGGTTACGTTACCTTCATGGGCACAGCAAGGGCAGAAGGAGAGAGGTCTACGACGTGGTGTCCCGGCATTGGGCTCAACTTCAATAGGATCAAACGAGGAAGAGGAAGAGGCAGGAGAGGAAGAGGAAGTTGGAAGTGGAACGGAAGAGGAGGAAAGGAGTGAAATAAAAGACAAGCAAAGGACAAAAAGCATAAGAGTGAGAAAGAAAGGAAACACAAGAAGAAAAGAAAAGAAAAAATACAAGAAATGGAGAAGCAGAAACAAGGGATACAGTCTACAGATGAATAATGTCCCTAATAAGCACAGATAACAGGTAAGAGGTAGACTGAGGTACTGGTGAACTCTTACTGAGCTGTACAAATACCAGGCAGGAGGTTATTGTTACTGTACTTTTTCCTAATGTACATTTTTCAATCACATGGTCTTTAACAGAAAGGTTTGTGAACAAGATGTCAGGACGAGCAGAGATGAATATTTAACTTTTGCTGATAAATGTCAGATTTCAAGCAGGGTTACAAAAAGTCTCGCCTGCATGCATAAGACACCAGCTGTAACCAGCTGCTCTACCTTAAAGCTTTATCAGGACCATGCTCTTATCACCATGGCACCATCCACTGATGGTAAAAGTGTCCTTTTTAATGGAAAATAATTCCTTCAGACAGGGAACATCAAAGGGACAATCTGATTAATGTGGAACCAGCCTGCCAGGATCTGCCGTGTCAAGTACGGTGAGTACACGTGTACTCAACTAGACTGTTGTGCTTAGCAGGGAAAAGGCTTTTGCATGGATAAAAAAAGTGATTCACATCCAGGTCTGTGGGGGCAATGACCAGCTGAGGGCTTTGTAGAGTTAAGAGTAAATTTAAAGCTCTCCCTTGACACTCTCATTTCACAAAGCATTTTAAAGCTTACACGTCCTGTTAGCATCAGTGCCTTACTGAATCTTTTTCATCTTTTCTGTCGCACAGTGAAGGACAAACATTCCTTATCTCTACAATGGTTCAGCTGTTTCAACACTGAGAATTACTTAACGTTACAAAGACAAACAGTAGGAAATAACCAACATCACCAATAGTTACAGGAGAACATGTGCACCAAGAAGGTGATGAGCCTGAAACATCAGAGCTAGCAGAACCGGACACTTACTGCTCTCACAACTGCATTTATAAAGAGAAGGCACTTCTGTGTCGGGAAAAGGCATAAACTCCACAATAATAATATGGTAAGAATAACACTTATTTTGGAGAAGTCAGCAGAGCTTGATATACATGGTTTGGAGACAGCTTTACAGAACTAGACTACCAGGGAACTGGGAAGGCTTTAGAAGGGACCATCACAGAACTAGACCAGCACACAGAGGACACACTGGAGCGAGGGAGAGCACATCGGCTTCAAAGCCTGTGACTGAGCAGCGCGGCTTTCTCAGACAGGAAGAAACCTCTGTACTGGGAGCAGGAAGGGGCAACATTAGGAGAGGTGCCACAGTTGGCCATATGACAGTGACAAATAAAACATCATACCAACATTAGTTGACAGTACCAGAACCTCAGTTACAGTTGTTCTGAATTTTCCAACTTCTTCATTTAAGATGAAAAAATACTAGGCCTTTTTTTCCTACAACTGCCGTTTCACAGATTAGGTTACAAAAGCAAAAACAAACAAGAAAACATCCAAACCGCAAAGGCACTGTGAACAATAAGCTTCCACATAAAGCAGAGCATTTAGTGCATGACACCTATTATATTTTTTATTTCACATCCTATCTTATTCAACATTAATTCTTCTATATCAGCTTTACACTCTAACTTGGTCTAACCACTATTTTGGGGAGGTCAGGAGACGGACATTTAACTGTATGGGAAAATCCACTTCAATTTTTCATAGTTTGAGATTTCATTCAGAATTGTGGTGTGCGGGTGAATGCTGATAACTCAAGTGCTATATTTATAAATTTCAAACCATGGACATATAAGACTTGGTGAGGAACTCTGAATTTGCCTGTATTTGATCTGAAAATAGATACCTGGTATGTGAAAATGCCATTCATCTCATTGTGACAGGGCCACTACTAAGTTTTGTCATCAGTGAGCAAATGGTCTGATACTAGGAGAAGATACCATCTGTAAAAAGCTACAGGACTTACATAGCAGAAGACTGTGATACAGAGCTCACTCCTCGCAATGGTGTTTTCTTCCTTTGCTCTTAGTTGTCCTATTTTTTTAGCAGAAATATTACCCTCCCACTCTTGTCTAAGGAAAATTTGTCCTTGCATCAAGTTACAAAGTAACTATAATAGTATCTATATGGTATCTATAATAGTCCTGCTATATTGGAAACATTAGCATTGCTTTTCAGTAAAATAATGAACATAACCTGTATTATTAAGATCCTTTCCAACTACTCCAGCTGTAAGTTATAGTTGCATCAGTGAATACTGGTTATATGATCATTAAAATTGCTTTGGAAACAACTTTTGTCCAGACGAGGATGCTTAGCAAGGCTTAAAAAAGTGTTCCTTGTGTACGGGAAGCCCTGAACAGCAAGGACAGAAGAAAGTGCAAGCTGAAAACTTACCTCCTATGGTTCTGTAAAGCTGTGAAAATTATTATGTCCAAAGAGTGCCATAATCTAAAGACGCAAGTTTTATAAAACATATAATGCAGTAGAATTTTAAATATATTTTTTAAAACTTCTCTAAGGTGAGTCATGAAAACTGCCTCCCCACCCTTGCTAACAGTATTGACACACGATACAGACTCTAAGCAGACCGAAATAGGAACTTTCTAATTTTAAGAGAAAAAAACCCCTTTTATCTTATTTCCTGAAATGGAAAAATATTTTTAACTGACAGTAACCAATCTTTAAGTGTATCCCACGTCACATATTTCACTATCCCTTCAGATGAACTCTTTCAAGAAAAAGCCTCTTAACCATTTCAGAAATAGAGAACTGAGGGGAAAAAAAAAGATCACTTTGTAAATGGAAACAGCATTCCCTCAGCCAGTTGATAATTTTAGACAGTGAATGTATCATCAGATCATTCACATTCCTGTCAAGGTTAATTTTTTAAAAATACAACTTCACAGCAAGAGCTCTCACTGTGTGTATGTATGTTGAAAGACAATCCTGGGAAAAGGCTGAACACTCCTTGTCCAGTACTATCAAAAAGGAGAACTATTCAACACTCTGGTTCACAATACGGTGTTAAAAACTCTCATCTACCTTGCCCTTGTCCGATTACATTACAGAAATCCTTACATGTTGTCTTATTTCTCCCAAAGCCATTACTAATCCACAGCAAATAGTATTATTATTACACTATTGTTTAGAGAAGAGAAATCACTACCTCGTGGTCTCATTAAATTAAAAACATGATCACCACTGCAAGACAGTTTTCCTGGCCATGGAGTCAGGGCCAGATGGGAAACACTTTTGTCAAGCAAATTTAAAAAAATAAACAACCCTCAGTTCTGTTCAAGTCTCCTCCACCACCAAAAAACCGCAGGCCAGGTCTGGTGATACAGGTCTTCATCCACAGCGTGGAAAGAGTGCTGCTGGCAGCAGCTATACAAGCTACCCACTGCCTGCTGAGGCAGTTCGTTTGGAGGGAGCTGAAGGACAAGAGAAGAACCATCTCTGTGACCATTCACCCCATAGGTTCCCCCTGTGCTGTCAGCAAGTATCTGAGGTGTGACTACAGCTTCTGGACAGAAAATCATCACTTTTTTTCCACCCCAGAGGGCCAGATCCGCTAACAGACCGTGTTAATCGCAAGTTGTTCCTTTTCAATACCGCAGGCCAAATTTTCTGAAGGCGTGTAAAGCCTTCAAAGCAGAGGTCAGCAGCCCAAGCTGCTGGCAAGCAGAGGCATTTAGAAGGGCACATGGGGTGATCAGTGCGGGGCCAGGAGCTGCAGCTTATTGAGGAAAGGAGTGTTCCCCAGATCCCGAGCCCACTGAACGTCCTGGGGAGGTAGAAGCTCTGCCTCGTAGATTAGGCACATCCCATCAATAAAGTGACTGGAAATATCTTGTGCCTGTGAAAAGAAGCCTTTCCCAGATCTTTCTGGGAAATATTTCATGCAGCCAAGACAAGAAAGACCTTGTTTGTCATAGAACCCTTGAGGGATTGCAGACTGCTACAGTGGTGGAAACCAAGAACCAGGCCAAGAATAAATACCATAGCTCCAAAACAAGGAACAGAAATTGTATAGCCATCATGAAAATACACCTTCCTTTTCACTGTACGTTGTTCTTTCTTACACAGGCTATGCTGGACTGTTGTCTTCTTTTCTACTTTTCATTTTCCTGTCGTTTAAGAAGCAATACTTCAGATTGGTTTTGTACTTTGCTGCTGCAGCTATATAACACTTCTTCATAATCTGAAGCAGAGTAGTAAAAAGGATCGATTAGCATGAAGAAAGCACAGCAGAAAGTTTGAGATGGTAGACACCATTACCCCAAAGCTACAGCTCACACTGATCCCCTTCACTATTTGCCCACGCCCTGTGGCAGGAGCACTGTGATGATTTCCGTGAAGTGGTGAGCCACTGCAGATCAAAATGACTTGAACAGATGTACCACAGACCAAATAGGATCACATTCTTTGCAAGCTTCACATCCAAAGCCTTTGGTTTCTATATTGCTGACTAACCAGGGCAGTTTGGAAATCAGCAACACCAGGCAGGAAATTCAGCTCTGAGGCTAATCTCAGCTCTCATGGACCATTATGCTGGCACTTGACCTCACAAGCTAAGAGCACTACACTTTAGAAATTCTTATTCTACTAACAACTTCCATCACTCACTTAGCAGGCACACTAAGAGCTCTAATTTTAACTCAGTGCTTAAAATAAGGATCAGTCCAAAAGAGCTCAGTAAGATAAACTGAGCACTGATCACAGGAAGTATCCTCTTTCCCACCTTTTAAAAATCAGTGATGGTCAGAAACCAAAGTACTGAAAAATAAAGCATTCCAGCTTTACTATGTGGTGAAGTAGTTCAACAGCAGCATTGTAAAAGAGCAAGAATACAGAAAGCCATCTCTTGGAGAACGGCACGCACACAACTGCAGGTATTATAAAGTTGAGGGCAAGGATTCTGACAACTATTGCATAAACGCATCACTCAGCATGTCTGACAACAGTTTACTAAAACTGTGTCAAAACCAATATCCTCTAAAGTACCATCACTAGAAGAAACCTGGAGAAAACTCAACAGACCGCTGAATTGTCATGCAAACTGAACCACACCTTTATTTGTCCAGCAGAGGTGTGGTGGGGAAGGTGGGAAGGGGAAAGAAAACTAGGGAAAGCAATAGTTGGAGCTGAATACACACACAAATGACTGCACAGAAGTCTTCTGCTGCCACTAGACCTCAAGGCACTTCAAAATGCAGTTAGAATTAGTACAGTCCTGCACTGGCCCGGCCTCTCACGACTGTTAGTTTCTGTGTGCAGTTGTGAGAGGTTTGCAGAAAGAAGCACATAAATGGCAACTGCTTCCTTCCAGTACCTAGCAAGTACTCGATTTATACTTAACAAGTTCTGCTTATCAAGCGCTCTTTTCTGCTCCAAATTTACAGCAAAGAAAACATGTTGCCAATTCACTTCAGTGTCAAAAGCAGCTGCAGACTGCGAAAACAATGTTTATCTTACAACTCCACTCCTCTTCCAGGACTGGAGTTGTTTGCCAATCACAAGAAAATAGGACTGTTATCCCTTGAGTATATCAGACTCCAGCCCTGCAGAGTTAGATCTGTGGGACTTTAAAGGACATAGTCAGCTCCAGTATTTTAAATAAGCTATTAAAAAGTGAAGTTACAAAGTACAAAGAATTAAAAAAACCACAGTCACACTTTTTCCCCCCGTTTACCTAGGTTCATAAGACTCTTGTCAAGAAGGGGGAACATAAGCCTGAAATCAGCACTGTCAAACATCCCTACGTCCTTCTTGCCTGTCTCATCATACTCCGGCCAAGAGCAAAGCAAGACAGGAACATGCAGCTGTTTCCTCAGCGATTCCCTGCTGGGTGCAAGGAAAAGGAAGCTGCTCATTGGAAGGCAGAGGGAAGAATGGAGGTACTTTCCACAGGCAGACGAGGAGCAAACTGGGACAAGGAACCAGCGGGTAAGGAGAAACTGAGGCTGGGACTAATTAAGCAAAGAGACTAAGAATGCAAACTACTAAAGGAGAAGAGACAGAGAGGGGAAAATGGGGTAAGGGGTGAAAGGAGAAGGCAGATTTGTGGAGAAGATATGACCTACAAATTTCCAGAGAAGTGATGCTGGGTAGAAGAGGGAGCAGAGCCCAAAAATTCTGGGAGAAGGCCAGAGACAGGGATTGAGACTATGGGGACTGAGTCAGTGGGAAGACCAGAGCAGGAATGAAAGCCTATAACAGCTAGTGGGGAGGAATAGGAGATCTGAAAGGTAGAATACTAGGATTTCTTTGTCAAGAAGGTAGTATTAAAATTAAATGCCCGAGAAGCAGCAACTGGGACTGAGAAAGAAAATGGAAGTGGGGTAAAGAGCTTTGGATGGAAAAAAACCCCAGGATTAGGACAAGGACTGTCTGGAAAGAGGGAATAAAAGGGACAAAGAGTGTGTATCCACCAGACCACTGCATCCTTCCAGTGTCTGGCTCAGAATTCGCGTTTTCCAGTCTCACCACAGCTGCCAGCAAACATCTGTGAAATCCACTGACCATGTCCCATTTCCTCTCCATTAGGATCTATAGAGACAGCATAGCGTTGCTACCAGTTATTCCATAAGGGTAAGAGAGTTCTCTGCAGTGGATCTAAGGGTTATTTATCTGTTGATATAACAACATAATACAAAAATGTTAATTTCAGTTGACTCTGCAACCTTTGTAATGTTCTTTTAACATAACTGCAGATATGATATACACATAGGAATAATTACTCAGAATTGAAATGTGACCATCCGTAGCATGATGTGAAACATCTGCTTTATAGCAACGGTACATGACATTTTAGAACCGGAAGAGAGGATTATGGCATCTGAGCAGAGCACGGGGGTAGTTAAGATAGCAATCTGTAATCCTGCAAACTGGAACTTGACCAAGGATGTCAGAAGTTACCACTCCCTTGCAGAAGTTGTTGCACAATCTGTAACAACTAAATGAAACGCAACTCTCAAGTAGTGTAAAGAAAACCCAGAATAAATGAATGCCCTAATCATTCAAAATTTATTACCAACTTACAGATAACTTTTCAAAGTATTTTGCAATTTTTCTTATCATTCTCCTGACAGCATGAGTCTAGAGTCATGCCTGTGCCTCAGAGATGCAACTTGCCAGTAGAATGGTTAACTACGCAGCCATCCAAGCTGCTTACAGAGCTCAGCAGGACCACGCAGCCACAGGGCGCTTCAGGGATTTTAATGGCACTCCACCCAGATGCAGCATCCTGCACAGACATGCTAAGTTGGAAGCCGAGCTCTAAATCTGCCACTGAATAGTGACAAGTATCATCAGAGCAATGTATCCCTTCTGGTAAAAGTGTTCTGGCAGCCCCAAAAGCAATATCAAGCAAATTACAGAGGCAACAAAACAATACTATAAAGCCACATACACCAGGCAGGCTATACTGGCTCATTGCATTTAAAGGGATACTGCCCAATAAAGTATTTTAAAGTTTGAGTCAAAAAAGGTATTTTTGAGATGAGCAGAAACTTGATATAGTTTTAAAATACATCAACCATTTTTAATCAGAGACAATGTTCATGTTTTTTGTTGGAAGCCCGAGTGACTGAGTCACCATATAAATAAAACCAGCCTGTTACAGAAGATCAAAAATTACCACTCTGGGGTGACTGTCTGAGTTCAGAGAAATAGAAAAAGCAAACACTCAAAAAAGATAAAGAGTAAATTAAATTTTCAATTAAGGTTTTCTGCAACAGTAATTTTTTAAGTGACAGTGTCCCTTTAAGTAAAGATTGCTTTTCTTAAAGCCACTATTAGTGATTTTGATGGGATCGCTGTCTCTAAAGAGGCATTAGGAGGAGAAGCAGGAGGAGGGAGAGGTATAGTGGAAATAGCATTAAATAGGGATAAGGGTCTGTTAAGCGTAATTCAGCATCAACCCTTTTACAGCTCCTACTCTATGCACATACGAGTATGGGCCAGCCCTGACAGACATAACTGGGAAGAGGGTTTCAAAGTGTCTCTGCAGAAGATACCCCAGGAAAGAGTGCCAGAGGGACTGAACAGTGAATGAAGCACAGGGCTAGTGGAGGAGTAATGCATCAAAATTAGCACAGGGGAACTGGGCAACAAATTAGGTCTACTAAGGAGAAAAGTCTTCCATTTTGAAACTTGAACTTAGGTGGATACTCTTAACTCAGGTGGATGTGCCAGGACAATTTGGAGTCACTCCCAACAGACAGCTACAGACAGGTATTTGTGGGACAGTCTACTCCTGGAGCAGGAGAAAAAATGACAGCTAAAAGCCTGGGGAAGATTAAGTTTGAAGGATCAAATGCAGAACACAATGAAATCAGGGGAAGATTTCTAGTGATGTGTCTTGGATCAGGCCTAGAGCGTGTGGATCTTCCATTCCAGCGGAGCTGGCCTGTAATGCACTCCCTCAACAAAAACACAGCTTGGATCAAGCAATTTTATATTCCAAAAGAAAAATGAAATGAGACTCTCAGATGACAAGGCAACCAAGCAGACTTTGCTTTCGCTTGGATCCACTGACAGATGTGTTCATTTTATAAGAACAGACTTAGGGTGATCAAACTAGCAAAGGGAATTTTAATTTTCAAGACAGGCAAATGCTAAGCAAACGCCATTTGCAACCCAAAAGTTATTCACCTACTAAGGGATTCAGGAAGTAACATTAATTAAAGAAAAGCAGAACCATGGTGCAGAGTGATAACCAGATTATAATCGCTTCTAAAACAAAGAAAGCTAAACACTGTAATGTGCGTGCTTAGCACTAAGTGAAATATTTAAAAAAGTCAAATCAAAACAAAACAACAAAACAAAAAATCAAATATAGCATGCAGCTTATTAGCTTTGTAATGATGCAAACTGGGCTGTCTGGAAACTCTAACAGCAGATTCCAGCAAAAATGACTGGAACTCTTAACAGCAGATTCTCTCCTAACTTACAATAAGACAAAAAAGAAAGAAGTAGTATCTGTTGTCTACAAGTGTTTCTGAAGTCCCTTGAGGGAGCATTTTGGTTTTGTTAGATCATCGACACACTCTGGCTTTTTTGGAAGAAGCAAATGAGCCATGGGAGGGGAAGAGGGAGGCAAGGGCATGACTAATCCTTAACAACACTCTTAGCTCTTGGGAGCTGGTCGGTCCTGCTGTCCCCTTTACATTAAAATATTTTCCTAAAGAGGATTTTGATGGTAGAGTTGGATTTTGCAAAGAAGCAGCAAAAAAACCCCAGGATAGCCTTCCACTGCTGGCAGGAAAGGTGGCTGGAGTGAAAACGTAAGTACATTTTGAAATAATCAGCACTGTGGAAAATGGAAGAGGGAGCCTTACACATGGTTTGTGCAACACACCAGGATCTCCTCTTCCTGAGCTGGAAAAGGGGTTCTGCTATAGCCGGTCATGTGCAAGGGCTTTTCTTCTTGTTTGTGAGCCAAGGATGGGAGAAGTAGGTGAAGGGAGGAGTGGGAAGGAGTGTCAGCAGGGTTAGTGTCAGCAGGAGGTTCAGCTATACATACCACCCAGATGCAAGTCGATGAGGTCACTGTAATAAGACTCTCCCCAATAGTCTACAACAAGGAATTGGTGAAGACAGAGTTATTGAATCAGACACCCACCCCCAACCCCACACAATCAAAGCAATATATGAGAAAAAGACAGACAGAAACAAAAAAAAGGCAAACAAGAAATATGCAGCTATACACATGGGCACATATACACACACACATTAAAAAAAGTCTTTGTATATATACGTATATGTACACACACACACAAATATATCACAAACATATATATTGGGAAATGAGAAAATTCCCAGGAGGCAGGCAAGGATTTCCAAGGGAAAAAAAAATATAAAAAAAAAATAATCAAGAAGTCTACACAGAGACACTTTCAGTCTGCACCAGTACCTGACACTGATGTGTTTCCTGTTCTTGCTGAGAAAAGCAGAACTAGTCTTGTTGCTTTCGTGCTGAGCAGTATGTCAGAAGGAAACAGTGTCATTTCAGCTAAGCTGCCCGAAGAGTGTAAGGGTTGATTTCTTGGAGGTGACTGAGTGGAGGATGTACGTGTACGGCACACGGATGGAAGGCACTGACTGAACATTGACACGAACGGCAAACACCTAAGTGTACGAACATGGGTACGTGCGTTCCTGCTAATGCGTTATCTATGCCAGAGAAGAACCTGCACAGAAGTGTGTGGAACAACGATGTCATATCCACAGCTGCCAGAGACAGGTACACTGCGAGTCTAGCACCATGTAACGTTTCCTTGGGGAAGAGACAGATGGGAGTACCGAGAGCACTATTTCTCACTGCATATGATTCACTTGATATAAAGAGGTGACTCTTAAATTTTTCAGTGTTGATCTGACAGTAGGAGACATATCTCAGCTCTTAAAAATTACTATCAAAGTTTATACTAAACGAGAAAAAAAAGGTTCCAGAAATTTGTGATTTGACATATTTTTAAGTTAATAATTGAAGAAATGAAAAATCCACACAGGAAATCAAAGTCATAACCATGTCCAAACAGGCGAATGCACTATAATATGAAGTACTGCTACATTAATAGCAATTCCATTCAAGGTGTCTCTTGGGACACTGCAGAAAAATGGAAAAAAAATTCTTCATTGATATTATCCTACTTTACCTTTGCAGTGAAATACCCTGATGCAAAAGAAAGGGGAAGGGGTGGGAAGGAAAAAAAGGGATGACAAAAGCTTAAATCACCTGTATATGACAAACTTGCCACCTGAAGTAGAGCTTACATTGTCACTTAAAATAGTTTATATTCTGAATTATTCATTCTTGCTGTGAATGTGACTATCAAAGTCTGAGATTTTCAAAGATAATCACAGAGACTGTAATAAGACAATTAAATAATCATAGGGCATGAGATCGTTTTCTGAATCAGAAACTAAACGTTAGATAGAGCATTCAGCTTTTAAAAGAATAAAAGACCAACTATGCCTTGCCCGAGGGGAGCCAATTTAAAAAAGGAAAACACAAGGAGGTAGCCAAGAAGCTGCAATTATTTTGTCAAAATTAAAGTTAACAATGACCTCCAAAATGTTTCTGAGTCTGATTAGTTGAATAGCTAGTATCATCATATAAATATTCCAACTTGACAACTATCAGATAATGAGTGAAATTCCTGAAAAGACTACTGAGCTGTCTGTACCTATTGCTAGGATCTAAATTAACTGTAATCTCTTAGGAAGACAGTGGGGCATCGCTGTGAAGAAGTTATTGAGAGTCTTCTCAGTGTAAGTCACTTGGCAAGAACATTATTAAGGATGATGCAAAATGGATGGAAAATAGAAGCAAAATTATTCTAAGTAAACAAATTCTTACCTATAGTACTGGGTTTTGTTCTTACCAGTCCAATTGAAAATTATTTTTTGCTAAAAATGGAAAGAGGTCCAGAGGTCAGAGATCTGAACAATTAAAGTTAATGGAATACCTCTACAAAAGCAAAATTTTCAATTCATCACAGACAGGAAAGATGACTAACAGGCTATATGCTAAAAGATGATAACTGACAGAGAAGAGTGCAGATGGTTTTGTGTATCTTTTTCTACAATAGAAAAAGAAAAGAATCATTACAAAATACAGAAGTCTGTTTCTTCTGTCAGGATTTTCAAGTATCTAGTAGTAGGAAACTACTACTAATACTATCTAAAACTTCATATTTAAATGCCTAAGTCAGTGAGTGATTTCTTCTCTCCCTACAGAGAGGGAAGCAGAATAACCCACTTGCTATAGAACAGTTAATACTGGTTGCTGTCCATGGGACAGCCATTACTTTGACCCTGTATTGCAAGCCGTCTCAATTTATGTGGACAGAGTATGCGCGCAGGAAGCCTACGTCCCACCCTTCCCATTTCTTCCCCTTGTACAAGCTTATTAAAAGGAAAGAGATTTTTTAACGTTTTTTTTCGGATGAAAAACGCCACTTTATACAATGCCCTTCCCTTTTTAACCTTTGTTTACACAGTTTCATTAGGACAGAGACCGATCAGAGATAAGAGCATGACTCCACACCTTTACACAATAATACTTGCTGAATGCAGTGGTCACTGTTAGGTCAGTATCTTAGGCAATGCAGGTGACAAGAAAATTATACTGCCCTCCTGAATAATTAATGGATATTGGAGGCAGAAATTATTTGTACTTACGGAATTTGATGTCTCAGATTTAAAAAAAATAAGAAGAAATTCTGTTATTTTTTTCTTGTCCACGCAAGAGTGGGTTGGAGAGGTGAAGGATGGAATTAATTTATAATCTTGTGTTTCAGTCAACACCGGTTAGAACATGCTTCCCGCCCCGCCCCCAAACAAATGTGTTGTTTGTTAATCCCCTGAAATAACCAGAAGAGTTGAGGCTGGTGAATTTTTTATGACAGAGTTATGCTTCTGTAACCATAATGTATGATCTGCTGATAGAAACATGTTGCAAGAGCAAAGTATACCCTAGAGACTTCCTGAAGAAAAGAGATTCATTTTGCAAAGAGTGACCTACAGTTTCATAATTCTGCTAGGAAATTCACAACTATACAAGCTCATCCAAGACTGCTTCTATTTTGGGAGAGCTGGGAGTGATTAGTTAGTTATACAAGGATTTAATTCTGCAGTCTTCCATATAAAATAGCTATTCTTACTGTTGGTCACATTCTGCCCTCTCTGACCATTTTTTAGGCATTCTTCTATCATTCTTCAATGAGAGAACTTTCTATCTTGAGGAATGTTCTCTCAGCTAAGATTTCCCACTTGTACTGACATGTATTACGTGAAAGTCATTTAGCAGCTAAGTAATCAAGATGAAAAGAGAAAGGAAAAGAACAAGTAGAAATAAGAGAGGTGGTTTCAGTACGTGCAGTAACTGGCAGACCAGAGAACAGAGTGGGGCTACACAGAAATACACAGCATAAGGAAGGAGGCATCACTACAGAGAAAGAGTTTTTGCCCAAGGCTATTTTTTGAACCCACAAATGAAAAAGCCAGTCAGATCACAAAACCATCAAAGTCCTCCAGATCGTTCTCCACACTTGTAGTACCAATTTGCTTTGGTCACCATTCCATCCTGCTGCTTTGGCACGCCCTTACAGAGCATCAAACATACCTAATCCTGGCCACGTAGAAATTAGTGGGAAGTCACAACGGACTTTTCCTCTGGTGAACCTTCACTCCTTAATCAAGTTCCATCTTCACAGGCATAGCGGTCGCTCTTCAATCCAAGCAACAAGCTAAAACATTTTCCAAACACCTGTTCCACTGTTACCATTTCTGATCTCTCATCCTTGTAATCAGGTACATAATCCTGGGCCTGTCGGGTATACGTACACTGCATTTGCCTGTTGGATATTTGACTCCTTGCAATCAAGGATTCTTTTTTCCAAATCGTTATACTACTATCAGCATTATCTGAACCAAGTACTCCTCCACTCATGCTTCGCCAGATCAGCTGGTATTAGTTTAATTTATTTTCACGTACACGTAGCATTCCTCTAACAGCTTGACATGGATACCTTTCAGTACAGGTGTACATTTCTGCTCTGCACAGCTTTCTTGGAAGTAGCCAGTGTGCTGGGCTGTGCAGTGAGGAAGATGTTCTGTGATGGTCCCTTGTAAGGACACTACCTTGATAATCCAACACAATAGAGAAAGCACACACAATTTCACAATTACTTCCTTAACATACAAACAGGGTTTTCTTACTGTGACAGCTTTATGTGAATTGCAGCTAGGAAACCCCTGCAATTTTCTAGCTGTAATATCCAGTGATATGCAGAAACAGTCAGTCAGCCATTATTAATAGTTGGAGGATTACCTCCTAAGCCTCAGGCAAAGACAAATGAACTGAGTCTCTGCCATAGGCAAGTCCCAGGATTAGAAGAAACACAGGAACAACAAAGGCCTCAAAAAGGTAGTAGCAGAGGGAGAATGGATTCACATTGGACTCTACTTCTAGGCTCTAATGGTCCAATTGCCTCTACAGTCCAAGCAGCTATGGACTACTGCACAAGCACTTGATAAGAAAACATTAAAAAGCAAACCAAGTTCTGACTGATACCTGCTTCTCCTCGAAGGGCCTTCTCCACGGCAACGCCCCTCTCTTCGAGTTGCCTCTGCTTCTCTTCCACTTGTTCAAGCTGCCGCTGGATGATCTGTTCAGAGAAGAACGGAGCAGAACCTCACCAAGAGTAATTGTTCTGCTCTGTCTGCAGCACTCATCCAGCACTAAGTGACTTCAGGCAAATTGGCCTTTTCAGAAACAAGTATTTGTATTCTACCATACACCGCTTCAAAAGCTAGCATCACAGTCCCTCCACAACACCCTCCCCACCCCCTTGCATCCTAGCCCTTAACTTAGCAAGCACCTTGATACCCGGTTATTTGCTACAACTCCAATCACCTTCCTAAATGCTGAAGTGAAAGGTGATGCTATTCAGTCAGCTGAGCCCCTATCTCAAGCTTTAAACAAATTCCATCATCTATAGATGATGCCAGCAGTTTTCCAACAGATTCTCTGATAATTAAATGTTAATTTGGTAACACTTTACCCAGGAGCATAACCTAGCAAAGCAGTAAGTGCAGCTTTATCAGGTATTATCTGACTATCACTGGTCCATTTGGTGCATGATGCTTCACTCCTCTCCAGCTAGAAAGGTGTTATGGTCATTACTTTTCTCACAGTAAAATTATCACGATAGGTTTCAGCCACTCTTTCTGTGTCTGTGACGCGATATCAAATTTCAAACAGCAAGTAGGAGCAGGGACAATCACATAGAAATAGAGGAAATTTTCATTTCTGGATCCTCCTCTGACACAGAGGAATGGCAGGATCATGGTACTTTCACATAGAGTTAATTGTCTGCCACGACAAGAAGCTTGTGAGAGAACTACCTGAGCTCTATGCAACCTCTTTAGCTCCTCTTGCTTGGCTTGTCTACGAGCAGCTTTCTGTACTCGTCGAGTCAGCTTGGCATTCAGTTCCTCTTCTGTGTAGGCTCTCTGAAGGAAGGAAAAACAGGAGCAGATTTTATTCACACGCTCAGAGATATGGGGGAAGGGATAACCATTTTCTCTTCCAAAATCTCAGAAGTGAGGTGTTCTGTCTTTGCCATGGCCGTGTCAAAATTCAAGCTTCTGTAGGCAAAGGTGTTCACAGTGCAGTGAGCAACGATTTCAGGGTCAAATCAGGAGTGAAGCAGCATATAAGCCAACTGCAAAGCTGTGATTTTATTTAATATCCCACCTGTCTTCCACTGCTATACAAAACATCTCCCCAAAGATCAAATCAATTTTTATTCTATTTCTCAATAGATTTAGCCAAATGGATTTCGTTAAATCAATGAGTACCATATGGAGGGTTCACCTTGATTTCATTTTAAAAGAGGGTAAATGCATGTCTACATCAGCAGCTACAGCAGTATAAGCTAAGAATTTATTACAGACTAGTGTAGTTGTATTGCTATTCCCCTCTCCCTATTTTATTCTGGAACAAGAAAATCCATAGTTGGGAGTTATGCTGGTATAACTGGTAATGATGACCTGTGTAAAATTGTGCAATTTTTCTATGAATCGAGAAGGCAAAAAGACATTTGAAAGCAGAATGGCATTCTGGTGTGAGATGGGAAATCCCATCTCAAGAGCAACCCCACAAAACTGGCTGGTATAAACCACAGCAAATAACCTCTAAACTCAAACTAGAATATTACAACACCAGAAGCCATCCAAAAGGAGAAAGGCTATGTTTACAGAAATAGAAAGGTATTTTCTCCTGTTCTTTTCTCTCAGTGAAACTAATTTAAAAATATGTAAGTCTTTTTACCACTACTGAAATGGGGTTTAGTATCTTATCTGACTTACTAGTTGGTTGTGTTGGTTGTTGTAGTCTAGGAAGGCTTTCTCTCATAGACTTTTAAGACTGTCAAAGAAACGTCATAACTGCATTAAGTGAACTACAGTTCTCTCTTCCCACATACATGTATGTAGCCTCTAAAGGACAGCTGTAAACAGATGTCTTCCACTTCTGGAAAGAGATCTTTTCCATGGACAGTCAACTTTAAGGACAAAATATAAAGACAGACCACCCTGAAATTTGCTTTATCTAGGTACCGTACTGCCCCATTGGTCAGTCTACTTCTGGTTTATTGTTCACAGTGGAACAGAGTTTAAGGTAGGATCACAGCTCTATTAAAAACCCCTCAGTTAGGTGGTTACCATCCTTGAAACTTCAAGAAGTTAACACTTTACTCTTTCTTTTTTCAAAAACACAAAATCCACATTGATACCCAAATCAGAAGGTAAAGTGATAGAGGGTGAGATTTTCCTATCCCATGTAACACTGTTGTGACTGTGAAGACAGGACAAGAAGAATTTCAGAAAGCAGCAACATTCCTGAAACAGATACGCAACTTGTGTCTTGATTTTACCTTGATACAGAGTTTCACTAAGATTTCAGTGAACTCAGCAATTTTGAAGGACACTGATTAAAGTGTGATGACTCACTTGAACTCATATTCTAAGTATTTAATTGCCTTGAAATTTTGTTCTGAAGCTCAAAAATCATCCACTTCACTCTGCACAGCGGTGCACTGCTGTGCACTGATAATTGCATGCATTCTAACCAGACAAACAATTTGGAGCTTAATACATTTTTGGTAGACAACCTCTACAAAGAATTTGCTGCCCATGTCTGCTAACATCTCACGCATGCACAGTCAATGGTTTGTGATGTTAGTGCACATGTGATGAGTAGCTATGGATTCAATGGGTTAATATAGGGACATGCAATACAACAATGGCCAACTAGTGGGAATGGAGACACTACCTTTGACGAATATGATCTCTTGAATGCCAAGGCGTGTGGTACATAAATCGACTTTAAAGGGGGAATGGTAAAGGAAAAAAAGAAAATAAAAAAAACATACAAAATGAAGCAAAATCAGTTCAACATTGAAAACAGATGCACAGTAATAAAACAAAGCTGTTTTTAAATGAAACATAAAAATGTGCAAATGCTGAACATGACCCAGACTGATGAAGCAAAATGGAACTTCTGTCTGCGAAATCAAGTTTCTAGCACTCTCCTGAAGGCAATTAGCTTTAGCAGCCTCTTTGAAGACACATTCAACTTGGAAATACCTTTTTCTAGAGGAATTATTTAGCCTTTATCTACCTGTGGTTTTAAAATCCACTGAGCAAGTATGTGTACATACACATACAAAATTTTGCCTTAGGATTTAGCATAATGGGTTACGCTGGGGCACGTTTGGTCTGAACCAGCTCAGCCAACCATATATTACGCTGTCACACAACTCTCCATTTACAATCTGATTTACAACCTCTCTTAGCAGTTGAGTTTATTTCATGGTTTTAAATTATCTCTACTTCATAGAAAAGATCATTTGTATTTACTAGTATCATAAATCTTCCTCACTTCTTTGTGACAGAAGAAACACCAGAAGACCTCAGAGGGGGTTATGTGTCCCACAGTAATGGAATCCTCCTGTCTAAAAAGAGAGTCTCTAGAGAGCTCTGAGGAGCTAAAATTATGAGGAGGAGGAAAAAGGAGAAAGGAATCACTACCTTCTCTATCCAAGGACATTCTACATTACCCTGCACCCAAAACTGAGGAAGTAAACTACTTGGGGTTTCTAAGAGAGGCAAATTTCCCTTGTGTCATGAACTACAAGAGGGCGTTGTGCCATTCTGGGTGAACAGCCAGCAATTTGCATTTTCACACTCAATTAACTGAAATCAGTCACAAATGAAAAGACATAGAACAACTTCAGCATGTATGCAAACTTCAGTAAAAAGCAAGCTACCTGTGGTAGTAAAACGCATGTCCGATCACAATACTACAATTGCACAGGAACAACGACAAACACACTCACAATGACACACACCTATAAACACAAGACCCACGGGACATTTACATTAGGAATTCTTTACAAGATACTTCTCTTGAAAGTCACTACATTAAACAACACTGAATGAATTCACTGCTGATCACAAAGAACAGGCTAAACAGAGCAAGCTGTCTGGGAAGCAAGCTCACTAAAATTACCAAGAAAGCAGCACAAGCAGAATTTCAGTTTAGAGAAGGGGTTCACATAAAAGTTATGTGGCACACAGGAAGTCAACTCTTACCCATAATAAGTAGCAGGCAGTTTGTAACTTAAAAAAAAATATAACCCCCAGCTCAAATCAGTATAAACCCAGTTCTGTCAGTCTCGAAGCTCAGTTACATTTCTTTTGACAGCAAGGCATGTGAGTGTTTGCATGCACGTTCTACATCCTTGGACAGGATGCAGTAAAACTAGGTAAGTGGAGCGCTCAGATTGGTTTCTTCTAATAAATTAATTCTATAAAACTATTCTTTAGAAAATAGGCAGATGCTGAGCAAAGAAATTCTCAATGTAATTTCAGCAACAGCAAATGGGAGAAAATGAAATACCACCACCATCACACCCTTGGCAGAGCTGGTGAGATATTTTCAGTATTAGGATTCCAGGCATCTGCCACTGTCCCCTATCCCTTCCAATGCTTAGTGATGAGATCTTTTTTTCTGCAAAAGCCATTTGAAATCAAAGTAGCTCAGCACAGAGAAAAAAGTGACCATCAAGGCAAACCAAAGTCTGAAAAGAACCATAGCCCTTACTGAAGCCCTGCTTCCTCCTGAAGGAGCTTACAAGGCAGAGCAGCAACTCTGTAACTCTTATCTGAACCCCCTGGATTGCACATCTGTCCTCTGCTAGCCACAGGTACCTCATTCTTCTGCATCTCTTGGAAAATGCAGAATTTCTCATGAAACGCCTTGAGTGCATGCAAGGAAGAATGGAAAGGGGAGAGAAAAAAAGGGAATAAAATACGAACAAAATAATCTTCCTCTTAGAAGAGATCTAGATCAACTATGGAGAGAGATTAAAAGAGAGTTAAGTAAATTCAGAAAATTCCTACTTACTTCATCAACTCCTTCCACTAGCCTTAAATTCATTAGTTATTCTAATTCATTCCACTATATATACCTAGACAGCCTTTCCTATGACACTTCAATTTGCAGTACTTCCATGCCTTTGCCATCTGAGCCAAGTACCAAGTAGCTTCTGCCATTTGAGACTGAGTTGTGCACACTGGATGAGGTTTGAGACAGGAGACATGGACCGCTGCGTGTGTGACACTACCCTCTCAGATACTCTCTGCTTCTTGAGTTTTTTAACACGTGAACCGGGCACCACCAGGAAGGGACAGGGGAAACGTGTTTTTCATTCTTCAGTACCAGAAGAGCCTTAATGTTCTGCAGGGCCAATGACATCTCCACTTATTCCTCCAAACATTGCAAACTCTGTCTAGCAGAGCTTAGAAGCTCTCAGGAATGAAAGAAGTGCTCTTCCCCATTACTATGATTGAGCAGTTCCTTACATTTTTCACTTATTTTTGCATTCATATTGCCATCGTAAAATTGAAATAAATAGTTTAAAAGCAACTAACTTTGGCACATGGTTCTCACCATATATTTTCCACATATAAATATCTGCAAATAAACTAAATGTATTTTTACATTTAAAAATATATATTTATAAACATAGACATATTTTATAATATTTATAATTTTATAATATACACATTTTAAAATTTATATTAAAATATATAAATCTCTTTGGGCTTTTATGGAGACCCATTGGTATCTCCTCTTTCCTCTTCAACAACTTCCTTAAAGCACCACTTAAACTGAAATTATTTACGTTAGAAAGCTGTGTCTTTCAATATGACATTAGATATGTCTTTCAATATGACATTATGGCACTTGCTAGGGAAGGTTGGTCAGGATCAAGAAACAGCGCTCTCAGAAGAAACAGAGTTCATACCAGACCACACTGGAACAAGAACACTAGGCTAAAACCAACCCCTATATACTGACATATCACAGGCGCTCACTACTATGTATTTCAGTTTAACAGTTGTTATCTACATACATAGACATATGGAAATACTCAGCAACTACCAAGAAGTCCTTGAAGAAAACAGGGTCAAAATGGAAGAAACAGCTGATGGCTCTTTTCTCCAAAAAGAGAAGGTACTAATTCAGACTGTACACATTCTCTTCTCCCAGCAAAAATAAGCATGAGCTGCAAAACTGCAGCCCGTAGCTTACCTCTTAGCTCATGATCTGTCTTGACTATGTTCTTGATGTACATTCCTGTCTGTAACTTGCTTTAAAGACATTAAAGATCTATTTTCTGTAGATCATTGGCATGTGCACAACAAGGACAAAACTCACTATTCTGACTGCGATATTCATTGTAAAGTACTATCACAGTGAGACAACAGATCCTTCGTATAACAACAGTAGGGAAAAGCTTGCACTTGTGAAACTAAGTGAAACCAACTTATTTTAGGCAGAACAGTCAGCCAACTTACAGGAAAGCCTGTTCTGCAGAAGGAACAGTAAGAACAAAATGAATCATCTGAGTTTCTGATGTGGTTCTCTGAGCCTGTGATCTGAACAATGCTAGACCCATCTAAAATGCATTTCCCATCTGCCTACCTCTCGCTTGGATTTCTGGGAGGAGCGTTCCAGAATATCGTCACTGGAGAGGTCAGAGTCCTCAGAGAAACTCAGGTGTTGACGGAGCTGCAAGTCTGAGAAGCCAGGAATAAAAAGGGGAAGTTAGAGAAGGAGTAACTGTTCTTTCTGCAAACATTTCCAAAGTTGGCTGATAAATTGATTGAGCTTCAAAAATACTTAGTCTTTTTATGCCAGTCTCAGTTCCTTTGCCTGGGATTACAGAGCGATCAGAGAAGCACTGCTCCACAAAATGATCAATATTAGAAGCTTCATTCTAAAAGAGCATCACTTTCTGCAAACGCTGTTAAAAATAATGGTCATGATTCTCCCTTTGTACTGTATCAATGCTCTTACAAGAGATACAGCACTTGGATGACAGCAGCTGGCACTATTTTTGATATTTGTACAAGGCTAGAGAAATATAACGTGTTTGCTTTTGATCCCATTTATGGCTAACTTATTTACTGTATCACAAGTTGCCATTAAACATCTCTGCCTGCACCTGACAGCATGTGAGAGATTTACACGAGGCTGCAGAATCTCCACTACATATATCAGCACAGTTTTTCCAGATCACAGAGAACACAGGAGTAACTGCATCTCTGCAGTCTTCAGCATCCATGGAGTCAGGTTGAAAGAAAGAACAGACCACCCAAGTTAAGATGAGGATCAGATTTAAAATAGAGATGAAATGTCACAAATAACTGATTCCAACAAACTGTGCTTATTTCTCAAATTGGTCTAAGGCAGAAAACAGATGTGCCTTGTACATATCGAGAGCGAACCTTTTATTAAAGGATCCGTTTTTTTCAGTGGCATATCCACTACTCTTGTCAACACGCAAACATACAATTCTAGTGGCTAGCACTTATCTTGATCTGCCCATTTGACACTGGGAAGTAGTGTCATTCAGCACAGTAGCTGAATGACAAAGTAAGCCAAACTTACTTTCAAAGATATCTAGCTGTAGGAAAAGTACACGGTGCAGAGGCATATATCTATTATACCTGCAGCTGTAACCAACAGAGAAGCTTTGTGCTTGCCAGAATCCACAGTGGCACTACTTGAGGGAGTACTTGGGCAGGATTTGTCATCAGTCTTTTTCTTCTTGTCTTTCTTATACCCAGAGAAAACAGACTTCCATAATGACCTAGGCTTTGTTGCTTCCTCTGTTCCACCGCTAGATTTGTCGGAAAGCCTGCTGTCATTTTTTGATTTCTTCTCCTTTTTGTTTTTACGAGGAGAGAAAAGAGAAGTTCTTTTCTTACTCTTCCCACTGGACCCTTCTGAAGAAGTAACAGACCCTTCAGGTCCAGCCACATCAGCAGTAGGAGTGGAGAACTTCTCAATAGCAGCATCATGTTTTCGTGTGGATCCCTCTGCTATTTTCAAGGCCAGATGCTTCGGAGAGTCATAAAACAACTCTTTGGTCTTCAAGGGCATAGAAGATGCCTTACGTGCCCTTGTGGCCCCAGCTGTCTCCATATCTTTCATCTTACACAACTGTTTAGCCATGGCATCACGCAGTGCTTGGCTCTTGACAGACTTCTCTCTGGCTCTCATTCTTTCTTCAGCAAGCTCCTTGGCCTCCACAGAAATTTCAGGCAACACTCTCTTCTTTTGGTTAACCCCTCCTTCCATTGAAGGTGGACCACCATTTTCTTTGACCAAGGGCAAAAGAAGTGGTTTCTCAGGCCTTGGCTTACTGGTAGGAGGTGTAAAGAACTTCTCATGAAGGCTTGAGTCCTCTGTCCTGTCATCATATGTGTCTTCTACGTCATCAGCAAATGGAATCTCATCCACACTCTCTGCAAAAGACTTCCGCACATCATCTTTTTTGCCCTGGGTTGACTCTTTGGCAGCAGAGGTTGGCTCATGGCATCGGGGAGCAGGAGGTGTTGATGCTGGTGTTGGAGGTGACCTGGCTTCAACCTCATTCTGCCAGACGGCTTGATGCCTTTTTCTACGCAAAGTGGCTGGTTCTTCATCCTGAGGAGGTGGTGGTGGCGGACTTGATGGAGGAGTAAGCATGGTAGAGTCAGAAGTGTTGAAGCTCTGGCTAGCCATAGTTCTCATGTTAGATGAGCTCTCCTGAAGGCCAAGTCCAGAACTGCTGGATACATCCCTCCTTACTTCAGTGGAACTCTTTAGCTCTTTTTCTGACGGAGATTTTGGAGTGAGCAGAGAAATCTGCTCGTTTTCTAACTTGGACAGTCCTTGTCTTCTTGTGGTAGGCTGGGGTTTCACAAGATGGATCCTTTCATCCCCCGAAATATTCTCGCTATTAAAAGTCTTCAGAGGAGTCGTCTCAAGGGCAGATACAGTAAAGTTTGTCTCTGAGCGTTTGTTTCTATCTACTGGGGTGAGCCCTAAGCTCCTCCGTATTTCAGCACTCTTCATCCAGAACTCTTCTACAAGGTTACTCCGTTTCAGGGCTTCTTCTGCAGTCGTAGGGCTCCCCAGTTTTTCCACCTCATTATCCTGCCCCCTAAGGACCAGTTTGGCTAAAGGAGTAGATGTTAAGGCTGGGACAGGCTGGAAACATACTGGAGGCTCCACTGGGGAGGGAATGGATGTTTCAGCAGAAGGCAAAGGCTGGGAACAGATAGGCATTTGAGCAGAGGTTGGGGATGAAGCCAATGTTGGTGCTGCTGGCTGAGACTCTGCTAATGATGTAGGCGCAATGGCTTCTGGTGATGCAACTGGCTGGGATAACACTGGAGATGAGGGCACCAAAGGACTCTTAACTTTCCTGTCTTTGGGAATTTCACCCTTTGGTCCTTCTTCAAGAATGAAAGGCTCAGGAAAAAAGCGTGCCTCTGGAGATTTTATTGCACGTGATACTTCAGCCAGGGGATCTTTTACATCCTAGAAGAAATGAAAAACAGAAATATTAATAGGCACTGGGCACATCAGAATACTGTTCCATTTTTTTGCTTTTAACAAAGTTAGTAATAAGGAAACCATCAAAGTCTCAAAATATGAAAAAATCCACATATGGCATCCCATTTGCAGGCCTGGAACATCATTTAGGATTTCCCATCTGCCTCATTATATAAACCATACTTTGTAGATGACAACAAGACAAATTTAATTTTTGGAAGGAAAAAACCCACTAAACTAAATTCTAGAAATCTGCTCCTGTATTTTCTGCTCTCCCTTTAAATCTCCAACACTGTGTATTGTGGTGGTTCCTTATCTCAGGCAGATTTGATGCAAGTCTCTCCAGCTATCATCAATACAGCACTTTCTGCTGGCTAGCATCTGCTGTAATGCTTTCTTAAAGCAAGGAGTGCTTTCTCCGTTAAGAGTAAATTAGGCTGCAATTCCCTTGACCCTTAATGGTCTAGAAGTCTTGGTGTTTGTTTCCTATATCCAGACTGCCATATTAGTAGCACAATTTGTTGTTTTACAGTTTAACCCTTTAGCAGTGGATTCCTCTTACTGAGTTCTGGTATTATTCTTTCCAATGACATCTTTTGCACCAGCTTTCTTTTGAATACAAACAGTTTGGTTTAACAGTACATGACCATTAGAGCATGAACCTCTCTATCTGTGTGCTTGTATGACACATAGTAAACATCCAGGTCTTCAGTACTGTATTTAGGCACTGTCCTGATATGAACAATAACTATGCCTAACAAAATCATTAGATGGTCTGAGGGAAGGAAAAACAAAAAGAAAAAAAGAAAAAAAAAACCAAACCCACACCTTAATTTTAATAGAAGATGAATGTTGTCAGCAATTGCTGCCGGCAAATTGTAAAAGTAAACTGGTTTATGACAAAACCCTCTAGGATAAAGTCTAATCTTTTAGTAATTCCTTAAAAACAAACACTTGGGAGGAAAAAATCTGAATGGAAATTTTAGGGGTCGTGTACTTCCTGCTCTTACACACCAGTAGCCGAAAACACCACAGCACTCTTGCATGTGGACGCCAGGGCTGACAACATGACAGTACATCATTGACATGTCTCGCTTCTTTAAGCTGAACTATGTTGTTACTTTGGAATAAATAAGCACTAGTTTGGTTACTACCAAGTAATACAAATATAATTTAGAACTAGAACTGCACAGAAACTGCTCTTGGTACAGAAGAGATAGCCACACCAGGATAAGCAGGAAACACCTTACTTACGCTCCTCTCATGCATTACATCTATCTCTTGGTAATTGCACAGTGAAATTAAAATGTCCTATATAATTCCTTTTTGGGCTCTGTGATGGCAACTTGTCTGATTGTGACAGAGCCATTACACTCTGAAGATAGGAAAGAAAGATAGTACATTATTTTTTAAGTCTAAATGAAGTCAGATTTCAAGAATATCAACATAAATTATAGAGCCAGGAAAGCAGGAAAGCCCACTGCTGTCAGTCGTCACTAGTTTTTCAAACTGTTCTATTGAACTACAGGTAGTAAGTAGAAAACTTCAGAGACTCCCTTTCTTACCTCCGCTTGTTTTGCTTTGGGACTATCAACTGGAGACAGAGGAAGAACACTGTCACTGGATGACTGGATCGGGATGGTTGGCTTGCATGGATCTAGGGAAAGCAAAAATGTTTCCAAAAACATGAGACCACTAATATTCTTTCTTTCTTGTTTTTCTTCTTTTTTTTTTTTTTTTAATATTACACACAGCAAGTAGTGGCAAATTTCTCAGTTTTTTACAAATTCTAGATTGGACATCAGTAACCTAGTCAAAAATTTTTGAATGTCCAAAATGGTACAAGCTTTTTAACATAAAAACTTCTACAAGAAAAGGTAGTTAGATGGGTTCTCATGCTTTAGAAAGCTATAATTAATGGATTCAGAACATTCTTCTCAAAATGTTAATGCAAGCACATACCTTGCCACTGAGAGCAGTGAGATGGTTCAAATTCAAAAACCTGTCTTCTCTTAAATCTAAAAACCACGTAGACTATCTCAAACGCAATTACGATCATTCAAATATGGATGGGAAAGCTATTACCTTCTGTCACACTGCAAGAAGCACTTTCTTCTCCTTCTTCATCTTCAGAAACTTTTACTCCTGGCTCTTCTGTGCCACCTTGATGTAAGCGAAACTCCGCTTCTGCATCAGATGGGATGTCATCTGATCAGGGATGAGGCAGGGGAAAAAAAACAAGAGATCTTGGATCCAAGTCCCTCAGGACATCTGTTTTTTATTTAAAAATCTTTCATAATCCTTTCTTTCTATTCACATGGTGCTAATCATTTTCATAAGCTGAACACCTAAATGTTTCACTCCTTCTTCTGTGTGCTAGAGACATGTAAGCAGTAAATGATGGACTATTACTAGAAATAACTAAATTAGTAATTGAAGTCATACTTTACCAGTTTTCTGGAAATTTTTCAATGTTTTCTGGCATATGCAGTTCATTTCACACTAGCAAGGGAAGATTACTGGCATAATACTGTGGACTTTTGTCCTGGTTTCAGCTGAGATAGAGTTAATTTTCTTTCTAGTAGCTGGTATAATGCTGTGTTTTGGATTTCGTGTGAGAATAATGTTGATCACACACTGGTGTTTTTAATTGTTGCTAGGTAGTTCTAGTGTCTACACTAAGTCAAGGATTTTTCAGCTTCTCATGCCCTGCCAGGTGCACCAGAAGCTGGGAGAGCACAGCCAGGACAGCTGACCCAGCCTGGCCAACAGGACGTTCCCTGCCATAGAACGTCATGCTCCGCATGTAACTGGGGAAGCGAGCCAGGAGGCAGGATCACTGCTCAGAAACAGACTGGGCATCTGATTTGGGTTTTTCTTCCCTGCATGTGGTAAGCAATTGCATTTGTGCGTTGCTTGTTTTATTATCATTATTACTGTTGTTGTTATTACTATTATTATTATTATTGTTGTTGTTATTATCTTCCTTTGTTATCCTATTAAACTGTCTTCATCTCAACCCACGAGGTTTTTTTTTTCATTCTCCTCCCCATCCCCTTGGGGCAGGGAGGGGTGAGTGAGCAGCTGCATGGTGCTTAGCTGCCAGCTGGGGCAAAACCACCACAACTTTTCACAAATTTACTTCCATTTCTGTTATTCAGCAGGTTTAGTACTGAATACGGACACAAGGCCAAGCCCTCGAGTTAGCAGATGGTGAGAGGACATGAGAAAATTATTTTACAACCTATGGCATTGAAGCTTTTCTGTTTGTTTTTGTCCTTCACTCCTGGCTCCCTCTTGACTATTTGAAACAAACTCCTACATATTAAACATAAGATCAAGTTTAAGTACTCTCATACAAAGTATTCTCTGCCAATACAATTCTGTTAACATAACAGGTTTAAATGATGCATGGTGGTACCCTACCATCATCCAGCTCTGCACCCGTGTCTCCTTCTTCACCAGCCTGCCCTTCCGTGTCTGCAGGCTCTGTGCCCAGCTCATCCTCCACATCATTATCCTCACACGGAGCTAGAATATATTCAAATATTGAGGGGGGGGGAAAAGAAAAAAAAGAAAAAAGAAAAAAACCCAACTCTATACAATTAAAAGGTTCTCCATTGAACTGTACCAACAGTTTATAGTGGACACATTTATTAATTACTGCCAAAACAAGAAATCCTGAAATGTGCCACCCAAAAGACATTTATGGTGAAACCATACTTCCAGACTCCAGCAAATCAAGGAATGCCTGCCCTTGGGGACTCTCCAAGGTATTTGCAGTGAAAGCACCCAGGGATTTTCTGAGCAACAGACCTTGTCAAAAATTAAACAGGAAGGGGACTGGGAGGACATCAAACGAGAATAAAGTTTACCGTTCTTCCAGGAAGATTGTTGGGGTTTTTTTCTTTACCACACTAGAATAGTTACTACCATTTTATGGCATATGCGTATTAGGTGAAAACTGAAATCTCACAATGTACCACAACTGTTCATCTTGAAATTGAAACAAGTTTTTAATGGTGTAAGTCAGAGACAGAGTCTAGCTCTGGGATTGATCATAATTACATTTGGAAACTGTTTAACTCTGTGCAGCTACGGTATTCTTTGTTAAAAGGGTCTAAGAGACTTGATATACTGTACAGGTAAGCAGGACACAAATTAATTGAGATATTTTTAAGTAAATAAGAAGATATATCCAAAACTTTCTTTTCTGTTACAGATCATGATTTGATTTGCTGGGTCAAAGAAAAGATTCTTGAATTTATAGCTCTGAGAAGGGCATTTGACATTACTACTTGCAACAGGATTCAATTACAGGAGGAGAGATGAGAACAAATCGTGGGGTCTAAATTTCATTATTAAATAATACTTTTTAAAAAAACTTAAATCTTATGACACCTTGTCCCATCTCTAGTGCCATAGGTGATTCGCTGAATTTTTTTTTTGTTAAGCATTTTCATAAAACATAATTTAAATATATAAAAAGAAGCGAGCGCTTCCAGGTTTTTTTTTTTTTCCATAGTAGAGTCAGTCAACTACATTTTTAGATTTGTGCAGTGAGTCAGCATCAATTCACATTCAACAACATGCAGACATTTAACTCTGTTGTATATCCTATTGCAAATTTGTACACAGTCAGCATGTATTATTATACACAATGTTTGCTAATTATACACATAGGATATGGTCCTATAACGATGATAACAGATACATTTATAACCTTCTTGGCTGCACCTATAGCAGTAAGCTAAGTAATGCAATGCATACAGTCATCTTTAGGCGGGCTCCTGGTGTGAGTCCCAACAGTTAGTTGCCATGGTAGGGCTAGAGGCTGTTTCCAAAAGGCAGTCCGGATGCAGCCCCCGGATTCTGGATGGCAAAAAAGTTCAGCCATATGGGAGTGAATCATGCTGTGCCGGCTTTCTCCCGAGTCAGGGAGTAGGCCCTGATCCTTTTTGTTTACTAGTGATGATGTGGCTTTTGAAACTGTTTATATGCTAGCATTGATAATTAAAGACAATCTTGAAAACAAACCAATCCTCCCTGAAATGGAGGTCTTGCAGTCTCTTCTCTCTCTCTAATACAGTTTTTTTTGCTTATTTCAAAACACAGCCTTCAGTGGGTAGTTTGTCTTCTTCCTTCAACCTGAGAATTTCTCTTTTCTCATGCTTTGCCCCCTCTGTAGTACTAAGACAGACTAACATGGGCTAGTTTATTTTCTGTCAGCTACAGTAAAAAGGCAGTTAACACTTACGTGTGACACAGCACTGGCCTATTCCCTTACATCAGAGGCTTATAAAATCCAGAATCTTAGATGTCAAGTATAGGAGACTGAATCATATGGCAAATGTTGGACTGCCCACAGGGGCATTTACAAATCTACTGAACAAAACCAAACTGTGTCCCAGTCTGATTGTTGCTTAGGCGTGCAGTAGCTTATGTTATTTTGGATATAATAATGTCATGGGATGGTTTTATGGTAGCAGCAAATGTGACTAATCTTAATCAAAACTTGCAAAAATGTAGCTCTGATGTTAAGAATATCTGACACTACTATGTACATGTGTGTCTTCAGATCCAGAAACCATGAACTGACATGACACACATAGGGACTACTGGAGAGAGAGGAGAAAATAAATTCTTAAATAGGTTGGTACACAAAACTCAACAGAAGATTACACAGGCATAGATAAGTAACAACTTGGTACAAGGGTGAATCCCATTTTGAGGGACATGAGAGCTTGCAGGTGGCTGGTTATATTATACATATACTATGCATATACGTATATGCAGTTAGGATGAGGAGCAAGAGGCCAAAAGCTGTCACACAGTAACTCAGAAGCTACACACTATGGCAGCCAGAAACTGGGATCAGCACTTGGTTCATACCAGCTAGCAGCCGTGAGCAGACTGCATCGTGTGCAGACGTCTTGTAAACACTGCTGCCTTGCCAAAGCAGCAGCAGAAGCAAAGTTTTATAGGCAAGCTAGCTATTCTGCTGTGCCAAAGCAACTTAGCTGTAGATCAACTACCTAGTCACAAACTACTGCTGTTCCACTGATCTAGAAACTTTTACCACTTTACACAAATTTACTCCCTTACTCTAATCCCAGAATCTTCATGCTCATTGGTTTTGTAACAGAGCTTAGAGAACTACATAAAATAAGCATTTAAGCTCTACCATCCTTCAACTTTCCTAAATAACGTGAACCCCAAGTCAGAGTAGACACAACAGCCATTACTGTTCCCAAAGATCCCAGCTTCAACCTTATTCTTCTTTCTTGTGTTCTTCACCAGATAACTAGAGTTTACAGTTGCTACAGAGAACTGCAAATGCTTTAAAAATACTCTCTGTCACTTGATCATTCAACTGCAAGAAAGCCCTCTGTTCTTTTAGTCAAGGAGCTTGGGGAAGAACAACTGGTCCAGTCTTCAGTTTACAAAGCAAATTGAAGCACTCAACTAGATTCCTCCTACTACATTATTACACCCAAGACAACCTCTCTGTTTGGCCTGCCTTCAGTAGGGTTACAACGAATGTCGAGTTCATGCAAGAATGGACTGTCTGAGCAAGGCGTGCATGCACACTCCCCCTTCCTCCCTCCCTCCACGCCTAGGCATGCAGTAGCGATAGGGCTGTAAGTTCCGGGGTTAAAGTACCAGCTGAGCTGCTGAAGGCATGGAGAAGAGACGGGCAGGGTTATTGTGCATTGGAATACATAGAACATCACCAAACTACCTCCAGGGACCGTCTCCAGCCACGCCTGTACCGCCTCATGGCGTACGGAAGGAAGGTCGGATGCTGAATTTAAAAAACAATAAATTATAAGAAATCAAAATTAGACCATCAGTAAGCGTCTAAAACAGAAGAGTGACAAAGGGAAATTTTTCAGTAGCACACACAGGAATAACCCCTATGAGATGTTAAAGAATCAGTTCCAGGCTTGGGATTTAAATCAAGATCTAATCTTCCTCTAGGATCTGTAATGTTAGAGGAAATACGGATGGCACAGTGAGAAAAACACCGCATCTGACCAGCAGGTTGCTGCTGCTGTGCTGCACTTGAAACTCTGCAGAGGAGGGAAACTAAAAGATGAAAGAGCTGAGCAACGAGAGGGGCGGTCGCAACAGGCGTCCCAGAATCTGTGCTGCCCGGGTGCAAATGCCAGTAGACGAAGAAGAGCGCTCAAAGCACAATGAGGGGCTTCTGCATACTCTATCCTGCTATCCCAGGCTTTCGCACCAAACTCTATCACTGCTGCTACTGATGGGCTCTCCAAACACCTCATATCACAGAATACAGCTCAGCCAGGAACAAATTTGTCTATTGAACTCAAGTTGAAAACTTACAGCATATCCACAGGTACTTACTGGCAACAGCCCTTTCAAAAAAGAAACTGCTGATGGGCCTGTACTGTATGACAGAATAGGTGAAGCAGCTGATCTATTGATCAGGATTGTCGTAGTGTGCCCCAGTTTCAGGGGACAGAAAGGAAATACTGCCTTCCTTCCCAAAGGAAGTTGGAAAGACCACAAAATCAATTTTGGAAGGATCATCTTTTGCTGGCAGCTGTACTGATACAGCATGGAAAAACAGGAATTATAAAATACGAATTAAAAGAAAAATTTGGAAACAACAGTGATACAGACCCTCAAGCAGAAGATAAAGTAACCTTAATTGTAGTAAGCTTAAGAAATGTTAATGTTAACATTTTTAACATTTTTAAACCTTAAGAGCCCACTCTAGCAATACTGAATGTTAGAGACAATTGAACACAACCTATTTCTGTGGTTACAGTGGAAAGGAAATACCCGTCTCTTATTTGTAGGGAACGGATTTCATACCAGAAAATCCCAGTGCATTCTACAAACTGCAGTTATAAGTGTACACAAACTGATCTGGAACTGTGTATCAGGCTGGACCACGACTAAAAAAAAAAAACACCAAACATCTAGAACTACAAGGAAAAGATAATTATCTGGAATGGAATATGATCAGACAACATAAGTTAAAGCCCTAGGCATTTTTAATAGAGATCAGTCATTAACTTAGTTTCACATTTGCTATAAAAGACACCCCTTCCAACTGCGTACTTACTCCCTCTACACTTCTGGCACAACGAAGCTACAGAGAAGACTGCTACACATCAACTGCATAGTTAATTTTTATTAAGTCTAGGCTTCTGTATAGGTAAAGTGCCTATGACATACTTACCTTAAGACACACTGTAATATAGTCTAGAATAAGGTCAGCAGGGACTGCTGGAAGGTGCTTACAGGAAAGCATTTTCCCCCTCCAAAGTTTTCCTTTAAGTAACCGGCAACTCTCAGAGGTCACACCTCACTTTAAAAAAATAAATATACTCTCAAATCTCAACCACAGGGAGTCAAACCCACCACTGATCAGATTTGCAAGTCCTTTGAACCCCATCATTTCCTACTAATACGAGATGTAGTTACACACTCTGAAAAGCAACAGCACGGGAGTATGCTCAACACAGAAGCTGACCCTGTTCAGTCTTTGCTGTAGTAGCCACACAACACAGCCCTTCAGCTTTCCCTAAAGAGGCACAGAGTCCTCACTGTCACAAAAAGCGCATGACAGCCTCTATTACTATCCCTAAAGTCAGTTACCAAGGGCTGGGTGCCAGCACTATCAAATTATGTGTGGAGTGAGGAAAAATGCTATGGAGTCAAAACAGGCAGGCAAACGGGTCAGAAGAAGTCACACCACCACGGAGCTGAGAAAGCAGTCATTTTAAATAGACACTGACCTGAAAAGCAAAACCAAGTGTAATTTCAGTGTAATTTGAAAGTAGTTCCTTTCAATCTCTGCTGCCCCTGTGGAAGTACGCCACTCTTGAAGGGCACAGAAGCAACAGAGTTAAAGAGCTGCAACCATGATTCAGGAATTGATGGTGCAGGGCTGGGGGGAGATTACCTCTGGAGGTGGAGGACTTTGAGGTTGGGACCATTTTTTCCTCCTCCTCTTTTTCACGGATGTGTGTCCAGTGCACATCTGCCAGGATCTCCAGAGGATCAACCGGATTTACAATCTGCTGCAGTCTAAGGTTTCCAGCTAGCAGGAGGAGGGCATGGCACACCAGGTTGTAGGCAGGGTGTATGAAGGACAGGGAGGAAAAGATGGGAGAACAGTGGAAAGGAAAGGTAACACATCAAAGGAAAGGAAATAAGAAAAGAAGAAAAGAAAATATTACTGGCTAAGATCAGTTTGCAAGACAGACAGAAAAAGCTCAGCGTTGTGTGTGCACGCATCCACTAATACAGCGCTCCTCACACTTCCCATCAAAGCTGCATAATGCCATTCCAAAGGCAGAGAGATGCTATTAAAAACATCATTGTAGATTATCTCTATTGCAAGCAGCTTTGCTGAAATGAAACACATTCTCTGGGTGTCCAACAGTATGTGGTATGTAAATACCAATTTAGCCAAAATTTCCAGCTCCTTCAGCCTATTCATTATGATTATTGCCAAAGACGTCTTAAAGGCAAGGGACAATCTGCATTGTAGTTTGAAGCACCAAAACAAAAGGTCTTTCATTCCCTACTATTGGTTAAGCACTCCCTTCTATGCTGAATACATATTTCTTTGTGAATTAAATTACATGATGGATCTCTGAGTTTCATGTGTGTGTATGTGCATATGTACACAGGGGTACATGCTTATTTTAGCTCTTAAAACACTACTTTTTTATTCCTGCTCTTTTGTATGGACTTGTTTGAAGGGTAGATTTTTTTCCTGAAGAGTAACAGCATGTTCATTATGACTTAACAGCCACCACACCTCCCCAGAAGGGAATTCCTGTCACACAAATGAATTTGTTTAAAAGAAATTGCATTACTCCTCAATTACCTGCCTACACTAAGCTCAGCTACTTATGGAGTGTCGAAGGGAATAAATAATGGGCACCTAAACCAACCAATAAGCAACTTGTTTTAACTTCTGCAGAATACCCAGCTTGGGAGCATCTACCCTGAGGTGAGTATTATAACCATAGACCCTGTCTCTATTGCTATCTGCTACATGGCTCTAGCTCAGGTTTTATTTACCCATAATAAACCAACTCATTCTACAGGGGACAGGTGTTCAGCATCTGCAGGAGTGGTCTTCAAAAGCAAATGACTCATCCTGAAAGGAAAATGCCCACTTACTTTATAAAGTAGGAAGTCAATTTTCACAACACCTGGATTACCACTGAGTAAGGCAAAACATTGTTTCAGCAGTTTAGAACCTCAAAAGCAGTTAGATTTTCACATGGTACACTAGTTTTTGAAGGAAATAAGAAACATTAGCAGCATTTAGAGGTTGCACTCATTATTTCCTGCTGTCTTGTTTTAACAAAGTTCCTCTCTCCAGGCCGTGTTTTCCCCAGACATGACAGTGTTTGGGACTTACGTTTCAGGAATGACTATGTGTGAGATATGACATTAAAACTGCAGAAGAAACAGGCAGAAGGAACTGCAGGAAGGACAGAATCACCAGCTGGTTATTAAAGGGGAAAAGGGTTCAGACACAAAAATTCAAATGCAGAGCAGGATTTGCATTTTAGCCAAGTATTTAGGCAGATTTATGTCTCTGTCGCCTCATCAGAGAGCTTTCGTATCAATTAGCACAACCACATGGTCTACCAGAGCTACCGGACATCCTGCAGGGAGAGGAACCCAGGCTTTTCTCACTCCGTACCAAAGCACTCGCATGCAGGCCCCAAGATGAGTAGAGTTAGCATTTGCATTGCCACACAGAATTTTGTGTTAAAAGGTTTAGGTTTGCCAGCAATGGCTGAGAAGTATATAGTCACTCAGCAAGGCTTGGAAAGAGCAGGTCCCACATGATCTGCGTGTTTTAAAATGGATTTCTCTGGGATTTAGACTAGTGTAACATACACACCTTCAGTTACTCTGCAAGTCTCTAGACAAAGGCCTGAGCCTGTCCTGATTAGCACATGGGTCCTTCTCACCTTTTCCAGCAAATAAATAGCAGCACAGCCCGCCATGAAGGACTGCTGCTTGGCTAACAGGCAAACCTAATGTTTCCTCGAAGTCTAAATACTTGAAAATTTAAGACGACACCTGCTTTGCAGGCAGCTGGACATTAAGTGCACTTACATTTGGAAAGGTAGCTTTCCCCTCCAGTTCCACTGTAGCACCTACCAGCACTCTATAAGCAGCGGGCAGTCTCAGTGTTTAACGGAAAGAGAAGCCACCCATAAATCAACTCTTTAGGAGTCAGGTCTAAAGCACACTAGGCAACTGCAATAGGGGAAACTTCTTCAGTTATGCTCTTCAGCCATCTTACTAATACTTCTCATTCTTAGAAAAGTTAAACTGGAAAAAAATCGTAACACCTTTTTTTTTTTTTTTTTAAAAAAAAAAAAGTCAGAAGTTAAGCTACAGTTACAACCATAAGCTGCAAAATATGCAGTCTGACAACTGCATATGCCCCCTTACCTGCAGGAAGGCACTTGGAATTTCCTCTTAAGTATTCTGGCTCTAATGAACCACATTGAGGGAAATAAGGGATTAACAAGCTATTAGGACCAAGTGCTTCAAAACAACCAACCACCAAAAAAAAACCTACAAGAGAATGCATCATTGAAAATAACACAAGCAGTTAGACTGGAATGTCAGATTAATTTTATGTCCATTATATGACTGTTTGAAAAATCTTGAGGGATCACTACAGCTTGATTAGCTTCCCGCACAGACTCTCCCCACAGACACACACTCACAAAGGACAACAACAAAAAAATGCAAGTTTGCTGACACAGGCAATTGAAAGGCAGTACTTCTGATGTGTCCTGTGTGTCTGACATATTGCGCAGGTGCAATTACTCTGTGTGTACAGAAGAAATCTGAAACTCCTAAATACATGAGGATGACCGTTCACGCACATTACAGTAGTAAATTGTCCAGGTTTTCTAGGTTTTCTATTTCAAGGTACTTGACAGCTTTATCTTTTTCCTAAAACCAGTGGTAATGTCAGACATAATATATGGCACTTGGACCAGGAGATGGAAGATAACAACAGCTACCATATCAGTTTTGAGGGAGCTGGTAAAGCAATTAAATCAAACACAGAAACTTCTCATGTGGGACCTGCTCTTTGAAAACATTCCCCCCTCCTTTGGGGAAATGGAAGTGGAGATGGTATATGGGTACCTTTAAATGTACCCGTGTCCTCTTCATTTGAAAGACGTTGAAGCCAGAGGCCTTGCTGCAGCTCTCTCTCCCAAGGGCAATACTCCCCCTCTACAGCAGAGGGAACCACACATCCATATATAACACCAGACACGCGTGTACACACACAAGCGATGGAGAGAGAGAAAGAGAGAAAGACAAAGGACAGAATCAGAAAGAGAGACTGTCTGGAAATCCAGCAATTCCCCATACTCCCACTCCATTCAAACTGTCTGACAGGAAAATTGCTCGAATGAAACAACGTCCGTCCAAGAACACCATGGTTTAGCAGACTAAACACACAACATGCATGTTACCATACTTAAAAAGCAGTCTTGACTTCCACAGACTTCAGTTATGGAGATACAGCTCCTATGTTGAAAAAGTAGCCAAGCGGCCTGCTGAGGTCATCAACAAAACTGCCACTAAGACTCAAAAAACTGGACCTCTGTTTGCATTAGGCAGCCAAAGACCTTTACGAAGAAGCTCTTTGGAGTCTACTAGCCTTCACAGAAAGGAAATGTGAGTATAAAGACAAAGATCAGTGAGAAATTTGGCATGGTGGCAAAACACTGGAAACGTTATCTATTCTTAGCACAAACTTCGCATTTTGGTGACTGAGACAAACACAGAGGAAGGAGTCTTTCCCTAAGATTTTCCACAGAAATCCCTCAGAGCTAAAATGGGAACGACCTGAACTCCCTGATTTCTCAAGGCTGTCTTTTAACTAAGGATAGCTACAAGCAGCTTCTTCTGGGATGCCCTGATGACAATTACAGGGCACTACGCCTTAGTGAGGCAGTCTGCAACACTGCAAACACTGCCTCCACAATGTTTCCAGCTCTTGCTGCTAAAGAACAAAGGGCACATTCAAATCCAATTCCCAATAATAATAAAAACCAACACTAAAACAATACAGTGTCACGAAGCTGTGAATTGCACATGTTGGCATGGCGTATGGGAAGCATATTGTGTTGGTACTAGTGTTGTAACTGCCCTGTGGGCAAAGATCTTCTGTGTCCAGAATGATCCACCTAAAGCTTTCTTTGACAATAACTCCCTCAAAAATCACATTAATAAAGAAGTGAAAGAAGAAGAAAAGTTTTCCAAGGCAAATTTTTCTCATTCTGCATGGCAAATACTCAACTCAGTTTTCCCTGCTGAAAGGAAGGACAAATCAATCTAACCTTCACTTGACTCCTCATCTTCCGACTCTTCATCTTCCTCCTCCTCCTCCTCCTCATCTTCTTTGTCCTCAAACTCATGGTTTTCCTCAGCCTCAATCTCTTCTTCACTCTTTCCCTTCAGGAGGGCATGGATACGTACAGCCTCTTTCCATGGCACACCACCCAAGTCTGAAGGGGGTTGCTGAGGCAGCAGTAGTTCATCTTCTTCCTCTTCATCTTCCTCCTCCATCTCAGACTCTGAACTACTGTAAGAGTTTACAAAAAAAGATAAAGAAACAATTAGTTAATGTTTCCTAGATCATTCTTAGATCACTGACAAGTAGTTTCAACGCATACAAGCCCAAAACGTACGATGGAAATCATAATACTAATTTTCTGCTTTCAACATTTCACAAGCATTTTAGTGACAGCATCGTGTGGGCTGCAGTATGGTCCTTGCCCTGCTTCTTTTAAAGAAGGTGAAGCAGCAGCAAAGTGCCTGTAAAGCCAAGTCCAAGTATTTGCGCTGCATCGATTGTTATAGTCCATGACAGTTAAATACAGCAGAAAGAAACTACTTTCTTCATATGACATTGTTTTGGATCAACCGGTGTGAGAGTTCTTAGCAGTGCCAGAATGTAGAAGGTCACATCTTTTGATAATGGCAGCTATTGCTCGCAGTTTGGATGGCTAAGATGCTTTTGGCGCTTGCTGGAGTGAACCACAGAAGGCTTTGGGAGTGGAAAGAACACACAACACAGCTATCAGGCCAAAGGATACAGCATGTGAGCTAAGGAGAGCTGAAGAAAAAAAAAAAATTCCTCACTTTTCTACATCACAGACAGAAGTATAATATGTATCCAATTAAGTACACAGTATACATAGCGGCAAGAAATCGTAGGAAGCAGTGCAAGGTTAATTACAATAATGAGCTTATTCTCACAGCAAAGTCTAAAACATGCAAACCAGTAAATCATTAGTGCTTTTTAGCAGACATCTCCGTTTAATTCTAACAGATCCCAGGTATAAGCAGGAGGGTCAAGAAATGTAACCACCTATACAATGACATTTAATCTAGCTCACTCTCACATGCTGGACTACGTAGAGGTACTGGGGAGAAAGATTGTCGCATCTCTCACTGGAAAATGAATGCAAACTACAGTGCATTCAGAGAACATGTCTGCAGGGTGAAAAGGTCCTCTTTTGTTTTTCCTTAATAGATCATTGTCATAAAAGAACTGCATTTATTAGAGCAACAATTGGATGCTTCCCATATAAATTTTAAAAGGTCCAAATTCATCTGGATTAAAGGAGAAAACTGTGAATGGTTAAAGTTTGGGCAAATCATCTAAGAACAGTATTCTTCTGCTGCTGCTTCCTTATGACAGCCTCTGGCAGAACCCATTCCATATGGACAACAAGAGGGAAAACTGACAAGTTGAAAATAATGTTTAAATTTCATGTAGGTCTATAAATTATAACATGTAAAGTTGTTGTAATTCTGTTTCCCATACACAGGTTTTATTACAGTGTGTGACAAACTAGCAGTTTCAAAAAAAATTATATATGGCAGCACTGTTTTGCTTATATTGTAGATAAACACACTCAGGTGCAGAACTTCAAACTACTCTAACACTACATGAACGTATCATATTTACATAATTTCATTCATCTACTTGTCTGAGAGACTATCTTTGATAGCAAAGCTAGTAAGGAAAACACCACTTTTTTCATGCTCTGACTGTCATGTACTTCTGTCCATAGGCTCTTAAATTCTCCTCACAGTTTTGCATATTTATAACATTATTTCGCTCAAATTACAACCCACTTTTTCACAGCATAAACTGAATACTTGTTTTTAACAGGTTGCCTGGTTTTCACATGCTAAATATTGAATACAAACACCCTTGCATGCCATGGACTCAGAGCATATTCCAGAAGACCAAAGCATATTCCAAGGGCTTTACGCAGATATTGTCACAGAGATAAAAAGTGATGTTCCCCTCCTCCCTAATTTTCCCCACCCTTTGGTATGGAAATAAACCTGACAGGTGCTGCATGCTGGGGTTTTCATGTGCTGTCAATAAGGTTTACGGCTGCTCTGACTGTTGCCATGACTGCTGAATGGGACGAGCTGCTGCTCTTCAACCAGCCGGCTTATCGCATGCAATATTGACGACATAAATTCTTTACCACATAGCTCACTTTACCTTCTTTGGCTTTTATTTATAACTTGGGTTTTGTTTGACCTTTGAATACTGAGAAATGAGAAGCTGAAAGATTGCAGTGAGATGGCCTGGTATAGCGAGCATTCCTTTCAGCATGGCAACTCTGTGCCACAGGAATTAATTCAACAGCTAAAATCTTTTTCTTCTGCAAAGCAGAGATCAAAGACCGAAGTAGGTTGCTTTATAGAATTTGTGTAAGCAGTTGAATATCTCATTAAAAGGTGTACCTACACAGATTTAGTGTTGAGGAGAAGAATCAAAACCTGAACTGTGGAAACGAAGCTCTTCTCTTCCCTTGCCATACAAACCCATACAGCACAAGCTGTCCTGGACGCTCCTTTGAAGGGCCACAGGCCTTGAAAGGCCAATACTGCAGATAACATACTGCGAGTTACTGCAAGTTAAAGGGGATGAATAAGGTATCCAAAGGGTTTGCCACCCCTCAAAAGCTACATACTCAGGGTTTGGTTGCTTAAATTATTTTTTTCTTGTTGAAGCTTAAACAAGATTAACTGTCTTTTGAAAAAATACACTTAGAATACTGTTTTCTGTAAATTTTCTCTGCAGTGTGCGTGCGTGATGGGAAGCCACACACCAAAATGCACGGTCTCTGCTTGATTTAGAGTTAACACCTCGCTGAACCTTGAAGCCTAATCCAGTGCTCTGTAAGATACAGAGGGAACAAAAAGTTCCCCATCTCCTCCGCCTGCTCCTAACCCTGCAGCACTGCACCAAGACAGTGAAGATGATCAAATCAGGGCTTTGCTTGGCTTGCTGCAGGGGTCAAACTTTTTTTTTTGTTGCTGAAAAAGTGGTCAGCCTTTTCTTTTTTTTTTGGGGGGGGGGCTTTCTGTGACATATCATGGAGTGGGTAGAGCTGAACAGAGGATACTTGATAGCTACATCATCTAGAAAATTCTCTCTGTGATATTTGGCCTGCACAGCCTTATCAATGCTCTGAGTAAATGCTTACCATATTTGGATTTGGGACAGAAATTTTTCCAGGTCAAACTAACAGGGAATTTGATGTATTTTCTCCTTCTATCATAGAGTATGAGTCACCACTAAACATTGCTTTTCACATGCAAAATTACACAATTCAGTCTATTATAGACAGAATTAGTCAGTTGAATACAGGTTAAGGGAAGTATGTAGGACAAAGGGAGCTAAATGTAGCACCCTATGAGACGAAATCAAACTCACTAACCCAATAGCATACTACTGTCAGTCTCCATAATCTCACAAAACACCTCTTGGAGATGAGCAACAGCTTCATGCCAAAATGCCAACAAAACTCCACTTTTTTAAAACTAACTCTTCCTTTGGAAGTCTTCTGCCATTTCCTGGGCGGGCCTATTGTGTCCTGATTTACTGTAATCGAGACCCATAATAACAATACTCCATACTAACAAATTTTGGTTTAGAGCTAGAAACATAAAGGACTAAAAAACCCTCAATATCATTAATGCCTATATTGTTGCAACTGATATAATTCCTAGGCCTGAGCAGGGAGCTAAAGGAAGGATGAGTGAAGGAAACAGAGTTTGCATTTCCCACAAGTAGTCCCATGATTATTCAACCAGAGCACTAGATAAGATCTCAACTACATAAAATGTCAAAATAGTATCTTCTAAAGAAATTAATATGTTAAGTAATTCATCAAAAAGTATTATTCACATTTCAGAGAGAACAGCTTTATGAGATATTAGCAATTGCCAAGCACCTGTATGAAAGCCACACCTTTATGAGTCCACACGTACATACTCTCTGTCAAGGCTGAGTTCAGGCTACTAAAAGTTACTCCTTTCCACTTGCTGCATCTTCAAACTTATCTTATCAGAAAAACAAATGACAGATTCTGTACTACATTAATCCTGTAAACATTTTAATGAACATTTTTATTCCTGCATTCTTTGCCACACTAATCCAATTCCATTTCACATGTATAAATGTAGAAAGGAATTTCTCATACAGCCCTACACCTGTAGGTTATACATACATAGAATATGTTTGTAGGATTTAAGTCTCAGGAAACCAGTAACAGTATTTTCTGAGTTTATTTCAAGAAGGCTACTGGACAGACTGAGAGCTGAAAATGTAAGGGTTGTTATTGCTACGAAGAAAAGTAGATAATTAGAAATCATATTAAGAGATCAAGACTCTGCAAAAAGTGATTGATTATAAAGTTCACAAGCACTCTTCATCAAGTATTTTCTCTGATTCTTGCAACAACTATATCCAGTAGCTCTACCTACATATATTTGGATCCAGGTGAGCTTAAACATCATTTTGCAGATAAAGGGAAATTTGTGAAGGTACAACATGTTTTTCAACAGCTGTAACTATTACTTTAAATTAGTATCTCTCAGACATTGCATCAGCGTTCAGTCGTTTACATGTGTTTCAAGCTTGAATCTTTAAACCAAAAGTGTTTTTAAATTGTAATGCAAAACATACAGAAAAGAAGTTAACTTTGGAACCCCTTCCCATTTGACTCCATGTTCTGTTTGCTCAAAAGACTCATTTGTCTTTGATACAATTTAAAAAAAAAATTAAAAATCTCTTCCAACTTTGGACTGAATTTCATGGTATTATGGTACTATAGGTATCTTATAAGATTAGCAGTAATCTATTTAGAAGAACAGAAACTACAAGATAAAATACCTGTGTACATATGCAGAACATTTTCAACAACTTTAGAAAGGGCAACCTGGTAAATAATATGTTTTAAAAAGCAAAGGGAAAAGCAGGCAAAAGTCTGTTGGGATGGGTATAGAAAAGCTTATGGAGAATGCATGCTAACCTGCTTGGCCCATCCTCTTCTGTCCCTTTGTCCAACACACTGCTCAGGTTATGCTCTGCTAGCGTCTCTTCAGGAACCTCTTCCAGTTCTTCTTCCCGCTGCAGTGACAGTCGGTAGTTCTCCAACTCAATCCGCTCAGGTGTGCCACGCAGCCGCTTAGCAAGGCTGGGCTCTTCCAGCCCATTTACATTAGAACCTAAAGAATAAACCAGTGAATAAACAATAAATGCAACAGTTAGAACTGTGATTTTTTTTTTTTAAGGAAATTGAGCAATTGGGAGAAACAGGGCATGAGGCAGAGGGAAGTAAATAAAGCAAGAGAATACCTTATGTCATTATCCTGTTCGCCACTACTGGCAGAACCTGCTGGGGAGCCAGACTGCAAAAGGGAATCTTAGCGGTTTTGGCTAATGAATGCTAAAAAGAATGTTAAATGTCCTAGTTGAGAGAGGAAATAAGGACATTTTAGCTGCAAAAACTAGAGCCGCGATGAAGCCTACATAGTAAGTATTGGGGAAGGTCTGATCACAGACTACATATATTCTATGACACAGAAGTAGGAATGCTATGGGGTAATCCTGCTGCATAATGTTAAAATTGTTGCCACTCAAGGTAGGTCTACAGAGTCAGGGAGCAAAATAATATTACTACTACTTGAAGATGGGGAAGGAAGGGAATTAAAAGGGACACTCATAGCAAGTTTTGAAACTTTTTATAGACTTGAATTAATCTGCTTTTTAATTAGAGTTTGTGATTAAATGAACCACAGGGAAAAATCTAGGTGAGATATTTGCAAGCACAAATCCCATGAATCCCAGAAAATTGCAAGGACGTGTGAACTAGGCAGTTGGAGAAAATTATACAGGAGCTTCATTCACTGTGGCACCCAATGAATTAAATTCTAACCTGCATTCATCCTTTTTTTTTTGTTAATTCTAGTATTTTAGCTTAAATGCCATGCCACTCTTCACTCTTACCCAGCTTACTATTTACAGAGCCCAATCTCTCCTAGCTTCTGTTTTGCTTTGCTAAATGAGCCAAGTTGTCTTCTCATGAGATAAGCTCTTTGGTGTGCTGATCATCCCCTAGGTCTCTGCACCTGTCCCAGGCTGGATTAATCTTTCCAGAACCTGCGTGATTAGAATTGAACACAGCTTTCCAGATGAGGTCTTATCAGCATAACGTACAACCCTGCCAGAAATCTCTCATCTGATACACGCTGAGAACACACTTGCCTATTTATACACCACATAATACTGGTGGCTTTTCTTTATTGACTGATATTCAGATCTTTCTCCTTCTCTGCTTTCAACTGATAAGCACCTTGTTGGTAGCCAAAATTCTCAACACTTTCTTAGTGCATGACCTGGTACTTTATACTATTACGTTTCTATTTTTAATATTAGTCTGCAACATTTTGCAGTTCTTAAGTGTATGACATGGCTATCCTCCTCTGCATTAATGAGGGTTTGAAATGTTGCCTCAGCAATGAATTTCATGAGCAGATTTTTTTTTCTTTTTTTGCCCGTAACCTCAGTGAAAGTATTACAAAGATTAGTCCTCAGATCATTTTTTGTGAAACTCCACAGTTTGTAGGTGACATCGAACCCTATTATTTCCTTTTTTCAATAAACTCTCTAACCTCTCATTTAAGTCAGCTTCTTAGCCACTTGGACATTTCATGTACTGCTCCCTCATTTTATCCAGTTCATATAATTATTTCCATGTGGCAGCCTTCAGGTGCTTTACTGAAGTCCAGACTCTTAAAGTGTCCCTCATGGAGGTAATAATTTACTTCATCAATTAAAGCTGTCGAGCTAGTCGGCATAAGTCTTTGGCTAATCCATGTCACATTTTATACCACTTACCTTCAAAAGGTCAAAGGACTTCACTTGCAGAACTGGAAGTTTTTAGCTATTCCTTCAAAGAAGGTGTTTTATCTACTGTTTAAATTAACTGATATGTACTTGTTCAGATCACATTTTTTCTTTTTCATACTTCTGTCACCTAGTGGTCACACAGTATTACCCTCAATTAGATAGCCAAGGTACATCAGGATAGCTTGATTTAATCACAGATTGTTATCACAAAGCTCACAATTTCATTGTACAACTCTTCTGAGACAAAGACTATTTGGTCGAATTTTATTTCCACACATTACAGCATAGTAATATTCAAATTTTGCTTGCAGCTTCACTGGGTTAATTTCCATTTCCAAATCTTGCTACACACTGACTTCTTTTGCTCCCATGTCCAATGCCATTGTCCCAACTGAAACTGGAGGCCAAGTATTCATTTGACTGTCTGACTATAGGTAAAATTGCATTTTACATCAGTCTCATCTTCACTGTGGACTCGCTTTTGCTTTCCCTTATCTTGCTTTTACTTACATGCTTAAGGAATACAGCTGCTTGCTTTCCTTTCCTTTGCAAAGTCTAACCCAGCATGACTTTCAGTAACATTTACTTTATCCTCACATGTTTTGACCTCCAAGAGAGTTTTTGTTTTCTGTCTCCATCCTTTGCAGTTTCTCTGTTTATTCTTAACAACCTTTTCTTTTGCAGAGCAGTTACTCAGTACCATCTTAGTCTTTCACACAAAACCACATAGGACTTGCCATAATTAGTGGCATTTATTTCCAACCACTCTCCAGAAAGATAAAATCTCATAGAAACAACTGCCAGGAGTGGTTTTCTCCCTTCCTTAGCATTATTGAACCCTTCTATGATCTGGGCATGTGGCTGCTGTGCCCTTGGCTGGAACCTACAGTGCTTCTTTATGGTATAAACCACAGAAGCTTGCTCAGGTGGCAGGTGGGAACATTGCCTTGCATTTCCAGGGATACTGTGGTCTCTACCATTTCCTGCTGCTAAGCCTTATGTTAGTATTTTCAAAGTTTAATGGAACTGGACTGCCTTTTCAGCTGGGATTCATGTTTCATTTCATAGTCTCTAGATGGTGATACCACCTCAGCCAAATCTATTTTTGTAATCTGTGTTACATTCCCCAACCCTGAGTTCACAGTAACAGGGGAACTGACCTGGAACATTACTCGGCCACTTCTGGCTGACAGTGCAAAACCAAAGGACTCTGGGTAATGCAGAAACACCAAGGTGAGGGAAAACAAAGAACGAATGTACTAAATCATCATAAACCAAGAGTTCTTCTACTTGGAACTCTTTATACACAATAGAGCCATCAGTTAGGCTCAGCTACTGCACTAGAAATATCTTTTCACAAACTTGTTTTTAACTTGTTCTCTTCTGATGCATACTTTGACATAGCTGCAAAGTGCACAAGCAGAAAAGAAGGATGACAACAAAAAGAACAAGAACTTTTTATCCATCTGACATTATTTCACTCCTCTTGTTTTCTAACAATCTTATGGGGTTTTTGTCAGCCTTTTCAAAGTAAAACAAAAAAATAATTCCCATATAATTAAATGAAATTAATGTAGTACTAAAAAAAAAAGATGCTTATTTCAACACTAAGTTATCTGAGGTAGGGAGAAAGACCAGCAGCAATCACTCTAAGGTGAAAGAGGACTCAAAATTCAGCTGACTTCTGTTTATATGCATTTTGTGAATGTATATGATCTTTTAGGTATGTTATTCAAAATACAAATCATCATCATCACCCTTCTCATCATGAAGACCCAGTATAACTGATACATAGAAAATGAAACCAATTCTATCCAGCACAAACTCTAAGTGGGAGTGACTCAATGCAAATGTGTTAAAAAAAAAATTAAAAAAAAAAAAATGAAGAGATGGAAAATCTGCCTAAACTGTAATGCAAAAGGATGTGGAGAAGCCAAGGTGTCCTGTGAGCTTGACAAGCGCTCTGTGCCTCAAAATCTCAAAGTAGTAGAAAGGACATTCCCAGATACTTGGGATGCAGGATTGGTCACATCACTTCCCTTTGCAAAGAAAACAGCTCTGCATTGGAGAACACGATACAGAAACTCAACTGGTTACCAGCTTCAGCAAGGGATTTCTAGGGCTTTGGTCTATACGGACCATTTGGTCTACTTGGTCTATTGGTTTTGTTTTTAAAAGGTACTATGACGACTTATCTGGCTAGCTGCAAAGCCATCGTCAAACTTGTTACCAACCATGAAATGGGAGAAATGGTATTGATAGCTAACTTTCCGCACCACAAAGCCAACAGCTATCACAGAAGGAAAAGCTTTACAGTTCACAAACCTACTTAAGTGTGATATATAGATATTGTTAACATGGTAAGATGACGAACAATTTGCTCACATTATGTTATAAAGTTCACACCAATTCATTTGAAGCTACAATAAGAAACGCTAAATAGGGACAAGGAAATTTGAAGCTTTCCTACCCTTATTTCCTCCTGTATGTCATATGCATGGGCAAGGTGTATTCCAATGCTGTTCTTGTAGATGCTAAAGCTTATTCTCTAACGTTCCTCTGTAGGGGAAAGGTGCTTCTCTCAAATAATCACGTTGTATTCCCCAGACTGTTTTGTAGCTTGCTGGTGGGAGATAGCTGCAGAGTGCATTCATTACCCATTAGCTGACAGTCTACATTGTCAGTGCATCTAGGCACACAGAGCCAAAAATCTGCAACTAGTCACAACTGATGAGGCTGCATTTGCCAGAAAAAAGCTATGCTACTAGCCAGAGAGGGGAGCTACCTAAAAGCCAAGAGCAGCTTCTCATGCAATTAACTGATCAGTTAAAAATCCACAAACAACATCCAAAATAGGACACATTTTAAAACCTGACTCTTTACTTTGGAAGAGTCAGGCAGCCATGAACATTAGATAGAACATCTGAAGGGAACTGCTTTTTCCTAACAGGACAGGCTGCTTAGCTGTTGCATGAAAGCTGCCAGAGTCCTTTATTTCAGCCTTGACATAGCGCCTGCCTCCTGTAAAGATAATCGTATGATCAGAGAGAACATTCCTACACTGAACCACTCCTTGCCTGCATGAATGTGTCCTATTCTGGTAAGTTTGGCAATTACTGGAAGGCTTGAGAAACTCCTCTGGAGAGAAGATCCCATCTTGATTTTCCCCCAGTATTACCTTGTTCTGTAAAATTGACATTATTCTCATGAGCTAGATGAAATCACAAAATCATAGTTTGGGTTGAAAGGGACCTTTAAAGGTCACCTAGTCCAACCCCTATGCAGTGAACAGGGACATCTTGAACTAGATCAGGTTGCTCAGAGTCCCATCCAACCTGACCTTGAATGTTTCCAGAGATGGGGAATCTACCACCGCTCTGGGCAACCTCTACCAGTGTTTCACCACCCTCATTGTAAAAAAATTTTTCCTGATATCTTGTCTAAATCTACCCTCTTTTCATTTGAGAGCATTACTCCTTGTCCTATCACTCCATGCCCATGTGAACAGTCCCTCTCCAGCTTTCCTGTAGGCCCCCTTCAGTTACTGGAAGGCTGCTATAATGTCTCCCCGGGGCCTTCTCTTCTCCAGGCTGAACAACCCCAACTCTCTCAGCCTGTCCTCACAGGAGAGGTGCTCCAGCCCTCTGATCAACTTTGTGGCCCTCCTCTGGACTCTCTCCAACAGCTCCATGTCTGTCTTGTACTGGGGACCCCAGAGCTGGACACAGTACTCCAGGTGGGGTCTCACGAGAGTGGAGTACAGGGGCAGAATCCCCTCCCTCGACCTGCTGGTCACATTTCGTTTGACACAGCCCAGGATATGGTTGGCTTTCTGGGCTGCAAGCGCACATTGCCTGGTCATGTCCAGCTTTTCATCCACCAGTCTCATCAAGGTTACTCCCTGACATAACACTGGCTGAAGATGCAGGAAGAAAACTGGGAATACGAGAACAATTAATTCTTCCCAAAGGGAAACTACCTATGTTACTAGAATTTATTTTTCATTAATCATGCAGTACCTCTAGACTTTCTTAGTCAAATCCGTCAAGATTACAAGCTAAATTAAATGGCATCTTCTGTGAGATGCCTGTATTTTGCACAGACTCAACTGTGGTCTTGGGGAGTTACAGAAATTCAAATAAAGGAGTCTACTGTGAAAAACATGCAAAAGGAGGAAGGAATTAATATATTTCTCAGGGAAATCTTCACTCTGGATTTCTCAAATCTTGTGCTTTTAGGATAATGTGAAACACTGTACCTGTTTGTTTTCACTTGTCTTTTCCTAACTCTTCAATTACTTCTATCCCCACACAATTGTCTGAGAATGCAACTATGTCACATAAAACAACTCCTACAGAAACAGCAGCATATTGCATATGACAACGTACAGAGATGGAAGATGGAAACTTTTCTGTGGGAGTTTAAAAGTGATGCAGTGAGTTCTGAGTCAGATATGCTGAAAGTCCTCTCAAATTCTGTTGCCATTAATTTCTGAGAAATATCTTTCAGAGTAAGGTTTCTGAAGTGTGCTTGCAGTTCAGCAAATGTTATCCCTGAGGTATAGAGAAGGTGGCAAACGAGATCCAGCAGCATTTCTAGACTTCTCATTTTTCATCTGCATTAATGTCAGACAGAGTTTCATTTTTTTCCCAGAAATTTCACCCTCATCCACTTCAATTCCATTAACTGCCTCTTTGTATTCCAACTCCACTTCTCATACAAAGGCCTCCAAATGTTTTACAAGTATTAGCATATTAAAACAAACCTATTTTGGAAATAGATAAGTACTTTAGAGGCATTGCACAAATCCAGACACAGAGATTAAATACCAGTCTCACAACAGATTAGTGGCAGTGCCAGAAACAGGAACCAGAACTCCCAACTCCAACCCCTTCACCCTCAACTTCATTTAAATAAGACAAAACACTTTGAAGTAAGAAAGGGACTAAAATATGTTGGATTTTAAGCATAATGATTACATGGTTTACATCAGCAGGTTCAGCAATACATCAGCGCAGCAATGGTTCACTGTGCTCAGCATAGTGTGTACAAAAAAAGAGAAATCTTAGTACCAAGGTCTATTATTGGATGCTGCACATATTGAAACAGTAAGACTATTAAGACCTTCCATTTAAATAAGTGCAACTGATTTCTTTGGAGAGATGTAGCCAGAAATCCCTTCCTTAATCCTCTGCAAAACTAGTATCTAGCCACTGTCAACAATTTCTATACTGCACAGCAAGATTTATATAAAGCATCGAGATGGCAACTCTAAACTGATCTGCAGAGCTGTGCTAAATGGAATGTATTTCTTAAGGATTAGGAAGTTTAAGGTTTTACATCTTGATTCATCCACGCTTTAAAATTTATCTTCTCTTTTAATAAATGTCTCCAGGAAACCACTGGAAAGAGCCCAGCAGGTCTGGTGGATTCTTGTCACTGCTTGTTCACACAGCCTCACATCACATACTGCAGAACTGCACACATCCTGGTAGGATCCCCTGAATTTTGATAAGCACATCCGCAGAGCCAAAAGGGATAATATAACACCTGCTCAGATAGAAACAAGAATGCATTTATTGGTATGGAAATACCTAATAGTCATCAAATGTCAATGTTATTTTGATATAATGACTCAACTTTCTCTCCTACTACCCTAGGCTATTCCCAAGCCCTCAGGAAGCCTGAATTACTCAACTGTATAGAGAAGCCATCAAATCTTTAATTTTCTCATATCTGCATTTCCAGTTTGATCCATAACATGTTCTGCTAACTATAACATCTCTGAATTCAAAGAGGATTGTATGATAAGAAAAACAAAGTCTATTCATAATCAAGATATACAGAGCGTCCATGCACAGGATTCAAAATGAGCTCAAACTTCAAGATGGCCCTACTGAAATTCTTCTGTAATGCACATGTATCTATCGTAATAATAAACAGTAACTAACTAGGCTTTCCAGAAGATATGCTCTACTGAGTCAAAGCTCTTAGAGTTTGATATGGGTATTGTACATACGCAAACTGTCTTATGCAGGTTGGACTTGATCAATACAACTGTCCTTAAAATGACATTTAAAACCTAGGGAACAAAGGAGCAGACCAGCAGCTCTTTCTAGCCTACCAGCAGAAAAAGGGGTTTGCCACAGAGCAACCAACACGCTTGAGACCTCTACTACCATGTCAAGGCTCAGTCCTCAAACTGTCCGTCTAGCAATTCTTCCTAGCAAATCATGGACCTAAACAGAGAAATGGAGGGATTAAGCTGTACAGATAGAAAGGTGTTGTATCTAAATATCCTCTGATGCAGAAGTACCCAGCAGAGAACTATTAAAGAACCAACACTACTTCCAGCGCTGACCAAGAAGTTTTATAGCATTACTTGATTCAACAGTACATGGCACATGAAAGAAAAATCAGTGAGATTCCTGTCAATACCTACTGGTTCCCTGAGCAATGAGTAACAGAGACGCCCCCAAGACCCTCCCCCAAACCATTAAAATGTGTATGAGAGTAACTAATAGCTAAAATATTCAAGGGATTCCAAAACAGATACCCAAGAAACAAACATAAGAATATGTCAGTCGTCCTCCACACATTCCACAACCTCCAGCTAGAATTAAGTTCTTCATATCTCAGACATTGTCAGTAAATGTGGAAGTCCCTTCTCTTCATAATTATGAAAGTGAGTTGGACTGACCACTGACTGAAATTAGTAACTTACGTGTTTATCTTATGGGTGTTACAATGTTCCCACACACACACACTATTTTGGTTAAAGTAGACTTCCAGAATTGTCAAAACAGACACTGACAAAACATTGCTTCCTACAAGATCAGTAGGGTAAGGCCTAGAAACAGCTGTCAGTTTGATTGATCTCATCTTTCTTTGTTTTTAGTGGAAGCAATCAGAAGTGAATATAATTAACCAGTTTTATTTCAAGGTCATCTGTAATTTATACTTATGTCTTGAAAATAAATGAAAATTCATCTGCAACTTTATACCATAGAGTTATGCTTGAGAAATAGTGTTTTTCATATGTAGATGTGTGAATTAGCAGTATTACATAATGAAAGTTAGAAGTTCAGTATATGGTTTAACAACACAGAAAAGCTGTCTTCACTACAGCGGAGGTATAGAATAATCCAGAAATATAACTTTTGACTCCTGGAAAGAACCCAGTGTTGTAGCTGGTGGGTGGAGAAAAAAACAGGGGAAAGGAGGTATTAGGTCACCTAATCCAAGCCCCAGGGATGTTCCGGCTAAGCTTGATTCTCCTTATTGCATCTTGTCTGGCAGAAAATCTTAACGTTTGTACAGATTTCACTTATACTGCTGCCCAAATAGGTTTCTGATACTAGAGATATAAAATCCCTACATCAATTTATATTAAGTCTATCAATTATTGGTGCGTTTATTATTCAGAAGTTTTGTAACAGTAATATATTACCTATCATTTTCCATTTTGTTGGTATCACCTAAGAAGTTTGAGCTCTCCCTGGTATTTTGATCAGCTCTATCCTACGTTCCTGGCCTGGTTTCCATTTCGTGAAAGAAGCTGAGTGTGGGAAGCCTGAAGAGCACTAAAGGATAGATAACATTACTTTGCAGGCGTAAATTTTGTCCTGGAGGCTGTTAAAGGAATCTTACCTCAAAGAGCCACATCCAGGTACTGGTAGGGAGAAGAAGCAAAGAAGAGAAAGGCCAGACTGTATTTTAAAATCATCATTACCTTGGCTCATGAGGTTTTCCTTTTTTTTAAGTGAAGTACACTCTTCGTTTTGTTAAGTAACTTGGAAATTAATATTTAAAAGTGACTGTCCAGTTATAATCCCAACAGTAACCCCTTTTATGATGTTAGAAAGAAAGCTTCTGCTATCTTCTCTCTACTACATAAGACTTTATATGGTTGATTCATTGTGGCATCTATTTCTTGTCCCTCATACACAGCAGCTCTCCAGAACCTCTCATTTCACCAGGAGGAATCAGACAGATGATTCCCACTATGCAAATAACGTAAAGCTGAACCAAGGACATTTCTACCTAAAAGCAGTAGAGGAATCTATCAATACAAATATTGCCTACTTTTTATATAAACTGGTACTCCAGTTCCACTTTGGATACTGGATGATGCTTTGATCATTGAAGAACAACCAATCAGGAACTAGAAATTTTATCACACATGATAAAAGTGTGGAATATCAAACGTTTTCAGTTGCCCGTTTAAATTGCAATCAGATTCAAAACATAGCTTTCAAATGGATATCTTTTTTCAACTACCGAGCTATTTAACCACTCTCTCTTCTGTTGCAATTTACTACAGATTTCCATAATTACCGGATCTCAGAATATATTTAGATACTAACCATGTCCTTACTTAACGCCTATCATTTGTGTCAAGATTATGAAGTCCTGCAAATGGAACGGGCTGAAATCAGAGGCTGGCAGTTACAGGAAAATATACTGGGGAATACTTGCCCTAAGTAAAAGCTTCATTTACTCCATCGACATCTGCTCCTCCATTCTGTTGGATACTTATCTGTTATCTACATTTATCCCACATGTTCTTGTATAACTTAGAAAGCAACTGAATATTCCAAGCAATCCAGAGCTTCACACCTTAGCGGGAATTTTTCCGAAACTAAGAAAATTCTTGTATACAGGTATATAACCAGGTATATTCAAAATCTGCCCCAGTTCCAGAAAGAAACCTTCCAAAAGACACATTACTGATTAAAGATAACTTAGACATCAGTTCTGATGTTTTAAATTACTGAGTTACCCAAGCCAGAAAGTATTTGAAACATCTCTTGAGTAAAAAAGTCCTATTTTTAAACACTTCTACCCGCAAGCCATCAGAAACTTCAGAAAGGACAGTTATGAAATTTTCCTTAAAAAGAAAACACAGCCTTCTGGGATGACAGCAAACATAAGAAATGTCAGACTAAACATACATTTTTGAGAGAAGATGTAAGCAACTAAACAGAGCATAGAAGTGCCATCTCATCCTTAAAGAGCATCTGCCCAGTTTTGTTTGGAAAGCCTAAGCTGAACTCTACATCGCCAGGATCAGCTCAGCAAACACTGCTCCACCTTCCTCCATAAATAGGCTTTACAGAAGTGGCAGAATAGGTTCAATGTTGACTCTAGGGTATCTATTCCTGCCCTTCAGACCTTTGGGGTTTGTTTTGGTTTAAGATTGTACTTTAAGATACATTATCAACTACATACCTTAATATAGAATGCTGCTGATCACAAGCAGATAGTAAAACTATCACTGGCTTGTTTTAATTGGTTTAGAGGTGAGCAGACATATATTCATTCATTATTTTAAAAGTACCTTATACTTTCCCATCACTGTTACAGAACTTTAGAGGAAAAGATTTTTATGGAACAGTTACTCTGCTTTCTACCATACCAGATGAAGAAGTGTAATATGTCTAAAATGTAAAACAATTTGTACACAGCAGGTTTTCTACATCCGATTTATGTAAGATGAAGACAATATTTCATCTATTTACCAAGTTCTACAAGTCCTAAATAATGATAGAGACCCTCAGAAGTGACAGATGAAACAGAAGGACAAGTCTGTGTAATTCAAGATCCCAGGATAACATACTCAGACAAACCAATGTGTTCTCTTTACAGAACTATGGACAAAGAAGTACATACGCTTGACAAGAACATGGCCCGGCCCAATTGTCTACTTTTCTTCCTCATTTTCAGGTCATTTTATTTGCACAGCAAAGGTTAAAAAGAACAATATTTGACATACTGTGTTACTTGGGGCTTTATTCACAGAATAAAGTTTCCTACAGAGTACATTTTAAGGTAAGTATCTTAGGTTGGAATGGGAGTGAAGAGGAAAGGTGGCAGTGAAGGGAAGAATGCTTGAAAACAGTTCAGTTTTGTTTCACAAACAAAACTAGAATGCCTTTAACAAAGAGTGGCTTTTGAGTGTCAGGGCCATGGCAGGAGTTTGCTGGCAGCACCTCTCTCCCATCCAGTGGGGCGGGATACAAAGCTCGACTCTTCCCGTAGGCATTAGTAAGAGAACACCAGAAGCCATGAGACTAGAGAAGCACCACAGGGACAGAAACAGAAAGTGTGAGGCATCTGTGTAGACTTCACAGAGAATGAGGTGAGAGTGCTAGGGAGCGCTCCCATCACACAAATACTTGGTTTCTCCAAGTTTTAGCTGAAAACAATATCTCCTATACTGCTACAGCAAGGAAGTCCAATTTCACCTCTGATGGGGATGAGGTCAGGAAATGCACCTCCCTTCATCCTTCCCCCCCCCTTTTTTTTTTAATTCATAAAGCAAACATTTTATTTCTCAAGAGCACATGTATAGCTGCAAAGTTAACAGCTCTCCTGATACAATACAGTGGAAGCTGTTCTAGTGGTGCATCAAAATGACATTTCTTGTTCATGCACCGGCACATGAAGTTTTACACTGAACGCTGATGGGTCCCTCTCAGAACTGATTCTGAGGCTAAAATGGGCCCTCAGGACTAGTGATCACAGTAAAGAAAAATAAAATGCGATTTCAAAGGCATAAAGTGATTACTTTCCTCCAAAGGAGGAACTCTTATGTATAACAGAATTGGTTTGCCGTTACATTTTAAATGGTAGCTCACAGAACTGCAACTACTCTGGCCAAATAAACCCAAAAGAGAAGGTGTATTGTTTACAATTAGACTCTCAAAAGTAACCTGCTATTACAAGTTTTTAGTTGCCAACGGTGCAGTAAGAAGCATGAGAAGCATGTGAGAAAAGACACAGAATGAGTCCCTAATGTAGCGTAATCCAATGTATCTTTGGGAACAGGAATATGCAGCTCTAAACTACAATCCAGCTCCATCTGTTTGTTGCAGCAAGAACATTACAGAATAGTCTCTTAACAGTCTTGAGGAAGGGAGCTCATCTCCTCATGTGCCATTCTCGAGAGAGAACAACTGTTCAGCTAGAACCTAAAACACAGGATTTAGCTACAAGGCTCCATATTTACTCCGTACTTCTGCCTTTCCATCACACCGAAACATCTCATCATCACCGCTCCTGCTATACCAAATCCTGCCAAGACCCTTACCTGTGACACCAGGTGCAAAGGCTATGCCTTCCTGTTCCCAAGCACTGACTTGCACTTGCCCATGTTCCTCATCTCCCCTCATGCGTGGGTATCACTGCCTTGCTTACAGACTATGACCAAGACCTCTGACCTGCAGCAAGGCAACACAAAACCACCTCCCAAATCGACCAGTATCAGTGAAGCTACAATACTGACAGTGCATTTATCCAAAGCCAGCTTTGGCAAAGCAGGAGAATTTGTAGCATTGGGGTCCTTAACAGGTTTTCTCCAGCAATATGTCACGCTCTCTGTGCAGTGTATACCCTGCACTCCGAGCAAACCACAACGTAACAGCAAAATTTTAAAAAGCACAATACAGAAGGAGCCTGAAAAGTAGTACTTTGCAGTGACACGTGCCACGGAACTCCCCAAAACATCTTTTGCATTTGAGCTTGCCAGATCTATTCATTCCACTCTCCCCCAGCTCTATATCCCCTGCAGCATCCCTCATCTGGAACCAGTAGAGGGAGAAGCGGGGTGACAAAGAAAAACTCAGAAACCTGAAGTTTGTTTGGAATTTATTCCCTTGAACATTTCACACAGTTGAACAAATAATGTCTTGATTTCACAGCAACAGGAAAACCACGTGTTACATAATTCAAAGAGACACACACCCGAAACAAAACCAGGTTAAAAACAACTGCATAAATCAAAATCTTCAAAAGAGGCTATACAATGGAGACATGAAGCCTTTCTGAGCACTAATTGTCTCACTTGAACATTATCTGTCACCAAGCTTATTTTATGTACACTCCCTTATTTTCTCTGAGGGAAACAATCTCAAAATGGTCATTTCTCAGATTCCACTTTTCAAAAAACCCAGACATTTGAATTCTGCAATTAAAAAAACCCCTCCAACTCCTTCACACAGACTTGATACTATTTTTGTAAGACACAAAAACATTCAATGAAGCTCTAAAAGTGCCCAGAAAAATTCATATCACCCTTCAGAATATACACATACAAACAATAAACAAATATTCCAGTGGCACAAGTCTACAGGTCTGAAGGCTAGAGAGAAAGATGAAATCGGGAGCCCAGTTACTCCCAAGAAAAAGTGTTCTTAGCAGGATCCAGCCACGAGCACAAACTCAGCACATTGCTATTTCATATATTATTCCTCGGTCCCCAAAACATTTTTCAGGATTTTTCAGTGAAACTTTATCAGGTCATCTGCATCTTCACTCTTTAAAACAAAGAGCCTTTCCATCATGCCTTTGCCTTTCCAGATTTTCTGGGCTTCAAATTGTTGGCCCTTTACCATTTGCCTTCTTCCTTTACGCCAAAGCCACCCAAATCCTGGTAAGAACACTGACAAGGAACACGATGGACTGGGAACAGTCAAGCACTTGTCCTAACAGAGATTCCTGGCTTGCTATTAAGGGATGATTCACTGGGCACTGAACCTTGGTCCTAACTGGGCAACTCACATGCTTCCCTCAGCTTCCAAAAATACAGGGTCTAGTTCTTAAGTTTATATTTTAAATGTTCCAGCAGAGAGAAATAAATCTTGCATCACACATCACATCTCTTCAGAGTTGTACGAAACCCCATAAAAGGGTTTAGTATCATGTGCCATGTCCTGCAAAACACACCACCATCGCTCCTCCAAACAGAACAGACAACATTCAAGGCACAGCAGTAGAGGAATTCTTTTTCCTCCCAATTTGGTGGTGCATCCTGAAATATGGATGTACTTATTCTTTTTTTTCTTTGGGGGGGTAGAGGGGTGGGGAGCCCAAGGTGGGTGGGGGGGGGGGTGAGTAGGATACGGATGCATTTGTAAATGGTAATTTAAAATGAAGGCACCACAAACAGAACTTGATGTCTAAACAGAATTCGTTTGCTGCTATCTTCTGTAATGTAATGTTTAAAACAGACCAAATTAAAACAAGAACAAAACCCAAATGTGAATAATAATGAAAATAAATGACCAAGTGGAGGACTTCATGAAGATATGTTTGTTTGCACAAGCAAACAGTATTGCTTTCAGCTGAATCACTCACGAGTAAGGCATGGCCGATGTATGCAGAACTGTAAAGAGGCAATGTATTTGAACAAGCAGCTTATTTCTATACAGAAATATATATAAAATGCATTCATGCTTCATTAGACACAGAAGTAGAATTGTGTGCAAATAATATTGGATGCATTCATAAAGATTCATTAAAATTGCACAGATAGTTAAGATCCTTTTGAAAACGTGGCTCAGATAATTTACTTTACAGGGCATGCCATTTAGAGGAAGCAGCTAGCCTTTTCTAGCTCTCCCAAGTCAGCAAAACAACTTCCTCATGTAAAGTCCAGCTTTGCTTGCTGTATACAACAGATCACTTGTTTAAGAGTCTACTGTGAAGGGCTTTGCTCAGAACATTGCTCCCTGAAAACACTTAAGGCACATCCATAGGAGGATTTTTAACTTTTTATATTGCATACCTATATCATATACACTACATATTTTTGTCATTTTTAAAGCAGGAGATGTAGTGTCTCTACTTTGTATTCAATTTTTCAGTTTTGCATACTATGGCTTATATGTGGCTTCTTATATCTTTCACAGGTCAAGTAACTACTGCAAAGATCTCATGACTTGCCTTTTATTGCTGTACATTTTCAAGTATGAGTTTCCCTAGCAGGTCTTTCCTTTACAAACTCCCTATTTCCAATAGGGCAGAAATGTACTGCTGTGAGAACACAAGCCTGAAATGGGAAGCATCTTACAACAAAACATCACCAGCTAAAGCCACCCCAAGGAGCACTATCATAAAGCTCATAGGGGTAAAGACTGTTCCAAGTCCATCTGTCAAGAAAGAGCTGAAAGTTCGGAAATATGTTCTTACAGACCTTTAGAACAAACAGAAAAACAGCATTTGCATCAAAAGCACATTAAAATCATATAAAGTACTGTAAATAATATTAAAAAAAAATCCAAGACACAGCAGTTACAGATTATCAAAGGGAAAGACAGTTGAAAAGCAAAGTATTTTTTTTTTCTCTTGGCAATAGCAGCAATTTTGGCACAAAGGCAAATGCAGAAGATAGAGAGAAACAGGCAGACAGGATACAGAGAAAGGTTACAGAATCTACAACAAGCATGCCACAGTTCAGCAGGATCAAAAGCACAGTAACAGCTTTCCCCAAGTTCCCTTCCCCAGAGAGAATGGCATCCATCACTCAAAAGCTTGTTGCCACTTCCCGAACTGAAAGGTTGATCTAGAGCCAGTTTGACCTTAACCTCCCTGGGAGCATCCCTTGTAACCACCACCTAAGACGCCATGCAGGCTCTCTGGCAAACCAGGCCAAACCTTCGCAAGAAGGGTGATTCTTCTTGACTGCTAAAAAACCCTCAACTTGCTTATCACAGATTGTGCAGCTATCGGCGTTACAATACAAGGGACAGACAAAACACATTAAATGCCAGCTAAGGCTGTGGCCACTCAGTGAGGGACTGACATCTTTAACAAAGTTAATACATGCCAATCAGGTTAGTAACACATCACAAAAAAGTGCTTGTTGTGACCAATCTTACCTCAGCTGACCAAACCTCCTGAATGTTATTTTGTGGTTGAATATAATTTTGAGCATTAAGCTGGCTAAAAGAAGAAGGGGCCGGATTTGGTAGCCTAACAAAGGAGGCAGTGAGTGCAGGGAGAGAACCCATACAATTTACATCCATTTGGGATTCCATGGCAACTAAAAAGCAGGTCTTGCACAACTGACCCTAAAGCTCACTGAACAAGCACTTTGCTAACTCAGGGCTGCATTTAAATAAGAGGTATAAATATTAAGAACTGTGGTTTCTTTGTCTTGTGTAGTCTTTAATTGATGTTTCTGCTGTATACCTTCCTTTTGCCTTCTAACCTATCTTTACATCTCCATCCTGCACATTTTACGTTTTTTCTTTTTACTTAATCATTTCAGAGGCAACTTACACTCCACATCAAGATCTACCTGACTACCGAGGACTGTCTCAGACCTCATGGTCTGAAATTGCTATTGTCAAATTTCATTTGGTGGCACTTGCCTTAAGGGAGGTCAAACATTTTCAGATGTATGACCTGTATTAGATGAGCCTACCAGATGGGTGAAATGGAGTTTTGGAAACAGAGCTTTGCCTCTGTCTCCACTTCAGACAGGTTTTTGCTTGAGGTATTTGTCTACGCTACAGTGCAAACAGAATGTCTATAGTCTCTTAAACAGACATTTTAATAAATTGCAAGAAAGCATATATGCAAATAGTTCAAAGTCAGGAGTTATATTGAGATGTAACCTTATAGACTCCTTTTGATTATTCAGGAAGAATATCCTATTCTTCCACTGTATTAACAAGCTTGGTAATTCAAAAGGGTTTGGTTTGTTTGTTCAAACCATACCTAACTGTAAACACATTACAAGTTTCCTGACCTACCTACCCAGCAAGAACAGGAGCTAAAGGTACATACCTACAGGACATGACTGTTACACTAACAGAGAATTGACCTGCCTTTAATGACATTGTGGCTTGCTTTTAAAGTACATTGCATTTAGCCTCCTCCCAATTCTTAACCATTGTGAAGCCAGTAGTTTTTAGGATATACTTAGAACCTACTTCACAAAGAAAACAAAATCTCAGCTACTAATGGCATTTTTCTAGCAGAAAGGGGGAGAACGGCAGAGGCATCGCTCACTCTTCTACCATTAAATGTACTTCTGTCATGCACACACAAGAATGCACCACAATACATTGCCTTAAAGACGACCTAGCTTGACCCAGCTAAGCCGAGTACGTTCTAATGTCCTTTGGGCACTGCAAGAGGCAAAGCTTTAAGAAGTCCAAAAGCTTTAAAAATGATGCTACAGTTATACGCCACTTTAGAAAAGCAGAAAGTCAACAGGACGAGCTCTAGATTTCAAGTTTTGCCATTTGATAAAATGGTATCTGTTCTGTTTTACTCCTCTGGAAATTAAGTACAGTTCTGCTACAGGATTGTGCCACCACTACATATGGAGAGCTGGAAACATCGGATTTATAGCTGATTTATATCTGGTTTATAGAAGTTTACAGCAAACCATGGCCTACTGTTTGTTCTACTAACTGATCACTTAGATGCTATTTACTGAATGCTCATTCATAAAAGTAATTAAATTCAATCAGATGGAAGGACTAAGAGGAAGGAGACTTTCTGCCAGCAATTGCTTTGATAAACTAATTGATATACATAAATAAACTCTCCTTCTTCTACTTCTCATCACCAATAGCTTCACTCCATAAACCACCTTATTCTCACATCAGATGCCCTATGCTCCAAGAAGCATTTTTTCATTCATCTGAAAGAATATGCTCCAGCTAAAAAAGAAAACCAAAACCCAATTCTTCACTTTTAGAGAAAGCAATTTTAAGTCTATCCAGTTGCACAAAAATGCTGTAGTTATCCCATCTGTCCACAGCATTTTGCAAATTACTTTCTTCCATACCTTTTCCCTTTCCTCCGTTTTGCCATATGAAAATTCTACACAAACAAAAGAGGAAACCGTAGAAGTAACTACACTTCAGGAATCAACCACACACACTAAGAATAAATTTATGTTGGGCTGCATTCATTTACAATCTTGTAACACTTGTACGAATAATACATAAAGTCAAAGGCATGAGTTTTATTTGCCTGCATGTTGTTAAGGTTTTTTCTCAACTAGCACTGCAAAAACATTCTTTTCTCAAAGTGTTGCTCTAAGTATGTTCTCTCTCTAAAAGCGGCAGATTTAGTTTATCCATAGTGTTCTGGAACAAACACTAGAAATCAAATCTCTTCCTTTTTCTGACATCACTAAATGAGCACTTAGGGGTTGGGCAAACGAGCATTTGTAGCACAGACACTTCTCCCATGTTAGAAGGAATTAGAATTTCAAGTTAAAAGGCAAAACTACTTCACAGTAAGACACACACATTCACCACCCCATTCCCAAAGCCATGGTCAGGAGCAGCACAGATTCTGGCAGTGAGGGAAGAGCACCATAACCTGCCAGCACCAGGAAATTCAAGGGGTTTAAGGAATCCGATCCCATTAGCTGTCCGAGACACCCGGAATTCCAAAGGAGACACAATCCAGAGATAATGGGATCTTTCCCATTCAAGTACCAGATTAATGAAGAGAAGCTTGGGAGAACAAGAAACCACACCCAGAATTCAGGCAAACACAGAAATCCAGTTTGAGAGTTAGTCCAGTGCATCAGAAGAACTTTTCACTTCACTGAAACTGAAGTGCATACATTACAGACCAGGGCTTTTTAACTGGGCCCAGAGAAGACCCTCAACTGAGCATCTGTGTTTTCCTGAAATTCTGTCAGATAACGTCCTTGAAAGGACAGAGAACATGTAGGCCCCAAAGCCACAGTGCAAAATAATATATTGAGACGTTCACGTAATGCACAAAATTCACACGACACCCCAAAATCACAGGAATTATACAGCTCAAAAAGTTGGGTCACATTAATTCTTACTGGTCAGCAGACTGCCCACAGAATTCCCCTAGGATCTGCACAAGAACTTCTGACTGGACATAGAGAAAGGGAACCCCAAAAGCCATCAGCTGACACATGAAAAAGGAGTCCAAAGGGTTCTGGGCTACCTGGTGCCCAATCGAGGAAACTGTGCTTTGCAGGCGCTGGCTTGCCACCCTAACTCTGTCAAAGAGGCCGAGAGAGTACTGCACCACCCTGCTAAAGAAGGAAGCGGAGCTACCTGGGGCCCTCTCTGCTGAGGCGGAGATGGTATTTGCCCGGCCACTTCCATCGCTTGCCATGGCGTCCTGCAGAGGTCCTTTGGTGTCCTGTAAGAGCATGGGGGAAATTAAATTCATATTAAAATTGAAAATGCCTCAGCAGTACTCTTTTTTTTTTTTCTTTTTCCTTCATGTGAGGCTGTATGTACTGAACACGTTGAACTAGGAAAACATCCCTCTCACAATTAAGATATCCTTTAATCATCACATAAGGCACTTAGTCTGAACTAAGTGCGTTCCTTCTCAATTTATGGCTTTATTAAAACTCTGAAAAACAAGCTGAAATAAAACAAATACCATTTTTAATCTCTATTTTTGGCAGGAAGTATGGCACAAATATTGGGATGGATCCCTAATCCTTCCAAAAAGAAGGAATACAGCTTCAGCTTGTGCTAATAGAACCTGAGAAACAGGCAGAAAGACAAACAGCACCACTACCTCAAAGAAAAATATAATTTAAGAGGGAAGGACGGTTTGTAGCATGCAAACTTTACAGGATCTTGTTAAAAGACTACCATATAGTTTGCTCAGAGTATGCAAGAAAAAAAAAAATAAATCTCCTGGTCTAGTGGAGGGTATCCCGGCCCATGGCAGGGGGGGTTGGAACTTTGAGTTCCCTGCCAACCCAAACCATTCTATGATTCTATGAAAAACACTGAAAAGGGGGTTGAGGAGACAAATTAAGTGACTTGGATTGTAATGACAAAAGCTGGGAGACTTTTCTGTACAACACAGTGGGGTTTGATCTTGTATTTAAAGCACAAATGCTTCCATTATGATAGTATAGGAAAAGTGATCTCCTTTCTTTCCACACAGGTTCCTATTAATACACAGAAAACCTTCAGAAATGAAGGCAGATCTTCATAGCCCATGCAAGTGGGGTGGAACTCCGTGTTTCAAATGAAATGCAAATAATTTGTTTCATTTTAAGAAAAACCATGGAGAAACAAAGCAAAAGCAAAACCAGCAATACAATTCATTTAGTCTCTGCATGGACTGAATATTTCAACTGACAAGAAAACAAATCGAAATCCTGTTCTGAATGGGACAGTACGTTATTTTATAAGAACCATGAAAAGAAAAGTGGTAATTAAAGGAACTGCTTTTAAATAAAATTTATAGAACTGCAAGGTCTCATGATATAAAAAAAGCAATTTGATGCACCCTGAATTTTTCTACTTTCTGAAAAAAAAATAAAAAAAAAAATCCGGCATATTTACTTTTTCAATGTTAAGAATCAAAACCTATTAACATGACATGTTAGATTAAAATAATGAGTTACCTTTCCTGACAGAGGACCCACTGCTGGCCTCTTCCTTTGAGCATAACCAGAGAGTCGGTAACAGTAGTGAGGCTTACAGTAGAATTTACCTGCAGATAAAACACAAATGAAGGTCAGCAATGAGAACGCAGTAGTTTAGCACAACATAAAAGTCCATCTCACTGCAACTTATTTTCTGCTGCCATTCCTGTTGCTCCATCTAGTTTATTCACTACACACGGAGGCAAATGCTATCTGAAGTTTTAACTCCAGCCCTCCTCTCTCCCCCTCCTAGCTAGCCTCCTTTCCATTGGGTGCCTGACAGCCATTTAGCTTAAAATCCTATCAAACACCAAAGCAAAGCTGTGAGGCTTGTGTGGTATCACATGCTAACAATGCGGCAGTGTGTGAGGAACAAAGAAATCATCACATGAAAAGCTGGCAGAAGCACTTTTGGAAAAAGCAAGAATGAATACAACCAGCAGAGGAAAGTGGGAGAAGACAGTGTTAACTCCCAAAGAACCATCTCTAAACATGTACAGTGCCTACTTGTGGAAAGGACAATCAACCAAGGATTCTTTTTCACGGTTAAGGCCTTTTGTGATACTACTGGTTTAGTAACAGCCCAGAAGTCTGCATGGGTTTTCACTAGTATCTGAAACACTGTCAGGAAGTCAAAGCGGCACTAATAATACCATAATACAAATAATACTAATAGCAGCAAATGGATAGCACGTAGTTATCTTCCAGTGTACTGTTGTCAGTGTATCCTGCTTGGTATATGCAGCCCATATCATCCCCTACTGCTACCCTATTCCTACAACTTTGCTAATGCATTTAAAACCTATATTCTGAGCTTTCCCCCCTTCTCTGTTTTCTCTGGGCTGGTATCTGGACAATGCTTCGTTTTATGGCGGAAAAGTGACAAACCCTACATTTTGAGAAGTCTCTGCTTAAATAAATATTTCTTAATATTTACTCTTTCCAAAAACTGCTCTTTCAAATTGTCTGAAGAGAGCAACAACAGAAAAGCTCTTACATAAAAATTCACTGCCTTTGAAGCCTAAAACCAGACACTGACTGCAGAACGCTGCAGAATGCTCATCAGTCCAAACAGCTAGATGAACAGCAACAATACGTGTACAGTTTTGTTATATTTTCTTTCAAAGAAAGTCCAGAATGAAATATAAGCTAAATTTTCACAATTATTAGATTAGATGAGAAACCACATATTTCTGTTTGGCCATATCGGCTTCATATTACATGCCTAACAGTTGTGTATGTATGTATATCATTTCAGAATGCTATAAGCGTGCTGAAACTCCAAGCTTTGTATTCGCTTCATTGAGAACTATCTGGCCATAAATGCATACATAAGCTTGCTGGCAGAGGGAAATCACTAAATCCAGTGGCAAAAATTGTTTCAGCCCGTACAACTGACAGGGGAGCTCAGTCTGTTATTGCCAATCATATAATCAGACATTCAGTTACTTGTGAATGCCCAGAATAACAGCAGTGCTCAAAAACTGCTTTTGCCCCAACTCTGACTGCTGATGACGCTTTTACTTTAAGATGTTGATTTCAAAATTATCATTGTTCCCTTTAAACTCGCATGCCAAGTCTGCTGACCTTCCGGCCAAGTAAGAATGGGTTTTCTATTCCTTACTGGGAAACAAGTTTGATGATTCTAAGTTTCCTCAACTCTTTGTGACCAAGCAAGTCCATTACTTAAAGTCGTTAAATAACGCATCATCAATACATAATTTTGGTTCTCTTTGTCCGTTAAGCCTAGACAGTGTTTCCGTGGCCATTATTCCACCCAGTATATACAAAAAGATTCTTCCTAGCTACATGCAGTAGACACCTATCAATTTTATAACATTTCAATCTGCAGTAGAATATTCTGGAGTTTCATCCTGTGGCATATTAGTTTAGAATTTTTACTTCATCTTTGCCTCAGTGAGTGGGGAAAACTATTGGTGCTACCACTTTTTTCCTTTAATTTTGTTTTCTACACCATTGTGTCTAGAGTAGAATCTTTTCCACCTAACCTCTCACTAGTTTTACATCATTTTGCACACATTTTCCTATTGAGATAGGAGTAGAGACAAATGGAAGCTGTGGAAGAAAATAAAGGAGTATCTGAGATACTTTCTCACATTTTTTTCTTCAGAAAACATGAAATTTCTGTCAGCCACTCCTCAGGCAAAGAATGCAACACATTGCTACTCTTAGAAGGAGATTACTTTTCCAAGTGATGTGCGATTTCAAATTATTAGTTTCAGTATGCACCCTTTGTTGATAAATTGAGTTTCATCTGCTGCCATATTGTCTGGTTTCTCAGATTTGTTACGTATGTCTGCAGCTTCCCTTAATTCTTCGCATGTTAGATTCTGGTAACTGAGTCATCAGCAAGTTTTTTAATTCCTTCCTCATCAGGCTATCAGATACTGAAGACTCAGTAATGACTCTTGTTTTCCTGTAACTACTTCAACAACACTATATATATATATATATATATGTATGTATATATAAAGCACTGACTTAACCTTTACTCAACTTTGATGCTCTGTTTTTATCTACACAAGTGGAACTTAGTCTGTAATGAGCTATTATCACAGTTCCTGATTATAAAGTTCCTATTTTAGTACATCTAAAACATATAGCTGGACAGTTGTGATGTCTTCAAGAAGAAAAAGCTGACTGCATTTGTCTCCAACATGTTATTTTCTCTTAAGTAGTATTAAACACTAAGGAGTTTCCTCATTTGACAGTACTGAAATAAGAATAAAGGGCCTAGCCTTCAAACTCAGCATCTAAACCCTCTTAAAGTCCCCAATTACTATTTGTTTCATTGCGTTCTAGCAGCTGTTATGATGTTAAATTAATTCCTAACAGCTCAGTTATTTTGCTGTCAGCATGACCTGGCCTCAGAAAATCTGTATAGTTTCATCAGTTTGAGAGATGATGTCTTTGGAATAGAAGTTACTCTCTTCCCTAACTCCCCAAATAATTTTTAAATTAAGAAAGAGCTGAAATCACTAGACAGACTTCCAGGACATCTAAGAGAATTCTGACAGAAAGGCAATTTCTCTTACCATCTTCAATATCATAGGCATAAGATGACAAGCGCAGAGTCGTCGCACAGTATTCACACTTGAAGCAACTGCGGTGGAAGAACTTGCCTTCAGCACTCAGCCTTTCCATCACATAGACTCGCTTACGGCAGAAGTAACAGACATCGCTGCCTCCCAGGTTTTGGGGGAACTCCTTTTTGAGCGAGCCCTAGACAGAAATAGGCATGACTAAATTTGTGTTTGTCCAGCCTCACCAAGATTGCACGGTCATATTTTCTCTTCATTTATGTGGATACAGGAGCATCGGGAAGCTGCAGTTTTTCACACATGGATGCTGCAGTTCTTGGACACAATTCACAGGTTTAACCAGGATGGCAAAAACTAACCTTATTGTCCAGGGAAGAAGGTCCTAGGATGCCATGCCTACACATGTCAGGGGTAAGATAAGCTCTGGATGGAAGAGCAGATACTAGTACTATTAATGATGACCTTGAAATAAATGACTGAAGGAGGCATATGATGGAAAGCCAAAACCATTAGAAATCCCTCAAACAGCAGTTCTTAGACCTACATTATCAAAATCAGTATCTCCTTCAGAAAACAATAATGCAGAAGTAGCCTCAGCGGATCAAACACATCGTCGTAAATATGACAAGCAGTTTCTCAAACATTTATGCACAACTCTTGGATTGAGATTAGATTAAAACGTTTTGTGAGGAAAATGAGGACAAGAGTGAGGGCGGATGGAGAAAGGGAAGTGAAGTCTTTCACAAAACTACGACAGATTCCATCAGTGGTAGTAACAACTGGACACTCACAATACTTCAGATCTACGGTACATCTAATCACAAACACGCATCATCTTCTGTGCATTGTCTTACCAGTTCCTTCTTGTCTAGAAGGGTTTTAGGTTGCTCTTTCCTTTGAAGCTGATTGGCTATCTGCTCAGCCAATGAGCTCACTCCGCCTGTGTACATCTTTATATACTTCTACCAGATGGATGGAACAAAACAATAGGGCAGTGAGAAAAGAAAAAAAAAATCAAATTAAAAAAATGACTCAAATGATAATAGGTTAGGTGGTGAAAAGGTGCAGAGAGGTCAAATCATGCCAAGACAGTGGACAATATGAAGTGAGAAGTAGTAATAGCAAAGCTAGTGTCATCAGAAATCACCAGTATAGTCCAGGATCACCTGTAACAATAGAAAAGGCGGCTTGCATTTTGCATTCTCTAAGTGCTCTAGAAATACTATGATGATGAAGAAAGCAGATCTTATTTTCATTCGTGGGATATTTTGTACCTGCAAACCTGAGCATAGGCACTTCTCAAAGACAAGGCCAAATATACATTAAGATTTTAGGTTCCAGGTAAAACTGGCATCAGAAACAAAGACCTTTTAGAAGACATGTTAGTCTAATGCAACATGCTGATCACAGCAGCATATTTATACGCTTAGCAACTGGAAAGAATTCATTTACAGGGCATTCATAGAGCTGGGAGAAAACCTTAACTAAGGAACTCACAGTGATTCAAAAATATGAATTCTTCCAATGCTAAAAATATATAGAGAGGTTTATATGTGAAAAAAGATGCAAGAGCCTCATCCAATGCTTTAAAGCCATACCTGCACACATCTGGAACATATACTTGTTCAACTGTGAACACTGCTTCATGACTAAGCTTTTCTCCATCATGGGCATTGACTGACTCCGTAACTTTGGACATCTAAATACCCTCCAGTATTCTGAGAACTCTAGGCAGGTTTGCTGTTACCTTAGATGGTATAAAATGAGTGTTTGCAAGCCCGGTTCAGTCACTGCAGGAGCGGAGGGGAAGTGTTTCTCACAGCAAATACTTAGAACCGCTGGCAACAACTACATGGTTAAGAAAATTATGTGATCACATCCCTGTTAGTTCAATCTCACTGCAAACACCATGTATTTGACTCAGAGCAGCAAGGAGCATGCCAAGCAATTTTCCTTTTCCAGACTAAGAAGCATTTTGAATGTTTCTAGCTGGAGTTTCTTCAGCAAATGAAGGATCATCAGTGACACACTCTAGCTTCTGGCAAGTGTAAACTACCAAGGAAAACAGTATTGTGAATGAAAGGACTAAAGTTGCGACTCAAAACCCCCTTTACTCATATAGCAGAACTTGTCTGAAGTACACTAGTTATTTCCCACAACTAATAAAACAGCATAAATTTCATACATGCAGTTATTAGCCTTTTAGCAATATTTAAGACCTTCACATGTTCAGACATGAGAACAGCAGGAAGCATCACAAAAACTGAAATTCACCACAGAATGGGTGGTACTTTGGGGAAAAAGAATTTGAAAATGGAGTGCTCCGCCAGCAGAGGTTACCACTGCTATCACTGAAGTCCTAATTCCTTAAGCTCTGTGCCACTGCAGTAATGAGGGCTTATTTCTACCCAGAAAGAACTTTCACCTGTCTACTGATTCCACTCCAAAATGCAGAGCACTTGCAGTATTTATTTATGCAAGAAATAGCATGATGTGTCTTTCAAGATTTTGCAGATTACATATTCTTCCTCAGCTAATGTGTGCACGCATGTGCAGAATTGCCTTTCAATGTCATACATCATATCTTGTCAAATATTAAATTTAAAATGGTGCCCACTGGAAGAATTTTCTTCCTTTCATTCAATATTGATCTTTAACTGGCAACCATAATCATCTGGCCTACAGTTTTCCATTTTCCTCTAAAAGACCAGAAACCTTTGAGGCTTTTTGAGTTTTCTTAAAAGATAGTTCAAGCTTTTCCATGGGAAAAATTTTCTTTTAGCTGAACCAGGTTTCCACTGAACAAGTTTTGATTTGAAACTTTCATCCAACCTTAACTGCAGATGCTTCAGGATCTTTAAATTTCTACCAGTACATATGAAGTTCCATGCTTAAAAAGTGATTACACTAATCTTAACTCACAATACCTTGGACTATTTGGTGTGGGAAATTTACTTGCTGAATTTTTGATTTGGGGTTCTATATTTCTCATTGGTTTTGCTTTTCTTCCTATGCAGCACATCTGGCCTAATACTGGACCTTAAATGCAGCATTTTATCTTTCCTCCCATGGGCAAAAGCCTTCAAGATAGACAATGTTCTGCAACATCTTCAAGAGCAAAGAACCCACTCCAGCTTAGGTCAAATCAAGTTCCTGGTGTTTATGTATGACAGCTACAACTAGTTCAAATTCTCATTGATTTTTCAGAAAGCTAAAATATTTTTGATTTCACATGATCCATTAAGCATATATGCACAAATTTATTCTGTAGTTTGGCCCAAGATCTTAACAAAAGCAGCAAGCAAAACAAGAAAGCTTTACTGCAAAGCCAGAAGGACTATCAGTGCTCAAAAAGACTGATTTGAGAGTGAGATGTACCACAAGCTTTTCATTCACACCAAATGCTAAATATATTTAAACTGCTTTATGGCTGATAATAACCAAGCTATGCCACAGTTTGCCTCTGGCTTCTCATTTGTGCATGACTATGCACAGACGTTGCATTCTGCAGGTGAAGCATTGCAAGCCTAGCCATCTCTTGTGGTGTGTCCTTGGCTGGTGGGACTGGGGTGCAGCAAGCAAACACAGCTGAGTGCACCTTGCAATGCTCAGGCTAATGCTACCTGTCGAAGAGAGTCAGATGAAGGTGAAGAAGGGCGATTAGAAGAACGGAGGCTAAGGGAGAGCTCCCACTGGTCAACAAAGAATCGGCGAGACGGTTCAGTCTCAGGCTAAAAAAATAAAATAAAAATCAAAACAATCATACATGGCTACAGAGGGAAGATAAGAGAAAATAAAATAAAAAACCTCAGACCCTTCTGCCCACCATCAAAAAATTTTTTTAAAGACTCTTGTAGGAAAGCTTAGAGAAAAATGTCCAGTGTATCTTCACTTTCTCCCTAGTGAGACAGACTAAGTTATTCTTAATTTACTCTTTATTAGGTTTTAAGTTATTTAGGACCATTTGGAAGCAGTTACCTCCTTCCACAGATGTCCAGCCTCCTGTAACCCAACCAACTAAGCCACTGGCAAAGATCCCAAAACAATCTCCTGTATCTCCCCTTGTTCTATATTACTGGCCCAAGGCACTAAGATTGTATTTCAGGCCATGTGAGACCTTTTCTACATTTTAACTATATAAACCAAAAGCCTGCTCTCCTTGGGGATGGAAGAGAAAGAAATTAACTTGCATGCATTGCCAGTAATTAGCAGCAAATTTCCAACCTAAAATTTACTGTAAGCAGTTTGGAAACATCACACTAAAAAGAACGAAACAATATAACACAGTCTGCTCTTCTTGCTTATCAAATGGCAAACAATAAAACCCAAACTGAGAATTTGCATCCTTTGGAAGCTGATTCTTCACAGGAGGACCCAAAATTTGATCTTCCAACATACCTGTCTCATTATCTCTATGGCTTATTATGCCTATCTCCCAAGAAATACTTCACATAAATAGGAAAAAAACCCAATAGTTGGAAGTATCAGACAAATAGCACTGGTAGAAAACTATGCATTCCTAGAAATTATAATCTGGGAAAAAAAAATACACAAATTTCAAATACTTGTCCCTCTTTTACAAGAAAATTATGGTTTCCATTATAAAAAAGAAAAATAGATGTTGTGTAGCTGCATGACCCACAAAAATAGCTATTTCTAGCCACTCAGAATGGCCTAGTCTCAGGATTAGATCTACCAAAGTGCAAAAAAGCTTGGCTTTCACAATTACCCCAATTTAAAGAAACATAACTGTTTACTTTATACACAGAATTTGGGTACTTAAGATCAACATTTAATCAAATTTCTTTTCTGAAAATTACTTCCTTTCTCTTACTACTCTATTTTTCTTTTTTCTTCCCTTAAATCCCACACTATAATCTATCATTGCCTGCAGTGTTGTAACATCTGTTTCCTCTTTTTCCTCTCTGCCCTACCTACTTTATCGTTTCCTCTACTTTGTGTTCTCCCCCTATATTTTCTCTCTTCCTTAATTCTGCACTATGCAGAAATTTGACAGTTTAAAAAATAATTTCTAACTTTGCATTGTAATACTGTTAATCTTTTCCACTCTCAAAAGGGGCTTAAAAGTGCTAGAGAGCAACACAAAAGGTAGGAGCAAGATGTTTTGGTCTGGTATCATCATTTCAACTGAGTAAGGAAATGCGCATGAGCATGCTATCCTTGGATCGTGCCCAAGATCATCAGTTGTGTCACCCATGAACAAATGGATGTTAACATGTTTAAACTGGACTGCCTACCCAGTCTTTCATGGTTTCTTCTATATCCCCAAATTCTACCTCAAATCCAGCCAAAGTTTCACTCTTACTTCCACAAAAACAGCTTCACTGACTTTAATTATCAGCAAAGACAGCATCCCCAAAAGAACAGCAATGAAAAGTGACTTAAATGTTATAAATTTCCTTTTGACGTGTCTTGGAAAAATTATGCCCACCAGCAAAAGTTCTGGCACTATATTCCAGCCTAAGAAGAGGGCTTGATTTTGGATGGTTAACTCAAAACAATGTTATGAAAAAAATCACTTATGTACATGATGTTTTCCAAAAGCACTCTCCAGTTTGCCAAATGCTGTTGAAGATAACTGAAAACAGAGATAAGGCCAAGCAACTAGAAACTAAAGAAACCACTGTTCAAAAACTGGCATGCTCGCGTATGCCAGAGATGACACACTGGAGACAAAATTAAACACAAAAGCAAACCAAACCAAAAGTGTACACTGGAATCAAAGTAAATCTGCACAAGCTGCCAACTCTACCGTTGGAAATAAGTATACAGGAAGTATGGACACAAAACTAGTACCTCAGAGCCAGGAATTAGGCTTGGAAAACGTGAATATTCTTGCTTCCAGAAGCAAGTAAAATTTGTGAGCAACTAACTGGTAAACGACCACTGTGAGATGATTTGATCAGGAGTGCAGCTGTTTTTCAGTATGTACTCTGAAGTTTGGAGGCTGTTTTTTACCTTATTGTTTATACTGTGTTTTGAGAAACAGAAACGTTGTCATTCGTCAAACAAGGAGACAGTTAAGAACTGCCAAGTAGGATAAAAATACTACACAAAATAGATTTTACTATGTTTTCTTAACCACATGACTGTACAGCAATGGTCATCGTATTTTGGTGACTTTTTCTATCCCTCTGACCCCAGATGTCACCGGCACCCAGAATCCCGCACTGATACAGGACACCAGATAGGCAGGGCTGTAGTCACCTGATGCCTCACGGCAGGTCTGGACTCCAGGAGGGCAGCCAGCTGACATGCCCTTTGCTCAACATTCTCGGGCACTTGGTCATCAGAAAATAAACGAGGAGATCTCTGTGAGATGAGGAAGGAGGGAGGAAGTAAACAAACCGGCAAAAAAAGCCCCCAAAGGAATAGACAGAGAAATGCTAGACAAGAGGTATGAAATTCACATGCAGAACAGTAAGAGAAACTCCCATGTAAAGACTGGTTTTATTTCCAGTAAATGGAAATAATTTCTTTCCAGTGTCTACTGTACTAATGAAGTGCTAAGTTTTGACCCTCAAGGCCATGAAAACACAATTGAATTAGTCATTATTCACAGCTCTCCTACCTAGAACTGCTGCAGCCAAAACCAAACAAGCGTGGGTCCTCTCCCTCTGGCATTACCATCAAAAGAAAGGCGGGG
>VXBL01000025.1:396891-427656 GCA_013400195.1 Aramus guarauna | reverse complement strand
GGGGGGGGGGGGAAGTGGCTTTATCATGCACAAAGGAGCTTATCTGCCAACTTATTTCACCATAGTTCTCGATTCTCAAGGATTTCCTTTACATATCTAAACCCGCACATACTTGTGTTTCTCAGATTTTGTGCACAAAATATTATTATTTTTTTTTATTTTTTTTTTTTTAGGGTCATGTACTTCAGTTGTCATAAAGAATTGGTTCGTATCCACTGATATATGACAAGTGAATGCTGTACTTACCAAGGAGAGGACATTTAATGAGACTGGCTGGCTGAAACAAAGCACAGCAAAATCAAACTATCACAGAAGTTGCCAGTTTTACTTCTGCAACTTCATGGCCCTACTTGTTCTTAGTGCACTGTCATATCAATGTATCCCAGGCACAATATTTGACACCTCTCCTATTCTGGTCTTTCATATCAATCTTCTTAGACTGTTGTGTGGTGTACTTAGTGACATGGAAAAGAGACCTGGCTTGTGGCCTGCTGTACAGGACAAGAGTATCACCGTAATATCACACAGTCTTCAGCTAATTTGTTTGTAGAGTTCAAAAGTAAATGGACCAGGAACCACAAACACGTGCATAAAGAAACCTCGGGTTTGATCTGTCAAGAATGCCAGGGTGCTGCTACATATTGCTAACTGTCCGCCAAAGCAGAACAGAAAAGTGGGTTTTCACCCAATTTACGAGTAACACTTTTCCCATTCAGATGCATTAATAATACTCTCTACTTTCAGCTGCTTTCAGTTCCACCTACTCCTTCCTATTAGATCATTTTCACTAAAACTAGGGGCTATTATAAAGCTGTGGGCTTCTGTGCCACTGCAGACACACGCTTATTCATTTTCTACTGCTTGTCAGAAAACATTTGGCCCACGAGAGTCTTCTGTTAGAATACGTTCTGAAAGTTACAACAGTTTTATAGCTGGCTACCATTTATGACTTCATTCATTCAAAGCCTTTAGTGGAATGTCAATTAATTTGTTAGTGCCTAACTTTTCTTTTCCCATGCTTCTGTATAATACTGAGCCATTCAGACACACCCTTGAATATTTCGTTGTTAAGAAGGATTCAAAGTCTGTATGCTAAATAATGCCTCATCATTTTTCCTTTTACTTTGGTCTGTAAGAGGCAGGATGGAATGCCAGTTGTTTAACCATCCAGAAAGCAAGCAGTGGAAACAATGCAACCATGCTTGCATGAATTAGCACAAAACTTAACTCTTCTTGTTCTGCTACAGCCACAGCATACTTCAATAAAGAGGTGTAAGAGAAAAAGAAGAATGGGAAGAGCTTAAGTGCTAGATCTAAGCCAAAAAAAAAAAAAAGCATATAGCAAACTGTTGATGAAGGCTTGTTATGCATTTATGTGGTTATCACACAGAAGTAATCACTCCTAATTGGCTCTCAGCAGTTCCAGCGTGTTAACAGCAGCATTAGGATAAAGTGTGTTTCACTACCCAGTATATTTGCTCTCCATATTACACATATACACCACAGCCTTGTGTCATCAGCATCCATGCCATTTGTTCATGCTCTTTACCCTTTCCTGTCTGGGACTCTGCTCCCCAGGATAGTCGGCACCAGGTTCCCTGTTTCTCTGCAGGCAAAAATTATGAGCTTAACAACAACCATAGACCAACTTCCTAGTCAAATAACTGATTTCTCTTACAATGCAGGCAGAAGAGAGGCCATAATGACAGCAGAACAGTTTATTAAGAAGAATATTCTAAACCTGGCACTAGCAACTTGGATCCTGTAGGGAAAATTTTAAAAAACAGTCTGTATATATCCATATTAGGTCAGTAAACCACAATACAGTGCCCCAATGTAATGAAATTAGTACAATAAAGATGGTAAGACACTCAATACAACTCATACTGTGATGTTAGATGAAAGGAAGGAAATGGAAAGTTTAAAAGAAGTGGCAAGATGAATGCATTAGAAGCGTGGAAGTACAGGTTTTAAAAGACATCAGAGTAACAAGGACATAGATCCATCTGACTTGCTATGAGGCCTGGGCCAAGACAATTTCAGGAAAAGAAATCATTTCTAAGGAAAAGATAATATCTCCAAAAGCAGACACCTCTCAGTTGAGTCTAACAAATCAGTTCTGTAGCACACGGAGAAAAAATTCCTCAGAGTTAAAAAGGAGGAAGTCAAAATTTTTTTTTATTATTATTTATCTGAGCAAAAAGACATGCAAAAAAAAGTTTCCTACAAGACACAACGTAGAAAATGGTCAAAGTACACTTGGACCTAGCAGCAGTTGGCTCTCATGGCTGAAGTAGGCAACCAAAAAGACAGAGGACAAACACACACTTGGGAAGCCAGGGAGGGAAAATACACAACTAAGGGGTCCTTAGTAGGTGAAAGCCAATTTAAAAAAAAAAATGGCAAAACCCATGCCATAGAGTAAAAAGTAAAACTCAACATTTAACTGCCTTAGTTTCTCTATCTGCAAGCTTGGGGAAAACCTTTCTTCTCTCATAAAATGTACTTGTCAAAATTTTCAAAGGATGTTGACACGAGGAAGGCAGCTAGCTATCACATCATCTGATAATATTACACTCTATCCAGTTTACATGCAGGTTTTGCTAATGAAAAGGGCTTTGCCCACCCATTCTACCTAGATGTCCATTCCTGTATCCTTTCTTGCACCGTGCCAGAAAACTAACCACTTTTTTGTTAGGACAATTTAAATTGGATCAGTAAGCAGACCTATCTTGCAGATGCAGACACCAGAGAGGCAGTGGAGAATGTGTGCTCCAGAGGCTGGCGATAATTAGACCAGATTAAATGTATTATATAAAAACACTCTCAGAAATCACAGCATTAAGGCAAGTCAAGCTTTATGCCCAAGAATATGTCTTGTTTACTCTGCTAAAAGGTAACATGCCTTTACACAGTTTATAGGCCTACAAGTATTCAGCAAAGAAACATTTTCCAGCTATGGGGAAATTTATTTCTACAATTCCTAAAGTTATGGGAGGTCTACAGAACTGCAGCTGCCTTTTTTATCACCTCCAGGTTAGCTCAGGATTTATCAGGGAGGAGTGGAATTTATTACTGCAGTAGGAAAATGAAACAAATTTTAAAAAGATACAACTAAAGAAGCACGATGACTATATACAACAAGACACAAATATTAAAGGATTTCAGGTGGTATTTAACTAGAAGCACAACAAACACATACACAAACACCTGGATGCACATTTATGCTCTGCTCAGAATAGCACACACTGCTCCAAATTCAAACTCATACAGACTGAACACAAACTCTTCTGAGACAAATGCTTGGCTGCGGTGGAAACAGAAAAACCATATTGGATGTGTGCGAGCCACTACAACACTCTAACAAAGCATTTCATACAAGTAATCCTGAAAGATTCATGTAATTCCTGAAAATGAATACAAGGGCAAATATTCATTCACACTTGTTTAAATGAAGAGTAGAGATGGAGAAAAGTTATATTTTCTTTCCCTGCACTACTTCAAAAATTTAATTTCTATTTTGCTGCAACTCAAAACTGGAAAAGGCTATTGTGATTACAAATTACCTTACAGTAAAATCTCAAGAGTCTGCAGTGCATTAGACAATCATCAGAATCATACTTCTGGTGAGCTAACACCAACCTGTGTTTCTAATCTAAGAGGCTGAGAAAGCCCTATCACCATCTGAAAAAAGAAAATTGGAAATGCATTTGTAAATGGGATATCTGGTAATTGATCTAGTCACTTGTACAAGCAGTAATGAAGAGAGAGGGACAGAGCATGCAGAGGGAATCACCTGCTGCCTGGGATACGGTGGAGAGGAAGGTGGAGTGGAAGAAGAGAGCATGATCACTTTTTTGGGGCAGGTCCGAGAACGTTCCTTACTCCTCAGCTTTTTTTAAAACAGAAAAAGAAAAAAACAAAAACACACAGTAATGGTAGAAAAGAGATGACATTACCATTGGCTTTGGTGAGACAGGCCAGAACACATGAACTGAGAGACCATGATCCTAAGCTCACACCTCTCACAAATGACCTAAAGCCACATTTTATCTGAAGCTGAAAGACCGAAGTTTTTCACCCATAGCCAAATGATCACGTATCCATTTGACAGATATTTCTAGGGGCAGCCAACATGTACTTGTATCAATCATCAGTTGAGTTTCTGACTCAAGGTCTTACAATCAGTGAAAGGTACAACCTGGAACTCTTCATAGCACAGCTAGATTGCTCTCTCCCTGCTTCATGAAAAATTATGTATTGCTGTGCCTTGCAATGTTTAAAGATATCCATCCTGTTGACCTAATTAGTCTTGCTGGCAGTTCATTAGCAGTACAACTCAAGTCACAGTGTTCTGTTCTCAGCTTTAGATCCCTCCTCTTTAACTTACAGATACTAAACCATCTCAAGCAAGTTAAACTGTACTACACCATTCTACTGGAACAGAAACACAGCTGGTTTATAGCTAAAATGTAGCCATATCTAATAGCCTGAATATTACACAATGCACATATATGTTCTCATTTTAATATACCAGAAAACATGTCTAATTCTGTACCTCTTTACTATGTACAGTCTCTTCTCTACCACTTTTTGATTATTAATGTATCTTCTGTCTGATTTTTCCTTTTGGGTTCTCACCAGAGCATATCTGGAAATTGTTGCTCTGCAAAAAACACTGCTGGGGTATCCAAAGCCACTGTTAGATAGCCTCCAAAGAAACAGCACGCTGTTTACAGATATTACAGATGTTCGTTACTGCCCTTACAGCTAAGCTGGCACTAACATCTGTTTGGGTGTTCTCTTCCCTTTCAGGGTGGGGGGGTGTGAATCAACTCTTCTAATTCAAACAGATGCTACAAGCAGCTTAAACTAAAGGACGTGACTCTGCACTGAAGTGGACCATGAACATTTATATGCTGTTTCAAAAGGCTCAGCTAGGAAGCCACTAATTTCTAGCTGAAAGACTGATAATGTTTTCAACCACTACAGCTGTTCCTGGACTTTCATCTGACTATGGCCGAGTTTGCCTTCCAAAATTCAACATTTTCACAAGTTTGTGTGTTTTTCCATGGCAGATCTCAAAATATAACATTGTATAGGTATATGAAGTACATGTTCAGTCCTCCAGTAGGATGCATTTCTGAGCATGCAAAGATAAAGATGGCTATAGGAAAAAAGAAAGATATATCAACAGATTTAAATAAGAAAGTAAGAAAGAAAAACAGTATCTGCAGAAATCATTGGTGTTGTAAGTTCTCTTCTGTTAATATTTCAGCTCCTACTGACTGTAGTTGTCTCAGTCATTGCGTATCTTCAAAAACCAACAGAATTACTGAAAAGAGTTTGCACTGCTGCACCTTTATCCCACTTCAGGAGACCATCTCAAAAGAACAAGCATCAGACCTCCAGAGGCAGAAAAGATTTGCACCAAAAGACATCTTACAAGCATCTTTGCACACATCAGTGATTTAAGCTTATGTATTATACACACACCTTGTTGCTGTTAGGAAACCTATGAAACTATAGCAGAAAACTGCTGAAGGCCATAAGCTAAGAGTCTAGAAAGCCAGGACAAAATTCATTTTAAAATGCTCATTTACCACACCATACCCAAAGAGTCAGATCCTCTTCAGGATAGACCACATGGCTTTTCAATGGCTTCATGATCCCTGATGAGATGCTTTTTCCCAAAAGCAGATAAAATGGCTTGAAAAGCAATAGAACACACCATGGAAGATGTTTTTATACAATTAGGTATTCCTTTGAGGAGATTCACCACCACACCATGAAACACAATCCAGGTTTTTTTAGGATATACTACCATTGCATAAAAAATATCCACACATTTCCACTGTGCACATACACGTATCTTCATGCATTACTAGCCTCTGCTGAGGTGCTCATAAAAGCACAAACCCAATTTTGACAACACAGATCAACATTGTCAAAGTGTAGCTTAATAAAGCAAACTTTATGATTCAATTCACCAGGAAAATACAGGTTGCACAGGATGTTGCAAGCAGCAGACTGGTGAGGTTTTTAACCTGCTTGATTTTTTGAAGGTTTTCCCTTTCCATGAGAGATAGCATTAAAGGTCTTGTGATGAAAGTAAAAACTGCTTCAGAACAGATTCTGCCAGGATTTCACTCTTTCTAGGAATTCTGACTTAGCAAGCCACCTCTACCCCACTTGTACAGCAGACACAGAGACAGCCTGCCTTACAAGCTCACGGAAATGTTGGCCTTGTAATTCTTAACAAAGATTAAAATTAAAATCTTGCAAAGCAAGATTCCAACCTTAAACTGATAAGCAAGTACAGCTGAAGAAGTCCATCTGACAGACACTGGCAGGCAATAGCCCAAGGAAGATACAAATTTTCCATCAAAACTGGGGGTCCAACCCAGACGACATCCTTTGCAACTATGTGGTTTCTCCCCTACAATCACTCTCATTCTTTTGCAGTATACTTTCCTTTTCCATTCAGTTTCCAAGATGCAGGACCAAGCCTATCAAACACAAGACATAAAATGCTCCTTCTCCCAAAGACCCCTGAGGATTTCAACTTCATTCTGCATACTGGGGAGAACATGAGACAACTTGTGGTTTCCCTGAATAACACGTCACCACTTTGTCCCCTTAGGAACTGCTTTGATCCTCTTCCAAGGACTCTTTTTTGCTATGTGATATATCTTATATGCAGTCACTGACAGGAGTTTCTGCTCATAAACTCTTGACACTTGAGCCAAACAAGAAACCCTTTCTTCATGAACAGCTGTTTCCAGTAAACATACATCCTTCCTAAAGAGCTTGTCAGGAGCAATACTAATTCTTTGCAGTATTTCCAGTTGCATGTAGTGGTACCCCGCACCAACTCCACTGTTGGTAATCTGTAGCCCGGGAAATAGTTTTGTAGCTGGAGTGCCCAGAGTGACAGTAGAAAGTTGTTTCAGTGCTGTAGTAACACACAGTCTCACCGCTATCAGATTCTGCGTGCCTAAGCAACCAGAACTGGGAACACCAGCAGCCAGCTGAAGCACTGCTTCAGCAACAGCTTCATGCAGGATGGATTTCTGTCCAAGCTTGGCAAAGCTGGCTGCTTGGCTCAGTGGATGGCTTCCTGCCTCAGCTGATCTCTGATCAGTAGAGAATAAATGATTCTATATACTCCCATGGCTTTTGAATGAAGACAGCTGATGCTCTTCACTTCCCCAGGCAAGTACTAAGGAACCTTTGGAATAGAGACCATATCAACTGTTTCTTTGATCCTGTGGTATCCTGTAGATTTTGTATCCTTGAGACCCAGTTTTATTCTTCTCCATTTCAATTGTCATATGAAAAGTACCGTAAAATCCAGCATGAAACCTGGACCTAAGAACCAACCATCTTCTGTTGATGCAGTAAAGCCTATCAAGGAAAGGTCATCACCAGCTGTAATCCTGACAGGGAAATCATTCACAAAAGGCAATCAACGTCAGTGTTGAATAAAGCAGCGTAAGTCCTATGGAAGTACAATTGTTACAGAAAAATTTTTCAAAGATCTGCCCTACATTGCTGCCCATATGGAGATGCTATCAATGTTGAGGGAGACCAGAAGGATTTTTTTATTTTTTTTAAATTGTGTAGTGCAAGCAAAACCAAGAACAAAACCAACAACAAACTGCTCTCTGATAAGGAGTAATTCCTCATCATAAAAGCAGGAAATGGAAGTTTGTCCTTTTTTTTGATCAATTACAAAAGGATGACAACAAGAACTTTTGTGTTTGACCATAAAGACTTAATTATAAAGCCTTCATAAAGTTTCAATAGCAGTTTTATATACAAATCTCAAGGCTGCAGAGATGTGATCTTCTGCAAGTGCTAAAACACAAATCTTCATCCTTCTGAACTGAGATAAACTGGACTGCATTGGTGTCTTCCTTTTTTTGTGTGTGGTAACACAAGCAGTGGTCATCAACTGACTTAATATTGTACAGCCATATTATGTTCTTCTGCATCAGTTCTTTGGATTTCCTCCCTTTACCTGGGAAATTTGCCTGGATGGTGTGTATCCACCTGAAAGTGCTCATTAGCCTATAAAGATGATTTTGATAAGACAAAATGTAGAAGAAAAAACACTGAGTCAGGAAACCTAAACATAACGTTGACATATTTTTAAGACTCTCTTGACAGTCCTACTAGCAACAATTCCTCTGGTTTCGGTCTTCTTTCTTGGAGAGAAATTTTCTAGATTATGGCACTAGTCGTGCCACAGCACTAATTGTGTTGAATGCCTTGAAGTTCATCATGAATCCATAAACATACATAACAGTGAATTTCCAAACTAGTGTCATCATCTTCTTGACTCCAAAGTATGCTCTGATTAAACTGCAACCAGAAAGAAGCAGATGTTTCTCCAAATTATGGCTACCAGAAAAATGTATGTCAGCATTCTCAGAAATACGAGGAGGTTATTTGCACAGGGAAACAGTGGAAGTAGACAAAATCAGTGAGATAAGTATCTCTACGTGCCTGAAAGGATTGTCACAAGCCTTGCTTTTGAAAGTGCACTACTGAAAGAAAAACACTGGCAATGACACTGGGACAAAAGACATGAGAAAAAATAAAATTTGATACCTGCTGATTTTTCTGCTGTTGATCCCTATTCTGACTCCCTCTGTGGCAGAAAATCTAAAATTTACTTAATTCACAATAATACAGAAATCTGCAATGCAATGAATGTGACAAGTTGGCAAGGATAGCTAAGTTTGTCATAGAGAAAAGGAAACCACAGTTAAAGACTCCTGTAACTGCAGAACATGTAACATTTCACATGTGAATAGCAAAACTGACAACCGATTTTGTTATTTATACTGAGGAAGAGCTTTAATATCATATATGTCATGACACTTTTAACCTCATTGATTGTGATAATTGCTATGTATTTTCTATTTTTTTCAAAAGAGACAAATCTCAAAATGCTCCGGATGATAAAATATCTACACTAGGTTGCATCTGTAGGCAAGGTTTCTGCTAAAACATCCACTGAAATCCTGGGAAGTTGAAACTCACGTAAGAGAGCAGAGAAAATTTGATTAAGTCCTTTTGAAACATTAAACCATGCATCATTACCAAAGGCAGATGTGGATTTTATTCATTAAAAGTTAAAATATTTAAAATAATGGACTCATACAAGGCGCTAGAAAAGTTTTAAAAACACGACAGCGATAGCTGGTGTTGGGTGCAGGCAATGCATTGTATTCATAATCAGTTTCTTTACCTGTTTCCACTGGGGTATGGGAGCAAGACGGCCCTGCTCTCTTCTGCTGGATGGTTGGTTGTGAACACGTTCTTGATAAGGCAGGACAGGTTGCTGCATGCAGGTTGTAGGGGAAGTGGGTTGGGACCAAGGAGGAAAGATAAAATAGTAAAGGAAACTCAAAGAAAGCCAAAGGAATGGGATACAGAATAAGACAGGCAAACATTTAAGAAAAAAAAAATAGGGTAGGGGAGAATTCATTTAGCAAATAAAATATAAAAAGGGAAAAACATTCAAAAATGGAAAACTACATACGTTTTTGGACCTTCCCTTTATGTTCACTGTTCCTTCAAATCAGCCCGGTTATTCCAGCCAATATATAGTGGCTGAAGAGACATTTGACTGGTAACAAGTGGGACAAACCTCACTATTTTGAGATTATGTTATACTACTAACACTGCTGTGCAGTGTAGCATAAACATACTTGACCTAGCTTTAAAGTAGCTAGTAGGTCAGGTCCCACTCACAATCTGGCCATGGCAGCACAGAGCTTGGACACAAGCTATGAAGACAGACTATGCAGCAGAGCAAGGACTCAGGAGCTTAAACCATACTGAGCCTTATACTGCTGACATTGTACTGCTAGCAATAGCTTGAAGTGACTCAGTTTAATTTCAAAGACAATTACCCTGCAGTTGCAGTACTTCAGATACCATCCTGAATAATCAGCAGCCACCAGGAAGCCTCACTTGGAACAACACAAATATCCTGATTGCAAAGAAACTCCTGGGCATTTATCTGCTGCTCTTACACACACATAACAAAACTTAATCACAGTTCACAAGAACAAACAGATACAACTTGGCATGAAAAAGTTCAGATCAGAAGTTAAATGATAGTTCTTAAACATTAGAAATGGGATATTCCTGGAAAGCTTTTCAACAGCAATAGTACTTGTAAAAGAAACCTAACTGATGGTAAGATGTTTTTGAAAGAGATTATATAGCATAATATGGGCAATAACAGGAAATGGACTTCTATTAGGAAGTTCTTCTCTATCTCATACTCCTAAATTTAAATTTTTTCTCTTTTGAGTAAGCTTCACTCTTCCCTAGGAGAGACTTTGAAGTAGAAAAGCACCGCAAGCATCCCATCTCAAGGAATGCATGTTACTATTCATGATTTTCCTCCATAATTCCGAAATAAAGGGATTTATTATCCATTTCCTACCTGTCTTCGTAAGCTTGAGGACTGCACTGGTGCATTCTCCTCAAACTTGGCCAGTAACTGGGTTGCCATAGACTTGACTTTGTTCTGATTCCCAATGGCAGCATCAATTCTTCTCTCTGTCAGGGCGCTCACCAATGTGGGCCTTTCTTCTCTGTAGCTTCGCGGGATGTCCTCCTAACAATCAGCAACATCAACATTTAACAAGATGCAACCAGATCACCTTTTCCTCTCTACTCCTTTGATGTGATAAAGTTTTGTAACTCTGTAGAAAATCAATCTATTAGTCTGCACTTGAAAGCTCACATTTTCATTTCCCTTGGCATGTCGTCAAAAGTTCTGCTTAACTTTACTTATCTTTTCAATCTTATTTGATGCAGTTGTCTACCAAAAAGACCACAGTTGAAACACTCCCCGTGAATCCACTGACACAACGCAAAGACCTATCTTCAAACCTTCACTGAAAACTCAAAGCACTCAGTTTTAACCCGCTTGTACCTATTTGGCTATAAACATTTCAAGTGAAGAATTGTTTCATGAGGCATACTAGAAAAATGCTTTTTGCACTAACCAAGGCTAAAGTTTAAAGAGGAATGAAAATTCTGACTATACTGCATGACTTTACTCAATTAAAGTTTTATTCTTGGTGCATCATCAAACCAAAGTAAACTGCAGTAAAAATAGCATATGGGGGAACTGCAACATTTCATTTGTTGTGTGCTATTCACTCATAAGCATCAGTAAAATATTCGCACTATAAATAATTAAGACTATGCATGACCTCTGAAGAATAATTAATTTTACCTTTAAAAATATCTTATATAAACCCTGTCTGGATATAGAAAATGAAAGGACTGAAGTGGAAGCAAGGAACCTACCATGTTTTCCTCCCTGACACCTTCCTCGCTGTAATACTTACATCCTCGGATTGGCTGGTTTTTCTCCTCTTTCCTGCACCATCCAGTTCCTTTTCTTTTTTGTCCTGAAAATGGAAGGCCGGGGCAGGGGGGGAAACAAAGATAAGGATTCTCATACTTTTCTGGCCTGAGATAAATGTCATCAGTACACTTAAATAAGCTTTACAACACAACTGATTAATTCTCTGGGGTCATTCTCCATATAAGAGGATTCTTACCTTCAAATCAGACATTCTTTAACACTTGCAAGTAATTGGGAACTGAGCAACCTGTTATGTTTCAATACAAAGTATATTCCCAAATACTACAACGAGGCTAGGATTTTAATACTGAAATATATCACTAATTGAGAGTACATATTATGGATGTAATTCTGCAGTTATAAATGTCATGTACTGTCCCATGCCAATAGCTGATGAACACATGGTCTTTTGTAAACACATAGCAGATACACACAGATATATTTTTAGTACTGCTGACTTGGGCAGCAGCCTAACAGACACAAGTGTTATCAAGACTGTGGTTACCTTTGGAGTGCGTTTCCGAGAGATGCTTTGTCCCAGTTTACTGAGAAAAGAGATGGGCGATTTGGTACTGGCAATTAGGGCAGCTTTTTCTTCTGCATTCAGGTCCAGACTATCTGTTAGCAAAACCAGGTGGGACAAGGGAATGCCAAGAAGTTATTTCTGTGGTGCTATTTTTAAATACACAACTGAAGGACTCATTGATTTTTAACATAACACTTTTTTTCTTAAATTCTCCGTACAAAATTATTGCAATGTGCAGAACGCATACCCTTCTCAGCTAATCTGCTTTTTCATTTTGCCAGATCAATTCTCCTTTCAGGGTTTATAACAACCCAGAATAAATACTGTGATTGTTTACTCTATTTACTTTCATATTTAAAGAGCATTATGATCATCAGTATTCTTAAGAAGAGTTTAGAGTTTTGGAAATAATACTGGATACACACCATATTTTTAAACAGCTATTAAACACAAGGGTTTTTTCCCCACCAGAAAGGTAGATTGAATTAAGATCATCAATAATAAAGAAACAGCTATAACAACATTATTAATATTTAAAGGTAGGCCATATTGATTTGTGTTAGGCAATTACATCTTTCAGTTCTAATCAAAGATCTTTCATTCCTCATTGGCCTGAAGTTACTCTCACCATTCACAGATGGTAAATAGCTAGAAAACCTGGCCAGTGTTTTGAAATTAGCTACTAAAAACTACTAGCAAGGCATCACACGTTAGCCAAGACAGACATTTTGTAATGTAAAGTTAGTGACTAGTATGATCTTATGCAGAAGAAGCATGAAGATAACTGAAGCATTCATCACATTCATCCTGAAGCTGTCTTTAAATCTGAGAGACCAGCCCCAAACTCCTTACCACTAGAGGGGACGGTGTCTTTGAACATCTCATAGAACTGTGTGAGGTACATCACCATCGACAGTTTGTCTGGCTCTCCAACAGATGCCATTTCCTTTCCAGTCATAATGGGAGATATTCCAAACTCTTTTTCAGCGATGTCAAAGGCCATTTGGTTATTCTTCTCCACATTGTGCTCATCCAAAGAATCAAAGTCTCTGCAAAGGGCAGAAAGACAGCAGGCACTGAACCAAGTAGAAACCAGTCCTCTGAAAGAACTCAGGGATCCATCTCCTTCTTCTTCCCCCCGCTCCGAAATCTCTCAAATTTATTTGCTAGCAACCTTTTCTTATTGCAGAATTGATGCTACATAATTATGGTGAGCTTTGGCTTAAACATATTCTTTCTTCATTTTTTGCTCCTCCTCCAAACCCATATTTTTCTTCTTAAAAACTTTATTATCCTCTGAAATATAACTTCACTTCCTCCTTTGCTGGAAGACTACTGTTTTCCCCTACATTAAATCTTCCGTGTGCTTGAAACTAAATTAAGTCTTCACTTTTGTCTCCTTTTTTATTCACTGATCCATATTTTAGTTCTTTCTGCAAAACTTGTAGAACTATATAAAAATTATGTAAAAAGCTATAGCTTGTAGAGAGTTATATAAACCATTTTATAGCTATTTGAACTTTCCACAAGCTCTACAGCTTTTACACAGAGTAGCTCAGGTTAACCTGAGTACATCAAAAGAGAAGTAATTCAGTGCACATGGAAGGGAATAACTTAGCAATTTTTCAGCATGCTTTACACTGGATTATGGCTTTAAAAACAGCCCTAGCATTTATTTTTATTAATATCACTTTTGGAAGTTGGAGCCATTTCAGATTTCAATTAAAGTACAGGAATCTCTGCTCCTCTGACTTCTTCCAGCCAGCATTTTCCCATTCTAGAATCTCGGCACTGTTTTACCCAATACATTGTATAAGAGGATGCCCCCCTCATACATCCAATCAGGCTGTTGGTGCACTAACAGTAGCAATGTCTCTATTTAAACTGTGGGTCACTACTTGTAAAAAGCGCAGCCTAAAAGTCTTTAAAAAGAGTTACTGTTAAATAGGAGATTTATAAAGGTCTGTGTAGAAACTCATTCATGAGAAATTTAACTGAAGCTATGAACTATTCCTGACTAACTTCACAGAGAAAAGACCTGTCAGTCAATAATGCTTTCCAGTCAGTACCAATCTGAAGATTAATTCTGTCAAATGATCCAGAAGGGAAAATGACAACACATTTATCTTCATATTCATCAAGCTATTATGACCTTCCACTCTGCTGGTGAATCATCATACATTAGCTTCTATCAAGTTTAACTGAATTCATTTCAATCCATTTCTCCATAAGTCACAAACGCATTGCCTCAGTCTCCATGCTATTAGTTTCAAATACCACTAACGTTCTGCTCTTCCCAGTTATTCAAAACAGCCAGTTACTCACATTAAGTCTGGACGGTATCTGTGGATAATGGCACACAAAGCTAGGCCACTTTTCCATGACATTGTGAGATCTGTCACATTTACACCAGCGTATCCATCGGTTTGCCTCTGGCACCAGCTGAGCAATTTACTAGAGCGAGCTACAGACTCTGTAAGAAATCACATTTTTAAGTAGAAATGTACTACATCTCTTTCATGAATTCTAAAACCAACATAAAAACTACGAATCAACGAATAAAACCTTCATGGAAACAACAAGAAAAACACAATGAACAATACAGAATTTTTTTTTTATTTTTTTTTTTTAAGAAAATACTATCTTAGATCCAAAAAAAAGATTTTTAATTTGCTAAAAAGTAACTAAGTTATAACTTGCCAGGCTTTTCACCTTAGCTCTTGTAAAAGAGCCCCCGGAATTATAAAACAGTCACAAAGACTTGTTTTAAATATGATCAAAAGGATATACAGTAGCACAAATGCTCTCTAAAGCCCAGATATGCTATTTCTAATGGAAGAACTACAAATGTACTTCTGCAACTTTTTCTTTTCTCTTGAAAGCTTTCTTTTAAAAGCACTGACCTGTTTTGACCTTGCCTTACCGCAAGATCTGACGAGATTACCACCTAAAAGGACGTGGTTGCAGGCCAAAGAAGAAATCAAAAGACTCCATAGCTATTCAGCAGTGAAAGGGAGGCTTAGCAGCAAAGTGCCATTCTGAGAGTCCCCAAACACTATCTGGGCATCCAAAGGCAAGGTGTGCAAAAGGAAAAGTTCAACATACCCCTCAGGGTACAGGACAAGTAGACAGATACTGAAATGCTTATCACAAGGCATCTAACTTTGAGAATAATGCAAGCAAAGTGAAGTTTCATTTAGTTAAGTAAAGGAAAGCAGGCCCATGAAAGACTGCACAAGAACTACTTTCTGTTATGTTCGTAAGAATTCTAAATTTACTGTTAGAGTGAATTCAGGCTAGGATTCTGCCCTCTAAGTAAGGACATTGTTATAGGATAAAGGAGGTAAAAAAATGCTTGCATAAGCAAACATGCTTAGAAATGTAACAGTATTATAAAGTAAGGGAAATTAGGCCAACAAAAATATATTTAGATGTTAAGTGAAACTTGAACATTTGGAAAATCAGACTATTGATTAAACAATTGCTGGATACTTTTTCTAAACCAAAAGAGACTGGTCAAATAATACTTTAGAGCCTTGCTGCTCTATGTCCTGCACTGATCCAGCTCCAGAATATTGAAAGGAATGAAGCAGTAGCCAGGCCTACCATTCCGAGTCAGCTTTGGCGTCCTTGAGTTTACAAAGTTCTCTATTTCCAGGTGAATGTCTTTCAAGTCTCCTGTATTATACAAGTGGCGTACCTAAAATGACATACCAAAAAAAAAAAAAAAAATTACCAACATGCCGTGCATCCAAGATCCATACAGAAAGAGAAGGACAAGAAGGAGCCGTCCCAACGCACAAAAAGGAAGACAAGTACACTTACGTAGCAGAAATCTCTAGGCCAAGAACCCCAGAACAACAAAGAACAGCTAGTCAGCGCTGAACAGCCTAGCTGACTGCTGCCGCTCAGGGGATATCAAATTGCAATGACAGACTGCTATACTAGATATTACAAAAAAAATGTGTGCACGGACACACATGCGTATAGATTTCACGTATCATTACAGCAGGGTTGAAACTGTCACATCAGGTCAGTATCTATTGCCAAAACATTAGCATAACTTCACCTACGGAAAGCCAATGTAGATTGCAAGCATTTAGAAGAACCATTTGTCCAGTTACCTGCTGTGGCCGCAAGAAGTTGACGTTGATATTGGGATATCGGGTGGCGGGATCAATGCTGTAGTGGCTGAAGTTTTTACTCACATTCTCAGGGGTGGTCTGAGGCAGTAGCCTATAAATGCTTTCCCTTGGAAAAATAAAATTAAAAAGAAAGTTTTGGGTTTTGGTTTGGTTTGTGGTTTTTTGGAGGTTTTTTGTTTGGTTTTATTATTTTCTGTTGTTTGTTTTTTGTGGTTTTTTGGTTGGTTGGGTAGGTTTTTTTAAAGACATGCATCACTACTAATACTGCTGAGTCAATCCTGGAGAGATAAACATACAGATCAGAAATCTAACCACTTCAGACCTGAATAGCTAAGTTTCAGTATAAGTGTATTAAAATCTGCAATTAAATACAACTCCAGGAATCAAAAGGAGGGAAGAAAACAATACATTAAGCATAACTGAAAGGGTTCCCCAGTACAAGAAAGAAATGTCTGTAGACACTGGAGTGACTCAGGAGAAGGGCCACCAAGGGGACTGGAGCACTTGCCCTGTGAGGAGAGGCCAAGGGAACTGGGTTTGTTCAGTGTGCAGAACAGAAGGCTCAGGAAAGATCTTACTGCTGGAAAGGTGATGGAAGTCTGGCTCCAACTTCAACATTATTATCTTCATCATTTTTTTTAAATTCAAACAAATGGATTTTTAAATATCCATTGCGCCCTTTTTACAATTTTTAAAATGATGCTATGGTTCCTGATGGTCAGGAGCTGCAGTTGCTCAAGTTTAAAATAGGTTCTGTTAGACCTTGCTTTTACTTACTCCATCTTTTAATTACCCAAGTTCTGATCACTAAGACTTGAGTCACCAAAATAACGCTCAACCAAAGATGATAAAAACATCAAGAACTCAATACTCCAAAGAAACAGAACATGTTGTTTGGCTTATATGAAATGAAGTAATCAATTTAGAAAAACATGAAATAAAACTCGGTCTTAGCTTCCTTGAAAGAAAATCATAAAAGACATTTACAAGATAACAGAGGATGGCAAGAATTTTTGTGTCTGGTACTTTAAAGGCACCTACATCTTCATCTGCTTTGCTATTGCAAGGCTGGTGACAGTAAGTCAGGCTCATGTTCTTCATGTAGTATCATTAAGAACCAAAAAAAGATTTTTTCATCTTATCTACTTCTAAAACTAGGACCAAGAACAGCTGCAACATTTTTTATTCCTCTATACTTCAGTTTATCAGCTCCTTAGGAAATTTGTTCTTTGATTGAATTATATCCACAAGCATCCTCTAAAACCAGTGACAATTTGTATCTCCCACTCTGTCCATATATTCGTAGTAGGAGAAACAGGTATTACTCATGAGACATTGGAGGATTAGATTAGAACTGGAAGTATATTCATTTTCCCCATTACCTCTCTGCAAGAACTTCCAAAGGACTAGCTCCAAGTGACCAACTTCGTACCATCCAAGCAGAGTCCATTGCAGCCAAAAATCCCCTGGCTATTCCAGTTCCCATTGGCCAAAATGGCTAATATTACAGTTCACAAAAAGAGCAGAGAAAGGAAAAGCATCAGTTAGGGAAAATTTAAACAAATATCAAGAATATATTCAAATGGTAATCTGTTGGGAAATTATAGTTCAGTAATTAGCTTAAAGCTCTACTCCTGCTGGGCTAGAGGAAGGCATATGTATGGTAAATTGCCGATGAGCTCCCCTAAAGCCAATGTTCCTCTGATTACAACAACAATTCATAGCCTGGAGTGCCTTAACAGCTTCTCTTAAAGATTGTATTTTTTAACCAATTACAAAATGCTAATTATTAACAGGCCTACAGTAGGTTCTGTAGAGAGTCTAATTGTCCCAATACGAAGCAGATGGCACAGACATAACTTCAGAAAAAACATCTCTGCACACATTTTATTAAGCAAGATCATTGCCATCCTAAATATTCTGCTTTCCCGACACGCCTACCCTTCCTTCAAACCTCCCACTTTATTATGCAATAAACAGCAGCTTTCCTTATAGTAACTATCTTACAGGCAGTGCATGTTTCAGTGATGGGTACAATGGCTTGTGCTTATGCTTCAAATCACTGTTTACACATGATAACTTTAAAACACAAACCTCTAAGAGACTATCCCCAACCAGCGCCACAAGTAACTGGTGGCCATTCTGCTCTCGCACAAGGGCTGCGTTCTCTGATGCATACATGCACGTGAAGTCAAACATGGCCACATCTGGCTGACCATAGTGATTGATGGCAAAATCCAGGGATGGCAGCTGCTGATTAGTGGAGAAGTCAGCTGCTTCTCTGGCATAGTTTAGCAGAGCCTCCTGGTCCACATTCTCCCGTGAGAGTAATAACTCTGTGTCAGCATAATCCTGCCAAAAAGAAAATTAGAAGTGAAATAGCCTTTATTACCAGTTTATTTTAAGACTAATATATACAATAGTCGGCATTAAAACTCCTACAAATCCACTGATAGAGCTTTGCCCTCTAATTCCTTTCATTCCTATCTGTGTTTATGCTTTCAAGAGAAAATTTGTAAATCTTTTATTGTAAACAGTGATCAGTCCTACCAGCATTTCTGGCTGTGAAAGGGCTAAGAAACTTCTGAGCATTTCTCTTCACACACTTCAGACAAAAGGCACAGGATCTCAATCCTTATTTATTCATTTGTGGCCTACTTTTAAATCAGCTTCTATGAGAATTAGATATATTTTCAACACTTTCTTCACTCCCTGTTGTTTCATTCCCATAGCTTAGTTGAGCTTCCCTCATGTTATCAATGGTTCTTTAAGCGTATTTTATCGCAACATGAAAGAAACCACCAAATCTACAAAGGAATAGAAATTTGGAGGGGATAGATCTTGTAACATTCTTCTGATAACCAAAAATACTTCCGAATGGCATTAACCACATATATTTGTGGTCTAAAATACACCTATATAAAAACATTATGTGGTGGAAGAAGAGAGTGTTTCCCTTCTTTCAGCATACTGAAAGCAAATTGTGCCAAAATCTTAGTTTACAGAGAGTATAAGAAAAGTTAATACCCACATGCCGTATCACTCCTTTTTCCAGCAAGCTCTGTTTTTTGGCAGTCATGACAAAGTAGTGTGTATCATCTTTGTAGTAGACAATGTTCTCCAAGTCAATACCTTGCGACAAAACAAAAGACATGGTAGTGAAGGAACAAGTTACATGTTACACATGTAACACAGGCTCTATCAGAGGAAAGTAAATTGAAACTATATGGTTAGAAAGCCTCAGAGAGAGAATACAAGCAGCTTCCATGCTTTTGATGACTTTATGACTTTAAAATATGAATCTTCAACAAAACCACAAACAGCACATTTCACCTGCATATAGCTACCTCTTAAAAATATATTTATCATCACTCTAAGGTTTACATTCAGATGTGAAGTGCAGGAAACTGAACTCAGGATTCAGACTTTTCTTATTTAGGGCTCAGATTTCCTAAAAACCTACAGGGAAATAAGTTGTCTGCTTCTGAACAAAAATGACACATATCTGAATGACACACATTTGCTTTGTACAGCTGTATAGAACAGCTGTAAAAACGGGGAAGTCAGATTTCAAAGAGAGACAGGAATGACTGACTTCCTTGCAAATATGTTCATTTACCAATTAAACATGATACCGGAGTTACAAAGTTGTAATAATAAAGACAAATAGTTTTCACTGGAAATCTGGCAATTGCTGGCAAACCTGTGGCTTCTCGTAGATCCTGGAAGAACTTCTGGTTGAATATGAAGGCCACACCGCTGATCTCTTCTACTTTGGCTTCAGCTGTGGTGTTGCGATTGATGAAGTTTGCTGTGATAGCAATTGCTAGTTTACCACGGAATTCTTTTCGGCGAAACCCTATGGGAAGGATAAAGTAGTAAAACTGAGAAATAGAGCATATCTTCAGAGAACACATTGCATGCCATAGACATGCCCTCACAAAATAAAGAGAGAGTGTATCTGATGAATTACAAACTCCTCCAGAGAGAAAGCAACAATTGCTGCATCAGAAAAATAAAAGTTCTTGTTTAGGAACAAAGCTCCCCTCTCTTTCTTACCTCTTTTCCAAAAATTGCGACTTGCATCAAAAATATTATGATAGAACTCTCTACTACACAGAAAAATATTCAACACTTCAATTCCTACTTCCAAAAGTAAGAGCTACAACACTACTCAACTAATGAAAAAACGTAGGAAGAATTATCCTATTTGAAAGTGAATTACAGACACACCATTACCTTCTAAGGTGTTCCTCCTGCCATCCCCTCCAATGATTACTTCGAACTCATACTCAGATACTGGATGGGTTTTTGGGTGGACCAATGCACGCCAACCTATTCCTGTTGATAAACTCCAAGTTAATGACAATATAAACAGTGTTCATAACAGAAAAAATACAGAAAACCACTTCTTACTATCCAGAATCCCTTCTTTACATAGTCAGCAAAGATACACTGCAGGACAGCTATATTGTTGACAGGGCTATTACTGTCTTGCACAGTCACTTTGCGTGAATCATAGGTAGAGACAGCTCCAGTAAAACTCCGTTGACTTTAAGGTTCACTACAATCTTTATAGCTTCTCCACCATCCAATTAATAGGATGCCAAAAAACAAGCAATCCACCATCTCCCATGGCAATCAGAGACAGGTTTCACAAAGATATAAAAAGCGTAACATTGATCATTCATTAATATAAATATCTTCAGTGAATGCAAGGAAAGGAGTTGTTTTAAAAAGGTATCTTCTAAGTGTAATAGGCTGGAATATTTTAGATCATAAAAAAATATGATCTACTGTGTCGTGGTCTATTTCTGCGTTGTACTTCTAGTGATTTTGTTTCATATAGTAACTAATTTGGATTTGTTGCTAGAAAGATTAAATCCTACTAAAAATTTAACAAAAGTGTATTAATAATTACTCTTGTTAAAAGAGCATGAGGAAAAGACTTAAGCAGGGTTAAGGAGCAGGAGTCTGTGTATCCTACCATAAGTTCCCCTTTACTACCCATTACTTGCTTTCATTCTCCTGATCCTCTGGAGGGTAAACAAGCCCCTGAAATTCCACATTGACATGGATCTCTATTCCCAAGATCAAGGCAACCTTCAAAAGGATAAGCTGGAGCTGACGGATACCTGCAAAAAAATAGATGATAAAGAAACAAAAGAAAAAGAGCACAAGTGCCCACGCATCTCTGACATTACTGATAAACCGATTTAAAGGCCAGCTGCTACTTTCTTTTCCCCACTGTGTTCCCAGCACTTCATCCAGGCAGCACTGGTGTGTAATATCATGGCATGCCAAGAAATTTCTATATAGCTGCAACCTCAGCCCTTTTCAAAGAATAAAAAGTAAACTTTTTTTTTTTATGTTTCAGTCCTCAAATCAGCAGCATCAAGGGAAACAACCAGACCATGCACTGCAGGAGAGGGAAGGAAGACAGCACAAGCAGGACTGCACTTGCAATCAGCCTAGCTATAATACTGCAACTTCATCCTAACACCTTTGGGTTAGTGAGGGCATAGTAAATTCCTCACCTTTGCTCTTCAGTTAATGTAGGCAGCGGGTATGAAAATGACAGTGTGCAAACTATTAATTTGAAGGAAGAAACCTTATTGTCATGTTTCAGATTCTGAAATGAAAAAACATTCTACCTAAACACTAAATTTCAGCTGTGCTGAGATACAAAAGAAGACAACATGCATAAAGTACTGGAAGAATAAAAAAGATGAGAAATTGGAAGGGAAAAAGCAATCTGCAAGACTGAAATTGCAAAAATCTTCCCATTTTACCATTCATTACCAAAAAGAAAAAAAAAAAAAAACGAAACAGTGTTTGTGCCACTTTATACTTCTCACTTATGTCCAGTGGAGAACAGAGATTGGTTGGGCAAAACCTGGCTGTCCCATGTTCAGTCATTTTTTTAAGAAGAAAAAAGAAAAAGAAAAAGCTGAAAAATAGTAACTCCTGTTACAGCAAAGCATTCAATTTTCAAAGGAGACTGATTTCTCCAAATTTGAGAATCATCAAAATTTTTCTCAATTATAACATGTAAACCTCTATTTAATCAAAACTTATTCATAGGCTGACAGTGTTCTTGAAAATATCCTCACTGCTCTTCCAAAAATCAAAGCTAAATTGTTCCTCCTTTTTCCAGATCAACATTCACAAGAATGTTCAAAAGCATTCAGTAATTTTTCTTTTTTACAAGTCGCTTACAATGCTCAAGAGAAACAGAATAATATGGCAGCTGCAGGACTTTAACAGCAAAAACAGGAAAATTATCCGTAAAAAAAAAAAGGGGTTGAACCTTAAACGTACTGTTTAGCGTAGGAAAAAGATATGCCTCGGAAAGTAGGAAGTGTAACATGTAGATATATATTGCATGTGCAATAATCTCATGGCACAATGTATTTCTTTCACATCCAGGTCTAGCCCAAAACACGCTTGGCAAAGGTGAGGCTGAATTGTACCGTAAGGACTTGAGAGCCGTGATTGGTGTGGACTGAATTTTAATGAGTTACCCCATGCCCTCACCCACCTTTCCCCTGTGAAGAACAAGTGCTGCCATGTCTAGCAGCGGCTGTACTTACTGATATGGTCTATGGACCCTGCACAGAATTTGCCGTAAAACTTTTTGGCGCCAAGACCCCTCAAGTCATGTATGGTGAACGGCCACAAATGCAGCACATTATTGCGGGAAAAGGCATCCCTCTTTTCTATGACCACCACCTTGGCTCCCAGGAAGGACAGGTCGATGGCTGTACGAAGGCCACAGGGTCCAGCCCCAATTATCAGACACTGCAAAACAACCAGCACAGAGTAACTTTACAGTCTTAGGAATAAATAGATATTTTTACCACAGCTTCCAAGTATCCCACAGCTCTTAGGAGTAAGTGCTTTTTGTGAGCAACTTAAGCTGAAAATTCAGATCAGTCTGTCTATTGTTACCTACCACGCTCCACCACTGATACATTAAAGCAGTAACCGCAACCTGAAAATAAAGCCTATCACAGAGCAGTGAAAATTTTGAAGAAGCAGGCAAGTAAACGGCCTGTTTGCAACCCTTGTTTAAGAAGAGCTGCCAATGTGCGCTCTCCGAGCTATGTAAGCACCTGGAGAACAGCAATATTTCTGAAGGCTTTTCCTTCCCCCAGTCCATCAATTGAATTTTTCCAAAAAAAGAGAGAGAGAGTAATGACAAGTTTTCCTCTATCTTCCAAAGCCTGAGGTGGCCTTTCTTGAGAAAATCTTCAGTAACACTAAAAATTCCTCATCATCAGTGAGCACCATAGCAATGGCTATGGCAGATAAATACATGAGATGCTGGTGTTTTTATAAACATCATCATTTAGAGTAGCACAGACAATAGTGAAGTCAGAGCACTCTAACTTATGCCTATGCTGGTGCTTCTACTATTGCAGCAAAAGGAAATGTCAGGAAAGTAAATATAATGTAAATACAAACTTTGTGTAACTAGACAACTTTTATCAAAATATGACTTCTCCAACCTAACTTTTGTCATATCAAAGGTCTTACATCTTCTCAGATCTTTTTCCACTCAACTCATAAACACTATCAGAGGCTAATAAACAACTTGAGAATGTAAGACACTTGCATATCTAGTGTTAGAAGTACTTCTGAGAAACAAATGATATAGTAATTTCTTTTAAGATTAAAAAGTCAAGATAATCAGTTGACACTTCTTACACACAGAAACTGGGGTGTACAAAGAAAGCCAGGATGGCTACGTGCATTCACAGGAATATAGTACACAGTCCATTTTGTCATATCATTTTTGTACTTCGATTTCTGTTGAGTATAAACCAGAACCACAAAATAAAGACCTTGCTACAGTGGTGACTGCTGCTGCCATGTGAGTATTTTCCAGATCCTTACATGCCCTTATAGCTGGACAACAAAGCTCCTTGAAAAATTCTTAAGTATGCTAAATTTTAACTAGAACCCAACCTTCTGATAAACAGCCCGTTCCAAAGCAAAGCTCTTTGTTTGTTGGTTGTCCCCATATGCCAATTTTTACAGGTCACCACATTTTCACCAGTTATTCACTGGGCCATACATTCTGCAAATGTTCTGAAATTGCAGATATAAACCCTGAATGATGAATGGAACAGTACAAGTTACAGCAGTGATGACATAACAACTGACATGCCAACTTCAAAGTAAGACTACTATATAAGATAAGAAGTCACATAAATCTGAGGGCAGAAATCCAAGTCTAGAGGAAAGGGAAGAATAACAGCACTGCTTCTTTAATAGCTTCAGGAACCTGAAGGCCTATGGGAGAAAAGGCAAACCCAACCACTGAGCTATTAAATTCCAAAACAGACTCGTATATTGAACAGCTGTCCAACTTGTCATTTGTTAAAAAGGATACACAACTGGGATGTATTACATTTTTCCAATTTAATATTGTTTTCTTTGTGGGCAAGTATAACCCTCAAACTTGTAACCCTTTAAACTTGTAAGAAAATTAGTTGAGCATATCAGATTTATTCAGGTAATAATTTTGCTCATCTGACAACTAATATCTTCAAAGAGACTGGGTTCATAAAATTGTTTTGGTTGGAAAAGACCATCAAGTTCATCAAAAGATCATCAAGTTCAACCATTAACCTAACACTGCCAAGTCCAAACACTAAACCATGTCCCTAAGCACCACATCTACACATCTTTTAAATACCTCCAGGGATGGTGACTCAACCACTCCCCTGGGCAGCCTGTTCCAATGCTTGACAAACCTTTTGGTGAAGTAATTTTTCCTAATATCCAAACTAAACCTCCCCTGGGGCAACTTGAGGCCATTTCCTCTCATCCTATTGCTTGTTACTTGGGAGAAGAGACCAACAACCAGCTGGCTACAAGGTCCTTTCACCTAGCTATAGAGAGGGATAAGGTCTCCCCTTCAGCTTCCTTGCATCCAAGCTAAACAGCCCCAGTTCCCTCAGCCATAAGACTTGTGCTCTAGGCTCTTCACCAGTTTTGTTGCCCTTCTTTGGACACACTCCAGTACCTCAACATCTTTCTGGTAGTGAGGGGCCCAAAACTCACAGGGTTCAAGGTGTTTAAGACCCTCTGGATGTAACATACATAATACTCCATGAAGTAATTCATGGCCAAAGTTGCCCTTACTTTTTACCCTCACAAAAACATTAAATTAAGTTGTTATAAAACACAGTGAGTTGTAAGTACAATTCAAAACAGAAGGAAAGATTCTGCTCCCTTTTCCACCTCTAACACTTCTTTCAGTTTCAGATCTCTCATAGAGACCTACCTTCTGATACTCTCACAAGCAGCAGTTACTACATGAGATGCCAAGCACAGCCAAGTAAATAAAGGTAGCTACTGCTGCTCCTTGTTCCCTTTCCCCTCGATGACTCCAGGCAACTGCTGCAACTCCATGCACTAAAGCTGTCTCACCCCTCAGAAACACTTCTTGCTCAAGATCTTTCAGACAGATTATATTAAGTTTTCAGTAACAACACCATGGCAATGGAACATTAAATGCAAACTGAAACCCTGTATTTTCTGTATAACCAATGAAGAGAGAATGTAATTTGTAACTATTTACATCTCAACAACCCATCACATCCAAGTCTTGCTTTCATGAACGCGGATTATCTGAATTCTAGTTAACCTGGACGCTGGCCATGTGACACACCAACTGCCTAACTACTGCCCAATTCCAGTCACAGCACTTCACCCCCAACCAACTTTTAAACGGGAAAGTAAGAGCTACGCTACAGAGGATAAGAACTTCAAGTGTATAGAAGCTGATCTTACTGAAGAAATGACTGACTTCTCTTCTGATGACACGGCTAAAACCCTAATATTTATTTTAAATTCTATCATCTCCACATGCACACTTAAATTTCTGTATTTTTTAATCAGTGGTTTGCAAACTACATGAAACATTAGAATATAAAACTAAGTGAGACAGGAAACGTCAGATATGATACAGTTCTCTAAAGACCTCTACTTTGAATAGTTGATTATCTCTTAGGAATTACATACAAACATTTAATGGCAGGTGCTATTAGGATAGGAAACAAGTAATTAACATAAACATATATGAAAATATAAAAAGAATGCATATATTTATCATTTATTTACATTAACAATTTCAACAAATTTTATACGTAAAGCCATACAAAGATCATTTATCATCACTTATCATTTATTTATTTATCATTTATTCTTTAAGACATACTAACACACACCCCACCCCTAAATTTCACTTTCTCTCAGCTACTAATTTCACTACTCCAAATGGCACGAGTCCCAAACACACAGTCCTATATGTTTCTGTGTTGGGGCAGAGGGGATCCCACCTTTAATTTATTCACCATCTGCCCTTTTTACTTGTGTTTCCATACAGCATCTCACCAACAGCTTCTTAGAAACACTGGCAAATTACTCTCTGGCTTGCCTCCACTCCCCTTCTGCTTTTTCTTTACTCTCTTTTCTCCTTGTCACCCGCACAGGAAAGCAGCTACAGAATAAGCCCTCCCTTTCCTCTAGTAGAGGCCAGTCCAACGTGATGACTGACATGTCCACTGCAATCATTCCCCCCTCCCACCCCTCTGGTCCTTCACACCAACACCAGCAAGTTCTGGGGTTTCTCTCTCATCATTAAACTCTCTCTAGCTTGGCTTTGGTGCACAAAATAGGCTAAACTTTCAGATCATACAAAATCTCTGGCAGACTCTTTAGTGAAACATCACTCACAGTATACTTTACCCCTTTTACCCACTTTTCAACTACACTTGAAGAGATGTTTTATAGACAGTTGGTTATATGTATTTCTTGCCTACATGTCCTTTTCTGATTTATTTTAAGACTCAGTACCCCAGCTTTTCTTTCAGAGCACTATCTGAAGGACTTCCTCATTTCTCCTATTCCTCTCACCGCCAACTTCCCACAGGACTTCACCTGTCATCTCTACCATCTTACTCTACAATTTGCCTTTGCGTCACCTCATTCACAGGCACTGGTTCAATCAGCCTGTCAGTGCTGTAGATTCACAGAACTTTTCTAACTCAGAGTTGACTACTTTTTGTCCAAGCTAAAACCTCTACCTTTCTGACATCTCCTCATGGCTGCCTAGCTGTCAGTTCAAGTCCAACATGATAAAATGGAGCTCTAACGTCCTTCTAAACTCACTTCACCACTTCCCTTCTAGACAAGTGTCACAATCCATTTTCTGAATGTCTTTTATAGCTGGATGTCAACCTCCACTCATGTCTATTTTTTGGTACATCCTCATAATCAAGGACTATCAAAGTCATACACTTATTCTTCCATTAAATCTCTTTTCATGTTGCATCTCTATTATCGATGCAGCCTTTTCTTCAGTGTTAGCAAATACAGTCTTGCCCACTAAGATATATTCAGAGTCCAGATGCAAAATCACTCTCTTAGTCTATTACTTCAAATAAGTTAAAATACCTCTACATTCTTCCACAGCTTGCTGTCTCTTTTTCATTGAAACATAAGCCATCTGTCTTCATTTCACAGCCTTCAACACCCTATTTCTGTTCTACCTGTCATGTTTCAATCAAAATAAGACCAATTCCTGAATCCAGTGAAAGCAAAGTGCCGTCAAGTTTTCAGAAAAGACAATTTTGAATTTTTCCCTATGATGTCCATAGTGCTTGGAAGATTTATTCCCAAATCACTGCATTTATCTTCCTATAAGTCCATCCTTTCTTATACTGCCTGAAAAATATAAGCCTTAACAATGGTTGGACTTTTGGAGAGTTGAAGCTAGTGCCCAACCGTTGTATTGTTTTCTAAGGTAATCTATATGCACCTGCTATCTATAATCTGATGTACCATATATAAACTTTGAGGAAAGCATTATCTTTACAAAACCTAGGACAAGCGGACCTTGGTTCATTAGTAATTTTGCCAAGTGTTACTATAGTAATTAATTATAAATGCCACCATCCATACGAAAATGGCCATTGGAAAGTGAAACAGAATAAACAACCAAGAAACTAACGTAACTTTCTAATACCTAGTTGGGAATTAAACTTCAGTCCACAGATTTGAAATGACTGGCAGGATATATTTCCCTCTCAGTTATCTACTGAGGAATTAGTCATTAATTCTTCCTATTAAGATATTTCTTTCTCCCAAAAGGTAAATATTCAAGAGAAGCAGCAGCATCTATTGTCCTCAAAGAAGGACAGAATCCTGTTCTAATTTTATCATATTCTGCACTCTCTTCCTTTTTTAAAAAAGGAAGAGCGTGCAATTATTTACAAAAAGTAACCTGTTCCATTCACACTTTGATGAATTATGTAAAGAATCACTTTCAGTAACAACAAAACAAATAAATAAGCTCATACTGTACAGTCCAACAAGGGTGCAGCACATAAATACCAGTCCACAATAATTCAGGTTAAAAAATGGTGGGGGTGTATCTGTGTAAAAACAGGAATTCCTGCAGTAAATACCACACATACCAAGCTTTTAAAAGGAATTGGTATGAATTTCCACAGCACTTTTTTTTCTCCAAACATGGAATACAAGTGATTACTTTCTAAATAATGGTAAATAGAGTATTTTGGCAAATCAGCAAGAAAGTTCACTTTTCTTGAGATACTCATGAGGATTTTCAAATTAAAATTGGAAATTTCTAAGCATATATATATTTTTAATCTAGACTCCAACAGCAAATTTCATGTCCCTGTTACTGTCTAATGAATAAAAGGTTTAAAAAAAAAAAAAAGCCTCCCAAGAGTAAAGGTTTACCAATTAAGATTTTCTAACCCATCTATAGTATTGATGCCACAAAAACATAAAACATAGAAACTTGCAGGCTGCTTCTCCTGAATAAATTACAAATTTTCTGGTCATTCCCAATGATTTCCATTTAGCTCCCCCTATTCAGGTAGGCAGTCAAATTTGGTAGCAGCAAACATAATTTTTGATTGAAAGTAAAATGCTACCTTAGAAATAGTAAAAATTTCTAAATCTTCCCTGGGCTTATACTGACATCAGGCAAATATCTTCCTACATCAAGACATTGTTATTGTGCATTCAAGAGAAACTGGGTAATAGTTGTCTTGACCACCATGAATAAATTTCTTACCTTCGTGTTGGCGCATGCTTTCCCCTTCTTATAGTCCTTATGGCTGCCTCTTTTATCCAATTTGGCCCACAAGGCTTTGGCTTTCCAGTAATTTAGTTTGGACTTGAGTTTGTGATAGAAAGAACGATAGTCCTTGGGCTTTAGTTCTAGGTAGTCACAGAGCTCTTGGAAAGCCTTGAGAGTCCCCTTGCAGGTTGAAGCCTGGACAAATCTGTCAAAGAGAACGTGAGCCTGGTTCACCTTCTCATTCTTGCTTTCCTCCATGCTTTACACTTCGCAGCTGCCCTGAGGGGCAGCTGTTCTCTTCCAGTCTGCCAGATCTCCCGATGTTGCTCTGCTGAGCCACTTTCACCTCTGGCTTACAAGCATTATTAACCTATAAAATAAAAAGAAGAAAATGTAACTGAGCTTGTTGGTTTTTCTTTCCAAAATTTTGTCTAAGCCTGTTGAACTGAGAGTCCAGATTCTCAGTAACTAATAAAGCATCAGTCCTAAATAAGTCATCTGATCAATACTCCAAGGAGTCCTGCCCAAGTTGACTAAAGCAGAGCCTCCCAAAGCTCATTGAGCCCCACTGCAGACAGTGAGACATCTCCCTTCTGTTAAATCACAAAACACTTTACCTGAGCCAGTCCCTAGAAAGTTTTATCAAAACTCATTTCACACAAACAGCAAAGAAATTACAACTAAACTGGCAGATGTTATGTGAAGTTTGGAAGTAAGTAGAGGTTTTAAAAAAAAAAAAAAAAAAAATATAAGGTAGGAGTCATTGTGATAACCAGATCACTGTGGTAACACCACAGCAATGGTTACATGCTGGTCTTAAAAGCACTACTACCACAAAGTAATTTAGGAGTTGGTATTCCACCAGTAAAACAAGTTTTGGTTCCTTCATTCTAAAAATATATGTGTCTTTGTTCATGATAAATAGAGAAGAGGAAAGAGGATGGCACAGCACAAGTTGGTATCTCTGTCAGAGTCCTTGCAAACACTGTTTTTGTACAGTGACAGAACAGAGTGATGGCTACTGCAATCCTAGAAAGATGTTAAACCTGCTAATAGCAATCAAATGCTTAAGAAAAGATGTCAAGACTGGGGGGAAAAAAAGCCTGTCTGCATTGCTGTGTTGGGTTTGCATGGCAAGGTTTTAGTAGCGGGGGGACAACAGGGGTGGCTTCTGTGAGAAGTTACTAGAAGCTTCCCCTGTGTCTGATAGAGCCAATGCCAGCCGGCTCCAAGACAGACCTGCCACTGGCCAAGGCCAAGCCAACCAGCGCCTCTGTGATAACATATTTAAGAAGGGAAAAAACAAGTTAGAGGGAGCTTTTGCAGCTGGAGAGAGGAGTGAGAAGATGTAAGAACCTCTGCAGACACCAAGATCAGTGCAGGAGGAGGGAGGAGGTGCTCCAGGTGCTGGAGCAGAGATCCCCCTGCAGCCCATGGTGAAGACCATGGTGAAGCAGGTTGTCCCCCTGCAGCCCATGGAGGAAGGATGAGGGGATGTAGAGATTCCACCTGCAGCCCATGGAGGACCCCATGTCGGAGCAGGTGGAGGCACCTGAAGGAAGCT
>VXBL01000025.1:357029-396709 GCA_013400195.1 Aramus guarauna | reverse complement strand
ACAAGCCTTTTGTTATACTTTTTCTCCCCTGTCTAGTGAAGGAGGGCAAGTGATAGAGCAGCTCTGGTGGGCACCTGGCGCCCAGCCAGGGTCAACCCACCACAGTTGCATCAAGCAGTATAAACATTTGCCTTACCTAGGGTCTATGCATATATTCCTGTTGGTAAGTAAGCAGCATAAGAGTGAAATGTGGCTGATGCGTGATCCTCATGGGACTTTTCATTCCTCTATTCTGTGGTTTTCAACTGTTTTTGATAGGAAGGTCCCTATAAAATTTTAGGTGGTAGTTGGGGTCCTCAGCAGATTGAATATGCTAACAGGAGGTCTGCTACTCTTAGTCGCTTTTCTGGGATCCCTCAGAAGCAGCCTGCAGACCTACAGAATGCATTGTTTGGATCACAAATAGCAGATTTTGTTTAAAGAATAGATATCTTCTCTGTCTCTCTCTTTCTGTTATGTATAATAAATCTCTTTCTTCCTTTTATACTTAATACTAAGTTCATACATATAATAGATTGCTCTCTAAGAAAGAATAGTTCTTGTTGTCTTCAGATAGGAGGGCAGCATGGGAACATATGCAGGAACTACAGAAGTGAAAGCATTTCTGAGGTGCTTTTTGTTCTTTGTATTTTTGCAAAGGGAATTAAGGTAAAAAAAAGGAAATATGTGGTCTCGGATAAAACCTTTTAGATTCTCACCAGCTCTTTTCCTGCTTCCAGCAGACAGGAAGCCAAGTCAAACATTACAGCTCATGTCTCTTCCCTTCCTGTATGACAATTCTGTAGCAGTTTATTTGGGCACTTCTGCATTTCACCCTAACATAGTATTTATTGTTTATGTTTAGAAATAGGAAAGGAGACCTGGAAACCTTTACATACAGCCACAAACTGTTATTAAAGTTTCCTACAGAAGCCACAGCACAACAATGGGTTATACCACAGAATGTGATTCCAACTTTATTAGAGAAACTGCCTTAGAGGACTCTACACATGAAGCTGTTTTTCTAACTGGCTGATAGTGATGCCACGTCTGTATCAGTACTGCTCACTAAGCAGGATGAAACTAACTGCTTTCCTTATTTTTAATCTAACTTCACTGTTGTAAAGCTGGAAAAACGTTCCAGGCTTACACCTGGTTACCTTGCAGGGTAACCACTGCACAACTGCAGATGCTGTGCTTTAAGCCTGTCTCTTCTGTTCTCAAGAAGAACGTTGTAAAGAGCTCCAACAAATCATCTCTTGCACTGAAGGAGTAATTTCAGCATATTTGTGTAGTGCAGATACAACAAAATACCTACAGTCTAAAGCCATACACCTCGTTAATCAGTACCATGTTGCAAGTGTAATACTATGTTGTGCTATGTTTCCCCCACCTCTTGCACCTCCACTTCTACCACCCAAACACTCGCTTTACACCAGCATTCGGGTGACTGACACTTCCTAAGAAAAAGGAATAGAAGTTATATGACCTAAATGAAGTGGTATGGCAATTTAAGTCTGTTAATCCGCAGTCCATTACTGATATATTCAGATGTAAGGAAAATATAGGTTTCATTTCTTACTCTTGCTTCTAGTATACTCTTCCACCACAGGAGTGAAGCAGCACTGATTCTGCACTGCTCAGGAAGATCCCGAAGTTAAAAATCCACCCTACTTTCATTCTAGGAACTTACTGCTTTGTGTTCACGGTTTGCCAAGCCAGGAGACAAACCTGCAAAAGCAAGTCATTTTACACAGCGCAACCAAAGCGGCACATTAATATAGCAGTTCTGTCGACATCCAATTTCATGCAGGCTGTGAAGTCAGTTATGCCCACAGGTCAAATACGGAGGCTTCAGTCACTGCAATTAGTCACTCCCCAGAACTCTGCATTCTTGATGTAAACACCCAAAGCCCTTGGAACCCGCGAGCAACACGTCAGAGATCATGGAAATTACAGGAGGCAAAGCAAGGGCAGGCAAGAATTATTTGCCAGGTTTCCAGGGTATTTGTATGCCTTGTTGGCTATTCTGCAAGTCTGCAGTATCCTGCATGTTTTGTCTCGAGGCAGCTGATTGCTGACTCAGAAGCTCTGTAAATTCCTTGGCTGAAGTGCTGGGAGAGAAGGACAAAGCCCGTGAAAAAATGCATGCAAGAACAGCGTTCGTGTTGCTATTTACAATAATAGCATGAGGTTGTCACTGACTCATGACTGCAAGTACGCTCAGGATCTCCAGCGCTTGCCCAGGACAAGAGAAACCAATGAAAAACAGAGACACAGGCAATGAATAATTCCAGGTGGTGGTTCCTTCCCACAGTCGCAACGGATGCAGGAATATGAATATTTTACCAAATGCATACACAAGAAACGAAGTCTAGTGCTGTGCTTCTGTCAAATGCAAGAGATAAAGAGATTTTGCAAATCATACACTTAATGAATTTGGTTATACAAATTCAGGTTCCTGCAGAAAGTGTTGCAAATGCAGGGCTCCTATATTCCAACTAAATAAACCCCCATTATAGTAGTCACCCTCCCTACATTTTCCATCCTGATTTTGTTAAAAGTGCTCATTCAAGTAATGACTTGAGCCTTGAAAAAATAAAATATTATGGGACTGTATTTTCTAGCATTCTTTTTTTTTCTGGCAGAAACTATTGACTTAATTCCATCTAAATTCAGCGATTGTTCTGTCTAGCTTAAAACAGCATTTTGAGTGAGTGAAACATTTGCCAAAGTAACTGCCCAGCTCCACTTCAGAGTACTGACTTTCTTTGAGCACAGTGTAAATACTTTCTTATATTTTGGTTATTTCCCAGTTAGCCAAACACCACAGATGTACCCTTGACAGATAAATTTCTGAGAAGTCAGAGATAACAAACTGCAGTACCATATGGTATCTGAAAGCAAGTTGGTCCATCAGTCATAAAATTACTGATAGCTCTTCAATAGCCCCAATTTCCATTGACATCATCCTTTCCCTAAAATTTCCAGTTCCCCAACAACATTCCCTGTGCCCTTGTCTCCCTTTCATGGCCCCTCAACTTCTGCCTAAGCGAGCCTCAGGAACATGTCCTGGAAACTCTGAGATTACTGCAGTACCTAGGCAGCCAGTACACACTCACAACTTGGCTAGCAAAAGCCTAAGCACAGATTATTGTTAAGCTTATACTGCAGACAGTGGAGATACCTATTTTTGTCTCTCTCCTCCACCCGGCCTCCAGTTTTGTTGTAGGAAATCAATTACCTTTGAGACTTTTATTCCCCATCAAATCTGGATGAAATTGTTCAAGAGTTATTAAGGATGAGCTGAAAAGCAGATGGACAAACAGCTCAATGCTGTAAGCCTCCCTTCTTTAGGAAACCACACTAAAAAAAAAAAAAAGTCTTTATTCCAACAAATGAAAAAGCTCTGTTTTCATTTCCAGGATTTGATTTATTTTACTTTTAGCTAAAACCAAAGAAATTGACTTTGATACAACATGTTCAAGACTTTCTAAGTGATCATGGGTATCAAAAAAGTACAGGTTGAGGGCAGCAGTAAGACTGTGGAACAGATGGTGAAAAGAGGACAACTTTGAGAAGAAAAGCTAAAGCCAGAACTGGCAATTATTTTTGCTCCATATTATGCAGACAAGAAATGAGAAAGCAGGAGGACAGAGGCGTGGTTGCCATTGTTTGCAGCTTCCCTTTTATACCAGATGGAAAAAAGGAATGTCAGCACTGTCCACAGTATGTTTTAAGATGACATTTAGATCTGCTCCTGTTCATAGAATTCAAGACTCAAGCAAATATGCTAGCAAAAAGACGTTTGTGTTTTAATACACTTAGCAAACCTGATTTAGTGGGCTTCTGCCCACGATATGGGAGTGAGTCTTCTAGGCCTCCATCTCTTTCCTGTCTACCTCCTTCCCAGGCTAGGACGAAAGTGGGAAAAAGGTCAAAAATTAACTTGGTTGCAAATACAAGAACTCATTCTTAAGGAGAAGATCAAAGTATCTATACAAACAGTTCACAGAATTCTCACATCAAGAAAAACTAAATCTAGTAAATGATTTGAAAAGAAATGCAAATTATATCCAAGAACACAGAAACACAAAAATACAGAAGTGGTTACGGATAATATTTTGGTTCCCAAATTCGTATCAAGGTACTGAACAAAAATGTGTACGTTGTTTGTTACTAAACATTTCTTAAGTGCCACAACATGAGTACTGAAAACATTAAACCTACAGAATAAAACCTTTTATCTATATTAATTCAATAAACACACTATTCTGCTGCTCTCATACACGACTTTGCTGAATGAACACCAACATGAAGAATGAGGCCAAGAAACAGATCATCTCTCTCCTTTGGAAAAAAAAAAGTTATACCATAAAAGAGGTAGTTGCCCCCTTATAAGATAAGGGAACAGTAGGCGATCTGGGTAGCTGTCATGTTCTAAGACAAGTTTCAACAACCACTACCTTAAATGCCTGACACAGCCCCATACTAGGGAGATCCCTCATAGCACAAATATTTACATCAGGCAATCAGTAGCCAATGCAGAGATCTCTTCTCACCCTAGCACCAACTAACCAGCTGTGTGCTTGGGAAGCTGGAAACGTTCTTTACATCTTGGAACTGTCACTGTGCTGTACGTAGAGAATGCACAGCAAAAGAAAATTTATTTCTCAAAGAAGTAAACGTGCTTTTATTACAATGGCAAAAAATACTACATCCCACTAGAATCAAAACTCTCACAACAAAACATTTTGGAGTGTGGCCATTAATGCAGCAAGTCATATGAGCAACACTTCCCTTTACAGGCCTCCCAAATTCCAAAGACTGATGACAGCAAAGGCTCCATTCGTTATCTGGGTGGAAATCCATGCATCTCCCACAAATTCTCCCAAGAAAACACAAGTCTTCAAAACACAAACCTGCCTGTTTCAATATAGAAAGCCCTCAGATTACAAGCATTTCCCATAAAGAGCACACCCCATATGCTGTAGCAGTCAGATCGTGGGTATTTTCTAATGAGCAACACATATCTCACTTCTAATGTAAGTGTACAATCGCTTCACACTAGGTGAAGGTGACTTCACTACCAGGCCGGAGCACATGGAGGCTTCTCAGTCCGCCACTTACCAGGGCATAAAGGTTGAATGTCATTCCCTCATTTGAAGTGCTTTGAAGCTATTCCTGATACTACATTTCAACACAGAAACCCATCCTAAAGTTAGTTCTTACCCAGTTTTACAAGCTGGACTTCACCAGAGTTTTTCAAACACTATCAANAGCTTTAGACATCATAACTCCAGAACATGGGATTGATTCACCAGTCTGAGCCAATATGCTATGTCACAAGAAAAGATTTTTCAGAAAAGCTTTACTGAACATTAGAGAACAAGAGCATTGTTCTGACCCAATTAGAAATTTTGAGCAGAACAAAGACTGGAGGCTACAGACACACTGTAACAAACCTCTGCAGCCCAGTGAGCCAAGTTCTCTGAGGCCTTCAGGTTCTACCAGCGCACTGATCACCCCAAGCCATTCCACAACACAGTAAGAAAACAAGTAGAGCCTATATATATATATATAAATATTTAAAAAAAAAAAAAAAAGAGAGAAACCACACTCATAAAAGAAATTCTCTAATGAAACTCACATGAACACATTTTTTTTAAATTTATATAAGTGAAGGCTTCTATCTATCAGAACCTGGTACCAAAACACAGACTGCAATGATCACAAAAGCTAACACAGAAAAGATAATCAAGAGAGACAAACAGATAAATACTACCATATGATCTGTAAGTAAAAGAAAAAAATTACCATTCTTTAAAGAGCATGTAAAATGGTTTATCAGATCTGAAAAGTGAAAAGGTCTAGCATCTAATATACTACGTGCTTACCTTCTATTACATGCACTTGTCCCCACTTACATGCTTCAGTTCTCCCTTTTATTACCTCATTCTGCCTTACACAGGTCAACGATTACTAGTCATGTTGACTCACAGGGTCCAACTAGGCTGAACTTACTAAAGCCACCTTCATTTAGGTCATTAAGAGAAACATCTTAACACTTCAGAAGCCAACTCAAAGGCTAATCATTTGTGCCAGCACTTACTCTAATCAAGGCAGATGGCTGTCTGGACTTTTAACTCCAAGGCTCACTCCTCAGTGGTTTGCTAAATACCAGACTCTCACAAAACAAAGAACAAATATTCCAGTTACAGACATTAAAAATGTACATGGGAAAGCAAGTTTTATTTGTGTTGCTTCCAACTCTCAACTGTTATGGGTGTGGAAAAGAGACAGGCACTTTCTCGCAGTGGTGGTGAAGGGAGTTAGAAAACAGGATTAAAAGATTCATAATTCCATCCTCCACACACACTCAACTAGCTAAGCCATCACAAATTGAGTACTCTGCCCAGAGCAGTTCAAACAAATTATTTAATGGATATGTATCCTGTTTCTGGGGAGGAAGACTGAATATGAAAAGCAGAGGTACAAAGACATTTCGGATTTTTTTTTCCTAATGCAGATCTTGCAAGACTCTTGTGAGCCAAGAAATCTAAGTAAACAGACATTTGAATAAAAGAGTCATAAAGATTTCTCCAACCCACAAACCACTTCATCTAGAGGCTGTTGAACTTTAAAAAGAAAACAAAGCCCAAGTTTTATTCTAGGAAAAGTCCAGGAAGGGCTGGGACCATGCTACAACCCATGGGTGCAACCTTAGCCTTTATAATTGTCAGGTAAAATACACACACAGAGCTCAAAAACCACCTAAGAAATTGGACCTCAAACCCAGACCTCCAGAACTGACACCTCCTTTTCCTTAACCAGAACAGTCTAACCAGGAACAGCACCTCGAGGACTCATCTGCGGATGAGGAAGACCAGTACTTTATTCACTACCTGCCACGTGCCTTCATTTGTCACTGTTAATATAACCAGCACTCTATAGCCCAGCTATCACACACCCCAATCCGCCACTGCCACCAACCCATGCATGGCCAACAGACCCAAGCTCCACCACAGCAGGCCCACTCCCTCAAGCTTCACTGCTGCCAAAGAAAATCCCATAGCATGTTTATAATCCCTGATGGGTACACCCTACTCATGTAGCTCAAATCACTACACCTAGCCTTCCTTTCTCCTTAAAAGTTCTGCATGAAAATGTATGCTGTGTAGTCTCTCTCTATATCTAAAACCAGAAATGGCAATGGCAAGGTACTTGATCTAGGGTAGATGCAGCAGGCTGTTTCTTGATGCTCCACAGGCCACCACAGGCCTGTATTGTCCTCCCATATTAGTCACTAGATTAGACCATAATATACAATTAAACAATTTCATTTCATTTTGCAAAGGCAGAGAATTATACACCTCAGCAAGAGCACTACTGACTGAATGGAGTTTGAACAGGACACAATGCAGGATTTGAAGGGAAGCAGGAAGAGACTGGTTTCCATTATGTTTTGAATTTTCTTTTATTTGGAATGACTGGCAGATTCAGGATGGAGCTACACCTCGTCTTCATGGTAGAACTTATTTGTCTGGACTCTTAAGGCATGTGGCTTCTACATAACTGAAAAGATATAGAACATGTTCAATGGACACAATGTTAAATCCCAATTCATTAGATCACAGGAAGAAAACAAACACAATCCTGTAACTTTTATTTCATAAATTTGATCATTTAATTGAGGTCTGTTCCACAGGACCCACAAACCTCTTCTATAACCTGTCTCAGCCTGAATTCCTGTAGACATGTTTTTATTCTCAAGGGCGGGGGGGGAGGAATCTATCCTAGTCTTTCCTCAAAGCACTCTCTTACGATACTTACATCTTAGAGTCATTAATTTGACAGTATCTTAAACTTAGCTTAGTATTAATCCTTGATAAATTTACTCATGTAAATCTTTCCTCTTCTAAAGATAAGAAAACCCACCCTTTGTACTCTGGTATACTCCATGACCTTTAATAACAATAATAATTAAAAAAAAAAAAAAAAAAACCAACAACAACAACAAAGCAAAAATCTAACCCTTAGCAACTAATACTTCACTGTGAGACTGTCAAATGACAACTGATCAAATCTAGCAGCTTAATGAAAATTCATCTCTATTACACAATCCTGTATGTCTAATACTTCCCATCATTCATTTTCCTCATAGGTACAAGGAAAGCTTTTACCAGGAGACAGAAATACATTCTAAGCAAATAACCGGTTTAACATTTTCGCTGAACTACAACAACCAGGTAAAGAAGTTACATTTTCTCATGCTACAAAATATACCAAAACTTTGAAAAGGAATCCAGATTATAGGTAGGAGTATGCAAAAACAAAAGTTGTTAACATCAAACTTTCAACTCTGGACACAAGTTAATATCATTTGCACATACTGTTACATAGCTTAAAAATAGTAACCAGGGAGTATGTTCCCCACTTGGCTGGACATCCGACTCTGGGTAAATGCTGAAACAGTTTCAATTGGCCAGATAGCTATCCCTCTCCAGCCACCGAACGCACAGGAGATGCCTTTCTCAGCAAAGACCATGCCAAGCTCAATGCCTTAAGCAAATGAAAATCTGTTAGGAAATCAGTTACAGAGGAAAGAGGTGGAGACGGTTTTGTGATTTACTCTCCTCTCCCTGAGGCTTTGGCAAGCAGTTTCTGAAATAAGATGGCAGTCATCACTTCCAGAGGCAGACATTACTACTCTTCTCAAATACGGCTGCGCTGGTGGGGACATGAAAAGACTTGGTACGAATTAGTCAGAGATTTAATCCAATCTAAGTGTAAGGATGCCATTCAGCAGAATTTGTTCCTAGTAGCAAGCACATATAAAAGCTTCTCTCTTCGCCTTTCATCCTCAAGGACTTTTCTGTCTAGTCTTTTTAATTCCATCCTCCTCTGGATAAAGGCCACTCCTCTGCAAGGATATCGGAGGGTCTGAGGCACCTATGCTTAGCTGAACCTGCCAGCTATCTGCCAAAGAAAGTTGCTTCATGAGAGGGCACGAGCACCTCCTTCACTTAATACAGATCGGAAAGTCCCCACCAAGTGACCTACAATCACCTCTTGTGCAAGAGATGTACGCGCCTCTCTAATGGGTAAAGGTCTGTGAAACAGCTTCTGTCCAGCATGGTTCAACAGCCCTGAGGTGCTGCTTTGCCACTGTGCTGCTTGCAGGCTGGAATTTGTCTTACAGGGCATTGCAAGATTTCCATGGGCAGATTCTGGACCTTGGTCTCAAAGTGAGTAATCCCTTATTTCACACCACCTTCCGCTTGGTATTTGAGCACTAGCCAGAATGACTTTTTTTTCAAAATGCTTTCAATGCAGCAAGAAGGGGCAAGAGAGACTAAAGATAACTTGAAACTTTCTCAGTGATAATACCAACAGGCTGCTGCTAGCTTATCTGAAGCAGGTAATAGCTTCAGAATCAGACTGACAAGCTCTCTTTAAGAAGAAAAATACTAAAATTAAGAAATACTTTCTTCAACTTTATTCAACTGCTGCTTTCAGGCTCAGTCAGCCAGCATGGCCTGGTAGCACAGCACAGCTCTGTAAACCAGGGATGACCAACAGTGGTGGCAGAACCGTAGCATGACAGTAGTCGCTGTCCCAGAAATCTATACGGTGCTCCTGTGCAGCAGGAACTTACGTTAACTGTAAGTTCCTCTCCAGAGAGAGCAACCTGGGGCGTTCAACACCTGGAAACTACCCTCCCTCCAGTTGCTCACTGGATTGAATGCAATTTAGCATTCATATAGTTACTATTCATTTATGCTAGCAGAAGCGGATGCTGCTATTAAGGCTTGTTTTTCTGCAATTTGAAGACTGAGAAATGTAAAGAATTTGTTCCTGATTATATTGGAAGCCACCAGTGAAATCCATACGCCTACTCTCTCCACTCCCTCATTCTTCTCCATGCATACATACAACCCCAGAAATTATCACAAGTAGACTTTTCTCCATGGACCCAACAAATCCGGCTAACTCTAACGAAAAATTTCCTATTCCACAGGGTAGACTAGAAAACTCTTTGACATTCAGATTAGCAAATACTTGGAGTGGTCACAATGAAAAAGCAATGTTTGCTTTTAACCTTTCATTTCTATAACAACCCTGATTTTCTAGAATAGAATATTTCAGTTGGAAAGGACCTACAATGATCATCTAGTCTAACTGCCTGACAAATTCAGGGCTGACCAAAAGTTAATGCATGTTGTAAAGAGCATTGTCATTCTGAAAGCAAGATGGCTTATTTCCCTCCCTGGCTGACACCACTGACTGGGTGTGCACCTTAAACGGTAACTACTGAATTATGTTCTGTAACTCTAAGGGATAACTGGGAAATGCTCATTTGGAAGACCAAAAGGCAGAGGGATCTGAGGCTGACAGAAATGGGCCATTTCCTAAGCCATATCATGCTGTGGCAACTGAGATTGGGAATGCTTTTTGTCCCATCCCTGTTATCGCCTCCGAAGTTTCTTCCTGAACCCAGATGTTTTTATGATCAATAGCTTTCTTTTAATTTCCAGGCCAAGTTTACACCACTTTGTTTCTGTGATGATACTGACCTACACATTAGTTTTCCCTCCCTTCCTACATATATTTATAGACAGATGCCACATTCCACCTTTATCTTCATTACACTGAGGTTAAATCAAGCTCTTCTAGTCTAAGAGAACTTCATATTGTTGGGTTTGGGGTGGGATTTGGGGGGGAGGTTGTATGTATGTAATCTTATGAAGGACTACAGCTGCACAGTACATTTGGCCAGATGAGTTCTGACAAGAGAAAGGCATAATAGGGTACATACTGCAGGGTATATATAGGGTGCATACACCCCTCTCCTGACAATTCTGGGATTGCTCTGGCCTCTTCCACAACTACAACCCAGTTCTAGTATACATTTCAATGTACTCATTGATCACAGGATCACTATTTCTCCTTTCTTGGTCATTTCCAAGTGAAAGGATGCCAGATTGTCTCATTCTTGTTTTTACACTATTGAATTTAATTTCATGTGTATCCCATAAGTTCTAGTACTTTCTACAGAACATCAGTGTAAAGATCAAGTTAGTCTCAAAGGAGTAGTATCACATCCCTCATCCTTAGAGAGCAGAAAATGTATCCCTTCCCCAAAAAACTAATTCTTTCCCCTTTTAAACACAATTTGGTATTTCCTGCTCCCAAGGAAAATGCTCTGAAGTGCAGTACTCATCCCAAATCCCTCATTTTCCCAGCTGAACACCATCAGCTATAAACAGCCTTTCATATATATGTGATGCAAGCATGATGAAGTAGAATATATGATGCCTCATACAAAGCTATCAATACTTCAAAGCACATCCATTAGCAGAAAAGTGGCTTGTGTTCACATCTGAGCAAGCTTCTTGTGGGTATAACAGAGGCTTCAGGATATTGTGCTTCCTACCAGAGAATCAAAATATCATACATGGGAAACTGACTGACCTCAAGCACTAGAGCAACAGAAGTAGGATGAAACAGGATGCTGGGGCTAGCAGAAATCCATCTGATCAAATGGTGAAAGAAACAAATATGGTATTTGGATGCAGCGGTCTCTCCAGAAAAGAGGTGCAATATTAATGCCGCTGGTCAGGAGGTAAAGCTTCACATGGTAGAAGTGTATACAGTTCTGCCTCCCATGGGCTGATAGGCTAGTCAAACTAACAAAGAACTTGACATCGGCCCTTCCAGTCTCCCCTACTTCTTGACTTATTTCTATCAACATAATAAATAGGGTAGAACACCTCTGATAGCGGCAAGTAGTAAAAAAGTGTTAGGTTTTAGATTGCATCTCAGTGTTTGAAACGAGAGAAATCGGGTTCTATAGCACTCTCCCACAAGAAAAGCCCAAGGCAATTAAAGACTTAGTCTATTAATAGAATACAGTTTTCTGAGAAGGAAAAGGAACAGCCCACATCTTAGGATTTGCCTCCAAACTAGCCCAGTGCTTTGACATTACTATACATATGTAGACATGACAATATATGCACAATTAATATGCTAAGCCAGATCAAGTGATCTTAACCATGACTGCAAACATGTATGCATAGCAAAAGCGCTGTATTGAAGGTTTATAATGCTGTGCAGAATTATCAGCTTTCAAGGTCTTTAGCTACATAAAGATGAATTTTCTGTCAAAGTAGCTGATACTGTAGCCATTTCTGTAACTGCCTGTCCTCTTACTGACACATGCATTGTGCAGGGTGGGAAAAAGTTCGACGGAGATGACCCTAGTCATTCGAAACTCCATTTCACTGCCAGGATTCTTCCTCTATTTTAAAGAATTACAGCCTTGAAAGCTGAAGGTGGCAACAGGCTTCCAGAATTTTGCCTGTATGCGTAGGGCTGAAAGAAACAGTGCTGTTAACAGAATGGGTGTTTAGAAAGACAGAGAAGAGGTTCATACAGTTTCAAGAAAACTCTGCTTTTGGTAGTACACCAGGATACATAAGCAGTATACTAAAAACTGCTGGTACACTCCTGCACATTCCTTTGGAAAATAAAATTTGAACGTTGTTTTCCCCCAAAGGCATAGATATGCTACGCCAAGAAATGCTTCAGGCAATTTATGCTACACCTGTGTCCCCACAGCTAATAACAAAATGTAAGATGACTACAAGCTATACAGGTATAATCAGTTCACCAAATTACATCAGAGAATTTGAGAGATAAGTACTCTTCTAGTGCTCCAAGCATGTATTATACTGCCCAGGAGCCCATTATCTGCAAAGAAGAAAAATTATTTAACGTGTCTTTGAATTGCTCTTAAAAAAACTTAAACTTCACCAACAGTGTAGTTGATTCAGGATTGCTCTAATCTGTGGGAATGGGTTTGGTTTTCCCTTTTCTATATATGCTATTCAACAGTTTCAGGGCTTCCATTAGTCTCCTTGCTAACTCCTCAGATCTGACAGTAATATAGCCATTAAAGAGATCAGTAGGGACTCAAGTTTAACAGAAAGATCAGTATTTACTCATCTGTTACTTTAGTCCAGAGTTGTTAGCACATTTATAAACAGCCATAGACTGAGACATCTTAGAGAAATAGAACAAAACAGCAGCAAGCTTACAGTATCTAGCTGTAGATAAATTTGAAGCTATGTCCTTGACAAGCATAATGCAGTATTGTTCACTGGACACAGCAGATGGTCCCTTCTGTAGTTTGGATTGCTACCTGTTAAAGTGCTTTCGAGTGCTGCTATGCTCATTACACTCGCTACCTTTGGAGAAAACAGGCTGCCAGTATATTGTATGGAGGGCTCAGAGATCATCTCTGTATAGACTGCAGGGTGTAATCCTAAAATCACTCAACATTTAGGTATTTCAGTAACTCACAAGACACGCCGGAGAGAACACATAGTGGTATCCACACACTTCTCCCTGTACTCCACGTAGCACTTACTGCCTCTGTGTGTCCATATCTAAGCATTAGACTCCCACGTAGGTCCACTCCAGGGTACAAATCAGTTCACATTTAGTACAGAACTATTTATTAATTACACATGTTACATTAACATCAGCTTATACAAGCAAATTAATAGCAAGGTAACATCTAATCAAAATGGCCAACAAGATAGGTACCTTGCTATTACATGCTGGTTTCCCTGGAAGAATTCAAAGCAGCGTAGGAAACCTGTGAGAGAAGTTGACAACACTACAACAGCTACTTGCAGCAAGGCAGAGGTGAATGCAATACATCTACAAACAAACTCAATCCATTACCTAAGGTGGGTTTGATCTTTGCCTAATAACTAAACATCACACACCAACCTGTGTCCACAGCTATTTCAATTCTACCTCAGGTCAGCCCAACAAGTTTGGGTGTAATCATCACAGATCTTGCTTCAAGGACAAATGACCAGAGGAAGTGAACAGGATCAGCTTTCCTTTCACAGAAGAGCAAAGACACTCTGTGGCTGGAGTGTCCACACAGGATGGCTCACTCGCTCAGCATTCTCTTCTACAGACAGGATTTAGCATGGAAAAACCTTCCGGCCTGCTCCTCTTCTGGCTTCCTCCACTGAACACAGTAAGTTAAAATCTGTTCATAGAAAAACAATACATGTGCATGAAAATTAAAACCAGTCTATCCCAACTAGGCTATGCTCAACAACATGAGTCAGTACTAAGTTGACCCTGACAGTATTAAACAGGAGGCCTGCCATGCCGTTAGCTTTCCTTAGACCAGTATATTTGAGTGCATAAGTAGTAGGATCCATGTTCCCTTTTCTCTTCTTGTTTAGGGAAGTTGATTTAGCTGTTGATTAGGTAAGCACACCGATGTACCCTGTTTAAAACGCTTATTTGAGGAGTGGGTCAAATTCAGAAATTGAGAGTCACAGAACTGCAGAATAATTAAGGTTGGAAAGGACCTCTGGAGATTACCTAATTTGATCCCACTGCTCAAAGCAGAATAAGCTAGAACAGGTTACTCAGGACCATCCCCAGTCAGGTTTTGATTATCTCCAAAGATAGAGTCACGAGGGATGCTTTAAACCTAACATAATATCCCTTGCAGCAGACCCTCATATTTAACCTCCAGTCAGATTAATTTTTATGTAACCAAGCAATACAAGAAAGGATAGATGTTCAAGTCTCAGCACACATCACCCTAAAAGGTAAAGTCAAGAGAGCCAAAAGCAGCAAGTCACTTTTCCCCCCTATATTCATGAAACTCATAAGGTCCTCAGATTTCCTTCTTACCTTGAAACAAAACAAAGTGTTTATTCCCAGGCCTCATGGAACATTAAACAAAAGCAAGCTTAACCCATGAAGATAACACAAGAAACTACTCTCTGGGAGATGGGATTGTAGCTGTGAATCCCATCTCACATTCTACTTCCTAAACAATGGCAATACCCAGCCCAAGGGTTCAACTAAACTGCCTCCTCTCTCCTTAAGAATAGTTCTTAATGGTCAAGTTTGGTGACATCTGAATTTGCAGTAGTGAACAAGCTCTGGAAGAATCAGAAAAATAACACTGAAGAGAACCTCAAGAAATTATTATAGTGTTGGTCCAGATGTTGACACAGAACATGCAAGTTTCTTATGAGCTGCAGTATGAAAAGGGTACCTAATGACATCAAAAAGGATATTCACACCTATTAGCAAAAAAATAAAAATCCATGCTATATTTTCCAAGGGTAGAGTCTAATTCCTTGCAGTGGGGCCACAGGGAATAACTATTCAGCTGGCAACTGAACCACAAGGTTTTAAATAGATAGTTCAAAGCCAGAGATTATTCTCTTATCCTGTGCTGTCAGTGTTACAAGGCTGTGAAGAAAGGTAACACTGATGTAGAGAGAGGAAGCAAAAAAGTTTCACTTTAAATTATCTACCTTTGCCTTTACAAAGCCACATTTTGGATTACTTGCAATGTGCCAATACAATTTAAAACACCATATATCTGTAGAATCCAAAGACCGATGGTTCAATTTGAGTGCAAAGAGGCTTCAGTTCTTGCAGGGTTGTCATTTTGACATATGAAGAACTTGCTCATTAAAATAAGGTTCACCTCTCGGATGAGAAGTTGTTTCTAGTGTCAGTTCATGGTAGCTACTTACAAGTACTTGCGAAAACAAGTGATTTTGCTGAGGAAAAAGTGTCATTTATGGGGGAAGACAGGTTAAGAAACCAGCAGAACAGGCTGACCCTACAACTAGCTGATTTAGAAAAGTCTTGTTTAGTGGAAATCTATTACACACATGCATGTTGGACTGGAGAACTTCTAGCAGGTCAGCCCTCTTATGCTCAGGGTCCTTGCTCCTTTCCTCATCCCCTAATAGGAGGGTCTGGCAACAGGATTTGAGAAGATTATCAGGTCAAAGCTGGAAGTATGTTCCAGCCAGCAGTCTAAAAGTGAAGTTAATCATCTCAGCACCTTTAAAGTGGTAAGGTCTAAGAAAGACTGAGTGAGACTGCTTCTATTAACTGGCCTGAAACTAATTGCAAGCCAGGTAAATGCCAAGTCTGATCACATGGGCAATTCAGAACATACTACTTTACACTGTTCCGCACACATCGTTTCACTAGTCTCATCACAATACTGAAGTCCTCCAGTTAGAGGTCTATATTAAAAAGAACTTTTGCTTTAAAAAAACCCAAAGATAATTTGTGCATGTGTATTTAGAAAGCTATCTCCACTCAAATCCTCCAGCAACCAGGAAAAGCAGCACTAAGCCTTTTACAGGGGGAAAACCTTTAGTCTAGACACAAAGGCCACAAGCACTGAAAAAGTGAAATTTTTTCTCATGTCATCAGTGCACAGGATCTATGTCTCCCTTCTCACAGCAGGTAGGGGCACTAGGCTAAATTCAGCTACCATATTACGATACACTGTCACTGTGAAGACTTGTTCATAAACATGAATTTATGCTTGCAACTTGGAAGAAAATATCCCAAGCAACAACTCTAAGCCAAAACTTGTGTTATGGCACAACAGTTCAAGTCTTCAGCCTAAAGAGGCCAGCTGCTACTTGTAAAAGTGTTCACTGAGTTTCTTCTGCACTTGATACATACATAGCCATCCTCCCCTATGCATAAAAGGGAAAGCCAGTCCTGCTACAGAGACCCGATTTTATAAACAAGCTTGTTCTCATTTAAAGAGAGAAATCTGCACATCTACAATTCTGAAATTATCAAGTATTCCAGATTTTATGTGAAGTTTTTTCTTTATTGACCTGGCTCATCAAGTAGTAAATAAAAGGCACATCTCAGAGACGTAACAGTGCTCTGCAAATTATTAAGCACATTCCCGCTCCTACAATCCTTAAAATTCAACTCTTCAAGGTCCATTTCAACCTCAAATCTTTGAATATGACATGAAGATGAAGGAATGGAACTGCCTAATTTCAAAACTTGCTTCTTTACCATTGCTAAATTCAAATAAATTACTTCATTGCTTCTTTGAGGTACCCATTTCACTGTTTCATGAAACAAAAAGGAGTGCAGATTTGTTTAGACTTTATTAAATACACTGAAAAATTCATCCAAAGAGTTAAATGTATTTTGGCACATCTTGTAATACTTTACAGATCACTATGATATGATGTTCACTTTTGAGATAAGGTAACAAACATGGGTTTAGTTGTTTTGAGGCTTGAATCTGTCACAAACAGAATGAGCAGGAAAACACACAGCTGTTTATTTTTTTCTTTCTCTGTTTTTAGATCCTGCAGTGAAGTGGAAACCCTCCTAGAAAGAACAGCAATTCCTTTCAGTACTATCTCTCCATTTCAGATTGCCAAGAACAGAACAGGGAACAGTTTTTAGGATGGGGACAGAGAAACCTTCCAAATTCAGCTGCTAGTTTTGTAAGTTTAAGGACAGTCTTCTCAGACTATTTCGGTCACCAGTAATTGCACTGGAATGGCACTAGAGATTCCAGAGGGAAACTCTGCTATCCATCACCGGCAAGTGAGCTACACTGAACTTTGTAAATGTATCGCAGAAGACTCAAATCTTATGCTTTTCCTACATTTATAGTACTGTGAGAAGAAAACAAGGAATATGGTCTATTAAGCATTTTTTAATGTCTTGATATGTTTTCACTCTAAATTTCAGAATTAATTCAGATCACTGAAGTGCACATTTCTTAAAAATGAGCTTTAAAAATGTAATCTCAGTCAAACATGACAAAGAGAAAATTCAGTATCTGTACACAAGCAAGGAGTGCTAACAGACATTTCTGCCTTCAAAAAAGGCCAGAGACAACATGCTTGTTCATCAAAACCAGTTCCTGAATTTTATAACTTTCTCTTCCAGTCCTGTGGTTTCACTGGGTTTATTAACGCATACACTCAGTATTATTAAGTACTTAACGATACTGCAGAAAGGAAGAACACCACTTCTGTGGTCGGAAACCTAGCCACCCAACCTTCCTGTTAACGCATGATTAGAGGGAATAACTAGCAGTGGATGTAACTAGTATCTCCATGAACACAGATCCATGCTTTGCTTAAACCTATTTAAGATATCTGTTTCATCCTACCATTGAAAGGGATTTGTTTCCCTTTACCCCTGACTTTGGAAATAAGAATGAGTTTCAACCGAAGACCACACTGCCACTATCCTTCCCTAACCAAAGAAACAAGAACAGCCTCTTCGGTCAGGTCAGAGATTTTATCTGACTCCCCACATGGCTGCACAACTATCACAAGAGAAATGGGAGAGGAAAAAAAAAAAAAAAAAAAAAAAAACCAAAAGAAAAGGGAAAGAAAAAAAAAAAAAAAAAACAACAAACCCAAAACACAAGGCTTGTGGTGAGATGGGACCCATCCTTTGGGCAACAGTGAGATCTTCAGCTGGTTTATGGAAGTCATGAAGAGACACCCTATGGATAGTGCCTTAGGGAAGAGGCTGTAAAAAAAATATAATCTCTCTCATTTTTCCAAGTCAGTGAAAGTTGAAAAAATAATTAAAAATCAACAAGGTCTTGGCATAAAATACTTATGTCAGTATTTTAAAAAATTCTGCAGTTCCAATCACCTCAGTACGACAACACGTCTTGAAAAAGTTTCTTGGGGTTGGAGGGTGAGGGTCGGTGGGTGTTGGTGGTGTTTGGTTTTTGGAGTTTTTTGGTTTTGTTTTTTTGTTGCAGTACCACTAAGTTTAACTAGAAGTTGCATAAGCAAAACCAAGAACATCCAGTTTGCTTGCTGTCAAAGAAAGAATATAAATGATTTGTCTAGATCTTCCCACTGAGTTTAGACCCTCTGGACACTTTAAAGAAACGTCTCTAAAAATGCAGACACATTTCATCTTGCTTACCCCTTTAAGAAAGGTTCCAGTTGCTCTTTTAATATCCTCATATTTAACTTCAGTTTTAAGAACGTGTAGATTTATCACTGTCTTTTTCTTGTGCTCATAGCAGCTGCACACTAAGCAGAATTCCGTTCCAGGACTTTTTAGGGCTACAGCTAACTGGCTCCCAAAAAAATCTGGAGGAACATCAATTAGGGCAATCCAAAGGGCTGCGATTAGGAACTGTGACAAAGCAGTAAAGAAAAGCTCATACCCACATCAGAAGTGCTGTGGAATGGAGTCAAACTGAATGTTTGCTCTATTATCAACTTGGCACACTCAAGGGAAGTTGTGGAAGTCTGTTGTTCAAGTCATTTAAAATTAGTCTATTTAAGAAATAACAGGAGGAATAAGCCTTAGCTGTCTAGATTATGTTTCCTATAATTTTGCAAGAAAAATAGAGAAATATCCAGTTTTATTTTTGTGCAAGGGCAATAAGCTTGTGGGATGTAAGTCACCATAATGTTTGATGCTTAAGGGTTTACACAGAACGTTTGAACTGCAATATGGTCCACACTACCCATTAATGTTCTCAGAGCTCTAGAGTAGTTGGGTGCCTGACAAAATATATTTGTCACACTGAGTTCACAGGTCAGGACAAACACCTGAGACTTCCCCCAAGTGTCCCAAGTAATTCCCTCTCAAGCCCTTGTACACACAGCTATAGAGCATGACAGAAAACAATCTTTGTCTTGTTTCTTTGGGAATCTTGACACAGGGAACCTACAGTATTCTGTGCCAACTGTTGGACATGTTTTCATGCAGGATTTTCAGAAGGAGAAGTAAGCATAGAAAGAAAGAGCAAGCATACAAAGGAGACTTACTTTCACAGACCATCTCTGGTGGCACACATTAACTGGGTGAAAAGTTCCTGAATGAACAGAATTGCTTTTCTAGCTCACAGTTAGAACTCTAGTAATTGATTATTTTATTGCAAGAGCTTGTGTCAGCACCACTCTCTGATAAAAAGAATATCTACCAGCTGCTAAAATAACAGCTTTTTAAACTTAAAAGACAAAGTACATGCTGTCATACACAATGATTCATAAATGTGTCCACCTACCATGCATTCATAAGTCAGAAGATGCTGAAATCAAGGCTGTATCATACTGCTTATTATGATCTGGTCTAATTGAACTAGCACAAACAGGTGTCCCACCTCTGCCAACACTTCCATCACTCAAAACCAGGAAACGCGATCCAATGCAGTTGTGGCACCAGGCAGCAATTCTCATGCAATCAACACAAGTTTACCATAGTCACAGTTCTGGGGTTTTTACATTTTATTTCAAGCCTTCTTTTGGCAGCCAAGTGCAGCAGTATGTGAAAATAGCTGTCCTGCCATACCTACCACTAAACCCCAGGAGCTGTCAAGCATTAATACATCTCACCTTAAGTCCATGAGACATGGCCACAGCCATTACTCACTCAAACGTAACCACTGACTTTTGCATACTTTTCTCTGTTGTTGTTCCCCACGTCCCTGCCATTTTTTCCACATCCATGCTTTTCCTTCATGTGACGAGTTTCTGAACAGCTTTTCAATAGGAACAGGACATTCAGGTACCCATTCAGAAGTTTCCCAAGGGTCAGCCAGGTAAAATCTACACACTTCCAATGGAAACGTATGTGTTCTAAGCCAAGAATTAATTTGTCTGTAACAGATAAAGCTAACAATTTAATCAGAATGGTATAGGGAAAGGTTATCACAGCTGTTAAGATTTTCAGTGTGATCATTTGTATTCAGTATTAGTCACATGGTACCTAAGCAAAAAGCAAATTAGAGCTACTTATCTTTGCAAGTTAAATGTAGATGTAATGCCGTATTTTTTTAGTTAGACCAGAAGAGACTTGAGGAATTTAAAAGTCACAGCTAAACAGCTATTTCTAACACACATTGAAAGTAGAACAAGAATCATGAAACAGTTTTCAACAAAACTTGCAACTTTATTCAAGTAAGTGTAACTTCCTATCAAGCAGTTTTCTCACTTTCTTGTTCTGAGATTGTACAGTGACTTAACTCTAAGACCTCTATGCAATTTTTGAAAAACAGGTACAGGAATAGTATAACAGAAGTGTTTATAGGACCTTCCTATAGTGAGTTTTCACTAACTTCCAATTATAATTAAGAAAACTTTCAAAAGATCAAGCTTTACGCTCTGGCTCATGGTCTATTTTAAGTGTGATCATCTGATTTTCTGAGAATTCAGAGCAACATTTCACAAGCTTACATACTTTACTCACACTAGAGAGTTTATCTCAACAAAGGAAAAAGTTGTGAGCTACTGATACAGCTTGAAAGGTCAAAAATCTTATTTCCATAAATTATCTTTATTCAGCTTTAAAACCTATCTGATTTACCATCTTCAGCCAGCAAGCTGCTCAAAGAGCAGAGCTCCAGAGCATGCCTACTCTCCTGGAGTATGTTTTGTTCAGACAAATGTAAACCATCTGTGATGTTCTGTCTTTCATGGGGTGAAGTTGTACCACAAAGCAACTAAAGATAGCACAATGATTATATGTTTGCAAGGAAGCAGCTAATTAAGCTTTGCCTAAGCAGGCAGAAAGCAACCAGAGCTTGAACAACTACAATTCCTACAATAGTTTTTCATTTTTCTTTCCAGAGCCAAAACACATGGCCCAGATTCTCTAAAGGGTTGCAACTCAGCTAGACAACCCAGGTTAGACCCTTTTTTTTTTTTTTTTTTTTTCCTCAAATCAGCAGGGTTTTTCATGTGGCATGATTAAATCTAAGTTACACTGGTAACAAGTGCACCCAAGACCCAGAAGGGAGATGTTTTAGAGAAATAGGAAGACAAGTTCAGTTGGAAACAAGTCTGTGGCCAGGAAAGCACATACTGTCCTAGCTCTAAAATCTATTTACTCATCTTCAAAGCAGCAACATGAGAGATTACTGAAAAGTGCTGGACAAGATTAAGCAACAATTAAATTCAATTTGTGTCATTCAGTGTTTAGCCTCAAGTCTCTACCCATTCCCAGTCTCTGTCTAATCCCCACGTCCTGCCAGCTTGCCATCATTTTAAAGAAGAGCTACTGCAGCCTCCGCAAAGCCTTCATTATGACGAGGTCTGATTGCAACACAAAATTTGTCCATTTCCAATCACTTCTTGAACTCTCAACTGAGGCTGCCATCACTTAGGTGGTATAGTAAAGCAAGTTGCTCCAGCATTTTTGCTCCCTTACGTCACTATTCCTCTAGAACAAGAGCGCATATCCTGCTGGCTAACCTCCTGCTTTTCAGTTTTGCACTCTAGGGAAACTGCTGTATTTCAGTTATGCACACTTACATCACCACCTACCAAAGCAGAACAGAGTTCAGTTCATCTATTAAACTATGTGCTCTTTGGCAGATAATGAAAGTAGTGCAGGTGTAAAGCAGGAATCTATCATCTGTGATTTTAAAGGGCAAGGGTAGATCAAGAGAAACAGCATGCAAATATACAAGAAGTGAGCCACGAGACTATTAGCTAAAGTTCTTTGAGCGTATACAGACATTTTAGTGAACACTGAATACTACCACTTTTTCTTTTTTTCCTTCTTCCCATTACACACACATGGGGTGGGGGGCACACAGAACCCTGGTGATGTGGCAGTTCATTTTCTCTTCTCTCTCTAGAGTAGATGATTTCATGTCAGGAACACGTGTTTCAGAGTATACATTCATTTTAGTCAAAGAACATATCCAGAACTGTCATAAACTTTAAAAAAAAAAAAAAAAAAGGAGTTCTGACCACAATGTGGCAAGATTGGGGTAGAAAGGGAGAAGAGAAAAAGCAAATTTGTTTTGAGACCTATTTTAAGTTCACATCTCCAGGCAGAATAGCTTTTAGCATTGCTATCCTCAGTAAAAACTTTCAGGGCCAGTAGCTTTGTTGTTTTTCCCCATAAGGAACAACTGGGCTTGCATGAATAGAGCTGTCTAGCTTGGCTTAGAGCATTCATGTAGGGGGAGGTAGAGAAAGAGATGAGTGGGCTGGAGGAGACAACAAGAAAATTACAGTGCAAATGCCATTTACAAATGCTGCACCGCACTACAACAATCTCCTCAGCTGCTCAGGCAAATTATTAAATTAAACCCCAAAGAGCAGCAGAGGTGGAGAGAAGTGTGGTATTGCCCTCACCCTTCACTGCAAGGGCAGGCAGAACAGCAAGGATGTTCCACGCAAAGCTCCTAAGAGGACAACAGAGGAACTCGTTCATTTTCCCTGGGAATTAATCACTTGGCCACTGACTACAGTGAAGGAAAATCAGCCTCAGTCTCACCACAGCAGAACAGCACCTCTGATGAACAGTGTATACAAGTAAGAGCTAAACAGGACTGAAAAACCTACTGGAACCAACAAAGTGGCAATTTGGTACACAGAAAAAGGTGACTGGAAGTCAAAAGGCACTCAAGGACTGCCTATTCTGACCATGAAAACATAGCTCTACTGGTGCCTAGCCTACCCAGCAACGTTATCATTATGGGTTTCTATTTTTATCTGGACAGTGAAAATGTAGATGATGTAGTTAGAAGCTTCTCACCACTTTACTGACTAGTTTTTCTTATTTGAAGTTCAGGAAGGAATGTATAAACACTTCATTTATCAGCCATACAAGCACGAGTGCTCAATGCCTGTTACACCCTGTATGCCTACTTCATTTCTTTGGATTATCATTGACACCTGCTTAATTCTTTGACTCCAAGGTTATTTGCAAGTACCATTTATGGTAGTTTTGCAGAAACTCATGCCCTAAGAGCCTGACAGATTGCCAGTTCACTTGATGAAAAAACCTCCCATGGTAACAGTTTTCTTCCACTGTTGACCAAGGCTGTGTTTGAACTGATGACCCTAAACTGAAGTGCTCCACATGTCAACTATCAGCTATGCCAAGTTGTAACCCGTGAATACGGGGAATTCTTAAAATGGAGCCTTCTCTAACTGTGGCAGTTGTTATTCCCCTAGAAAAATAGAAAAGCTAGTAAATGTGCTTTTACAATCATCTTTAAGCCTCTAGAAGAGACACTCCTTTCCTCCTCTTGAATATTCAGAATTTTCTATTACCCCAGCACATTTTAGAACACATTCCCTAATCCCCTTGTTGACTGACAACTTCTCTTAAGATTTTGTCCGCACCCTCTTGGGATTACTTACATGGTCAAACTCTGGTCTTCAAAAAGCTCGTAAAGTGAGGAATGAACAATGAGGAGGGGGAGAAATTAATTCAGCATCAGCCAGACAGAACAATTCTGGTTCTTAGGGCTGGGCAAGTCTTGGAAGTGAATACAAAACATCTTGTCATCATACTGCAGATCACCTGCCAAACAGTAACAAAAAACAAACCAAAAAAACAACCAAACAAAAAAAGACTAAAAAGACCACGAAAAGACCATTCTCAGTCCCAGTTACCACCCTGACGTGCAAAGGAACAGACAACATCACAGAGCAGATAGCCTCCACCCTTGCTACAGCAACACAGTCTGCCAACAAGCCATTTATCAAGGGTCTGCAGCCACGTGAACTGGAAAGCACTCCTCTTCAGACTCTTGCCAGCTGTCTCAGGTTAATACCAAACCCCCAGTTTGTGACAAGCTTTGCTACACAGACAATGTGACTAAAAAGGTGCCATTTAAACACCTCGTCAACTTAATACTTCTGCTAGGTCTACAGCAGCAGAATATTACAAGTCCACTAATGGTAACTGCTTTCATTAGCCTTTTAATAATTTTTCCAAACAAGCATCTCTGATTTCTCCCTCACCATCTGCAAGCACAGGGATGCACAGCTGCCTCCCTGTTTTCTGAGGACTGCGTGGGGAGAAAGAAAGAAAAAAAAAATCCAAAAGGTTCTGCCAGCATAATACCAAGAGCACTCAAGTCTCAGATATTTTGTGCACTCTGCTGTTCTCCAGGCTGAGCTTTTAGACACAGTATCTGGTCACAAACTGCGCTCTACAAACGTATATGGTAAAGGCAGTCCTTTCCCTGGGAGTGCCAAACACAATAGGACCTGCATCCATGATGGGGTTCCGAGAGGTTACCTCAATATACAAAAGCTTTCTCTTCTGCTGGTACCTCTTACATGCATAGAGATGGTAAGCCTTGGGTGTTATAAAACGGGGAAGCTACAATTAGCTTCATTCTTCTGTATTAAAGCTGTTAAGATGAATCATTGCACAAGCACCTTTTTAACTGCTCTGATAAGAGGCCTCTCCAAGCAGTATTCACACATGGACCTGCTCTCTCCGAAGCTGCTGTGTTACAAACCTTGAATTTGCTCTCTCCAATGTTGATGTGTTACTAACCTTGACAGAATGAAACAAAACGAGGTAAACAAGCAAGCCTTTCAAGTCTAATTTCTGAAGCCATTCAGACACTGAAAACAAAACTGTTTGATCAGTGTACAGAAACAAGCAGACAGGAATGGCTTAGTCCTGAAAAGATTCTGAAGGGAGAAGGAAAACACTCACAGTGCAAAGATTTGTCTCACTACTGCTGCCTCAAGGACCTAAAGATTACTAGCACATGAGTACATCTCAATTTGTAGTACCTTACGTGCCCTTTTGAACAATTCTCAACCCGGGGGGGGGCGGGCGGGGAGGGAATTGCCTAAAGGGACAGAGGAGAAACTACATGAATATTTATGCTCTTTAAGAACAATAATCTTTGCATTGAAATATGTTGCATATAAACAGCTTACTAAGAGTCAGATTTTAAGTATTCTATCATTCAACCACAATTTCTTGTTTATAAACTATTACATGAATCACAACCTTAAAAAACCTGTCAGCCTCCTGCTGAAAATAAGCAAAATATTAGTCCTTGAAATCTCACAAAAGCAGTAAGTATTTTTAGACCAAAGGATACTAAGTGAAGGTTATGAGGAGAGCAATGTTATTTGCAAATAAGGTCTTTGGAACAGGAAACATCTGAATTTCGGTCTGTTGCTGTTCAAAACAAGTTATCTGGCACTTCTAGCCAAAGGCATATTTTACACACACAAAGGTGGTGGTTTCTAGAAATAAAATATATCAGCCACTCTTGAGGACTGGTGATAGGCACTGAGCCTCCAGAATAAAAAGACAATGACAGAAGACAGACTCTCCCCCTACCCAATTTGAAGTTCGGGACAATTTGGATGCTTTGAAGAGAGAAAGGGAAAGGAGGCTACACAGAAAGTGAGAGGAAGCAAAAGGACAGATAGGTCATTTTCAATAACAGACTGATACAGCCACAATTTCAATTTATGTAATACAATCATGAAGATCATGTGAGCTCATCGTATATACCCCTCAGGACAGACTGGTGGGGCAGGAGGAAGGTGAAATCAAATGGTTACACTGGACATACCTATTCGTCTTCCATCACACGGTCTATCAGGTGACCAGTGCCCTGCTTCCCAGCAATGACAGTACAAGTCGGGAGCACTCAGTATCTTAATTATCAATTCTTGACATGTAACTCAACAGATGAGACTCAAATGTAAGTATGACTAGCCCTGCTGTATTATGGACAATTTGAGATTTAAGGAGTAAATATTATTCTCTTCCAGCTTCCAAATGAAATTTCAGCAGAGGAAAAGAAGCTGGTGTGAAAATGTGGAGTATGCAGGCCAGTCAGGGAAGAACAGGTTCGTACAAGAGCCTCATGAAAATATCCTGTCAAAGACTTCCCCGTACAGGTCATATTTCTGGGCTTGTTCTCTTCTCCCTGACAAAAGCCATTTCACATAATTATTTTCACTTCATTGAAACATGTGTTTTGGGGATGGAGGTGCAGCTATGAATATCAGAGGTACTTTTCATGGGTAGGTGGATTCCCCCCCCCACCCCCCATATATGCTCATTTTACTGGTTATGAAGCACATAAGCCTTTAGGTACTTCAAAAGCAGTTATTTATTTAAAGTTCCAGCCTTTTTTATTATTGTATTGCTCCCCACACATACCTCTTACACTGGCTACTTAAAAGGGATGAGTACCAAATGCAGCAGCATTTCCAAGACTCAAGACCTTTCTGGATCAGAGTTCTTCATGCTTTATCACACACTATGTCACTCACATAAGCTTTTATGCAAGTTAAAGCCAGCTGCATTATTGTTTTAAACAATTATTATTTAAGAATTAAACATAGCGTTTGATGGTGTGTCTTGAGAAAGGCATAACATTTGCAAGCAGTTTGTAGCCATTGTTCATTTGAGACTAATTTAACTTCCTTCAGCATGTGACTGGATTCAGATTGCCATAGCTGCGGTGTCAAAGACTCAGGCTGTCGTTAATTATTCTGTATTTAAGCAGAAGTGGGGGTTACCATTTGAAGTCTAGCACCCAGCTACCTGATGGAGGTTGGTACCTGGTCACCATGAAACTCCTGAAGGGAGAAACTAAGTGTAAAGACAGAAGTTCTACTACATGACTTCCAGAAGCAGCTTAAGGCTGTTCCCATCAACCAGGAGTACTTATATTTAAGGCTCAGCATTTTCTACAGTACAGTATCTCCACATAACAAAGAGCAGTTCTAGATCAACTACATCAGAGTTGGAACCAAACATCTTAGTCTTACATATACTCTCAAACAACCAAAAGATTAACTAATTTTAGCTTGTTTCTCTCCATTTAAGAACAGCCTGAAGCTGTGACTATGCAAGGTCAAACTTCTGAACCATCTTAAAGTTTCCAAATTAACACACTTACAAGAAATTTGTATTTTTTAATCAATTTCTTCAACAAGAAAATTGACATCTCTTACAAATCTTTGTACCAGTGGTGGCTACCAAGCTCTGCAAGATGGAAAGAACATTGACAAATGTTAAAGTAATACAGTAGAAAAATGCATTATTCCATTTTCTGTTTTAACCTGCTTTAAAAAGCCAGTGTTTTCACACACGATTTGAGGTCTTTGGACATTGCTTGGCCAAAGAAATCAAGGTATTTCCAACAAAACAAAGCCTCCAGCCAGCCCCCACACTAACACACATGAAATACATCTCCATTAACCTTCTGCTAGCCTGTGGGAATTGTGCTTTATTTTTATTTATTTGTTTGTTTAAACTAAATCAGGGATCAGAACAAGGACTTTGCTTGACTAATGGCATTCAATGTATACCTCCCTGAACTAGACAGCAAAGGAAAAAGCTAGATCTGCAGCCACTCCCTAGATCAATCTGAGCCCAACTCCAACTGGGAAGGAAAAAAAAGGCAGTAATCAGCAGACTTACCCAAGTTCTTCTAGAAGATGAGATCTGTTAGTATGCAGCTGCCATGTGCTTAGCCTATCTTTTTTGGTGATGCTATAAATAAGCTTCTTCAGACAGCACAGCTACTGTCTCCTCAGTTCTTCATGAATCAGTGCAACTCCCAAACATTTCTCTCAATCAGGAAGTACCACAAGACTTTAATAGAAGGATGAAACCCCGCCTTACCTTAACAGCCCAAGTGGAAGAGTGTCTTTTCCACATTTCTACCTGCTTTAAGTCAAGGGCAGATGAGGGACGCAATAACTCAGACTTCCTATACTTCAGCACAGAAGTCATGAAAGATAATCTCCCTCCAGGGCCAAAAAAAAAAAAAACCAACCCTAATTGCAATCTTTAAAGAACTGTTTGCTAAAGATACAACCAGAGGAGGGATGCAACCAGAAGTTGCCTTAGCAATGAATAGATAAGGTGTTTCCAAACTTGCTTCATTATGTATTGAGTCGCTTAGGTAGTTTTATACCAAGAACATAGAGAATTAGCAGCTAGCAGGCCATGTCCAAGGGGAGACTTCAACTTCCATCCTATAAACCTCCATCAAACTGTGGATTAACAGGCTCCTCTTCCATAAGAAAATACTGTCAGTTAGCAGTTGGTAAATGGACTCTGTTAATACTTCTTTAAGACCCAAATGCCTATGCTATGCATCTGCTAAATCTATTTGTGAAATCTTATCAGAGACCAACCTCAGAGAGAACCATCTCTAGGTTTACTATGTAAGCAAACAGAATTCAAATATTAGTCTCTAAGTAAAGCGCAAAACTGTAGATTTGTTGTCCTAACTCCTTTTCTTCTAAAAGGAATTTCACTGTAGAGTCATCTCTGTGTCTATTCCACATCATCTTTACTTTGAAGAGTTAGCAATTTATTCCATCTAACAAAGGCTTATCAAAAAACACAAAACCACAAGTGAAGGTTGCCAAAGCAAAACAAAGCAAAGCAAAGTCTAAGCCTCTGATCTGAGAGAGAATACCTTAAGATTCAAATGTGAACCACTAGCACCAGTGCTGGAAAAATTAAGGGAGAAAGAACATCAGCACACGGATAACGAGAGGCAGGAGTTAAAAGCAAGAGCTTAAAGCTCTCTCTACCTTCAACCTGAAAGCAACCTTGGAATCCCTGTGACCAGAAAGTGATCCGGGACTTGTAAGCTCAATGTGCAAGATAGGGCTAGAACTATCTCAACTCAAACAAACTGGAACAATGCAGCCACTCTCCTTCGCTCCTCCCTCCCTCTCTCCACAGTAAGCTTTCCCTGTCTCCTGAACTGTAGGAAGGATGAGACTGTCAGTTCACTGGCAGCAAATGGCAGGATACCATCCCAACAACAGTCAGAGGAAATAGCGTTGAAATGGAACAGGCTGTATGACTGAATATACCCCCCAGAGACAGTTACTGCAAAACAGATCATCCAACTCTGCAGAAAGGTCCTCATATTTTTACACTATGAAAAACCCACTAGGAAGTCCAGAGACCTCTCTACCTAGATAGATTGAATTCGTCAGAAGTGTGACCAGCAGGTCGAGGGAGGTGATTTCCTCTGCTCTCATGAGACCCTACCTGGAGTACTGCATCCAGCTCTGGGGCCCCCAACATAAGAAGGACATGGAGCTGTTGGAGCAAGTCCAGAGGAGGGCCTAAAAGATGATCAGGAGCACAGGAGCACCTTTGCTGTGAAGTCAGGCTGAGAGAGTTGGAGTTGTTCAGCCTAGAGAAGAAAAGGCTCCGGGGAGACCTTATTGTGGCATTTCAGTATATAAAGAGGCCTTATAAGTAAGATGGAGAAAAACTTTTTACCAAAGCCTGTAGTGACAGGACAAGGGGTAATGGTTTTAAACTAAAAGAGGGTAGATTTAGATTAGATATTAGGAAAAAATTCTTTATTGCGAGGGTCGTGAGACACTGGAACGGGTTGCCCAGAGAAGCTGTGGATGTCCCATGCCTGGAAGTGTTCAAGGCCAGGTTGGATGGGGCTTTGAGCAACCTGGTCTAGTGGAGGGTGTCCCTGCCCACGGCAGGGAGGGTGGAGCTAGATGATCTTTAAGGTCCCATCCAAATCATTCTTTGATTCATTCTATGATTCGTTTTTTCCAATAGGTATTATCAGCAATATATTTCACTAACAAAGTGACACCTAACAAAGCAGTCTGCCCCACAGAGTGTGGAGGACAAGAGTATGCAGTTACATGAAGGCAGGAAAACAAGTTCCTGATCTTCTGCAGACCTATTCAATGTCTAGTCTGCATTGATGGGAAAGTTTCTCCTTAACAGGTCAGAGCAAGATATCCAAGCCAGCAAGGAAAACACGACAAGAATGTACCTGTGTCAGTCATCTTTTCTGTTATGATATTCAAAGTCTCAATGAAGTTCTGGTTGATTAAATTATTGCATACACAAAAAACTTTGAGAGACCATCAAGCTGACCTAATGTAAGCCTTTTACTAATTCAGAGTCCTGCTCTAAAGAGGGCTATAAAAACACTCCCAAGACTAAGTATTTATTTCAAGGCCCAAATTTTTTTCTAGAAATTGAGAAGTTTCTCAATTTACTTTCCAATTAACTAATCTGTCCAGACTCCCAGGTTTTCAAGGATTCAGTGTGATTGAACTTCACTTCAAGCTTATCCTTGGATTTACCAACTTATTGCTTGAAAATAATCAGTAACGAGCAAAAAAAGTTTACATATCAAATTACACTAATCACATTAGCACAGCCACTGAATAATGTGACAGATGGCTAAAGCTATAACACAAAGGTATCTTTAGTTTTAAAAATTGATACCATGGTTTTGTAATTCTTAAGTAGTTACAATAACCAGTTTTTACTCAGTTTTTCCAAAATGCACATCTCTAACCATTTGTTTTTTAGATAGGCCTACAAAGCTGGTATTTTTAGAAGAGCCTAAAACATCTGACATCTAAATCCCACCAAGCCTCACCACAATGTCAATCCTGTTTTCCTGTTTTCTTTAGGCCCTCTAGGAAGTCTACAAGAAGTATGCTTTGCCACAAAAAGGCAGCTGTTCCTGCTGGGACTGTGCCTAATTCTAGAAAGGCTACCTCAGAGACTGGGAGCATACCTAGAAGACAACCAGAACATCACATCCTCACCATTTAAGATGACATCAGTACACCTGATCTGCGTGAGAGCTCGTTCCATCCACATTGCCAGAAACTTCTGTCACAGTAAGAATAACAAAGTCATAATCAAGAACATTTGCCACAAATCCCAAATGAAATAAAAACCCTCAGACAAGTTCTCCCGTTTTGCTTACTGCCCACCCATCTCAGTCCACCTTCCTTTCTTTTTCCTATGGATGCCAATACAGACCTTCTCACTAGCAGTATAAATTCACTTGAACAGTTAAATGGCACTCTACTCAAGGGAAGAATACACACGCACAAACACGTTCTACGCACACAGAACTCTCTGCAGCTAGTCTGTAGCACTTCAACACAGGGACACAAAGATATGGCTTTTCAAGAGCACTATCAGTCCTGTAACAAAGTCCAGGGCAAGCTGACAGCAGCTGGCGATAGAGCCAAGCCCTCTCCTAAAAAACATCAACTCTATAGTTATCTTCCTCACACAGAGTGCTTCGCACTCTTCCAAACATGGAGCTTTCTTAACATGAGAGGGAAAAGGCAAAGAGAGCAAGATGCAAAGCAGCTGTTTTGGTTTATGGCTGTGGCCCAGTAAAGCAGATAGCCCTAGCACATAAGGTAACACCACAAATGTTAGAGCATTCCTTGGGAACAGAATGGGAAAAGGTTTGTTACTTGCACAGTCAGTGAGATGTTGCGTTTCTACACCTCACTGTGAACAAGAGCAGTTGCGCCCTTCTCATTTAGGGGGATAGCTGCAGAGTATTAGGCACACAAAAGTTTTCTTTAGGATTCACTTATTCTGTCCCTGCACATTCAAAACAATGCTTTTAATACATGCTTGAAGCTTATTTCTCCTATTATAAATCCTGACTAAATAAAACTTGTTTACAAACCTTATTATAAATATCACACATTATTGCTGAAAGTAATACTGAAAATCAGTTTTAAAAAAGAGACTAGAATAGGACTAATTTCAACAGGCCTGTCTTCAGCCAAGGGGCACAGTAACCTCACCAAGTCCAATGTGACTATTTGGTACCTCTACTTCTATTTCATAGGAGAACCAAATAGCACTGCAATAACTGCAGATCTGTGAGATGAAGAGTTCTCCTCAGCTATTAAGTCTGAGCTTCATAAGCAGAAGAGAACATAATGTTTCTACAAACCAGACTGCAACAACAGTGTGCAAGAAGCATCTTCAGAGAAGCACTCAGAACTGGCACGCATGCCCTAATACCTATTAAATTTCTTTAAATCCAGTGTGTTCTCTTGTTCTAGTAACATTTATAAATATCTTTTCAGCATAAGAGAAAACCAGCTATGCAACAGAAAAGATGAACATGACACATTGTCAAGCTGACAAAAATAAAACTGAAACTTCACTTGCTCTGTTAGCATAGCATACACTTTAGTTGAAACCTGTGAGCAGCAGAGCATTTTCAAGGAAACAAGATACTCAAATGCATTTGTTAAGTGTGACAAAATGAATCTCAACTGCTTAACCATAACACAAGTAGTGAGCATAAGCCTGGAAGAGAGTAAAATAATTAAAGTTCAAACTGTAACTGTTGCTACCCATACACAAACACATGACAAACAACTTAAGTCTTACTAACACCAACTGCAAGCACTGGGTAGTGCTGCTCTGGACTCTGTGCAACAATAGTAGGAAATGGAAGTATCTTGCATTTTTCAGTCAAAGCATACAAAATATGAACACACTGTGAACACTAAGCATCTTTCAAGTAGCCTCTCTTCCACAGAAAGGCAGAGGAAATTTTCAACTGTGATAAAACCTCCTATGCCAAAGCTGTTTCACTGAGGACTAAGTGCGGCCCTCTTCTTTCACTGCCCGGGTCAGAACTTCTGCTTCCCCCCATCACAGAACTGGCACTTACAGGAAAAGCACAAAGTAAATAATTCACTTTCTTTCTGATAACCATTCCACAGAAAGGAAGCTGTCTAGCACTTAAATTATTATGGTGGGGCTTTTCCTTCCCATTAACTAACCTTAAACATTCTCTCTGTATTTTCAAGTCTGACACTTCACTGGGATCAGAGCCTTGGATTTCAGACCGTGAATCTTGTTTTTCTGTGGAACATACAGAATTCACAGGCCATTGTGAATACCAGAAAGAGAGAAGAAGCATGAAGTGGACATCTGCCCAGGGTACCAAAACAGCTTCAATGGATCATCTGAATCCTGGTTTGTGAGGAAGGCCACTTGGAAAGATACAACTATCAATGTAGTATAATGAAACTGATCCTTAAGAGGAATCAGGAAGGTACCTTTTGCCCACAGATTCTGGTTGCAGCACTTCCTGAGCTTAGACTCTATACCATTCCTGCATCAGAAAGCCCTAGGGACTACAACAGCAAAGGAACAAGATCCTATCAAATAGTGAGACAGCAGATGCTTGCTGCTTCTACTACATAGAGCAAAAGAGAATTGGGAAAGGTGCCTTTCACTTGTTCTTAACCAGAGATCTACAGTGCACATGGAGGCTGAAGAGGTAGCTCAATCACAAGAACAAGTTTCTCCTAGGCTTCCAGTCAAGACACATAGTTCCAGCTTAGATTTGTGGCCTCTCTTCTAACTGCCAAGAAAGGAAGGAATTTCTGTTTTCAGGGGAGACCCTGGAGATAAGAGAGAAAGTCTGGAGAAAGGAAGACTTCCCTTGGGCAAGAAGGATCAGATTAGAGATCATTTATGCAAACTCAATACCCACAAATCCATGGGCCCTGATGAGATGCACCCAGGCGTGCCCAGGGAGCTGGCAGATGTCATTGCTATACCACTCTCCATCATCTTTGAAAGGTCATGGATAACAGGAGAGGTGCCTGAGAACTGGAGTAAAGCCAACATAACTCAGGTCTTCAAAAAGGGCAAGAAGGAGGACAAAGGAAGCTACAGGCCAGTCAGTCTCACCTCCATCCCTGGAAAGGTGATGGAACAGCTCATTCTGGATGTCATCTCTAAGCATGGGGAGGAAAGGAAGTTTATCATGAGTGGACAACATGGATTCACCAAGGGGAAATCATGCTTAACCAATCTGATAGCCTTCTATGATGGCATGACTGGCTGGATAAATGAGGGGAAAGCAGCAGATGTTGTCTACCTCAACTTCAGCAAGGCTTTTGACACTGTCTCCCATAACATCTTCACAGGTAAGCTTAGGAAGGGTGGGTCAGATGAGTGGACAGTGAGGTGGATTGAAAACTGGCTGAATGGCAGAGCTCAGAGGGTGGTGATAGCGTAAAGTCTAGTTGGAGGCCTGTAGGTCCAGTCTCATTCAACATACCCATCAATGACCTGGATGAAGGGACAGAGTGTACCCTCAGCAAGTCTGCTGATGATACACAACTGGGAGCAGTGTGTCCTTGTGGCCAAGAAGGCCAATGGTATCCTGGGGTGCATTAAGAAAAGCGTGGCCAGCAGGTCAAGGGAGGTTATCCTCCCCCTCTACTCTGCCCTGGTAAGGCCACATCTGGAATACTGTGTCCAGTCCTGGGCTCCCCAGTTCAAGAAAGACAGGGAACTGCTGGAGAGAGTCCAGTGCAGGGCTACAAGGATGACTGGAGAACTGGAGCATCTCCCATATGAGGAAAGGCTGAGAGAGCTGGGCCTGGTTAGCCTGGAGAAGAGAAGACAGAAGAGATCTTATTAATGCTTATAAATATCTGAAGGGTGGATGTCAAGAGGATCAGACCAGACTTTTCTTTATGGTGCCCAGTGACAGGACAAGGGGCAATGGGCACAAACAGGAACACAGGAAGTTCCACCTGAACATGAGGAAAAACTTCTTCATTTTGAGGGTGACTGAGCACTCGAACAGGTTGCCCAGAAAGGCTGTGGAGTCCCCTTCTCTGGAGATATTCAAAACCTGCCTGGATGTGATCCTGTGCAACCCGCTCTAGATGAACCTGCTCTAGCAGGGAGGTTGGACTAGATTATCTGCAGAGGTCCCCTCCAACCCTTACCATTTTGTGATCCAGCAAGTCAGCCATTCAAAAAACCCTACTCGGAATGTTTGAGAAATGTATCTCAGAAGGGACTGTGAAAGAACTAGCCAGATCAGGAAAAGGAACAAGTCATTTGCTTATGTAAGTGTTTTAAAAAGTCAGAACTGAGCCAAAAAAAGCCACCATACACACTTCCTTCAGCTGGCAAACTGCACATTTTCATATTTACCCCTTATACTCCCAAGTAAAACAAGAAAACACAGCGATCAGTCTCAGAGTTGTGTCAAATTTTTATGCTTCATCACCAGTGCTGATACTGGAATCATATACTAATTACTCTTCTACAAAACCAGAAGTGAGTGCTTCTACATATATAGGAGAACCTCCCCCTCTCAACTGGAAGTGTTAAAAATAGTCATAGAAATCTGGAGTCTTTCAAAAGTACAATACAAATACAAATCAGGTTTACTAAAGTGAGTAAGCTGACATTGGAAAACAGAAACCACAAAAAGCTGTTCTGCCTACTTTCTCTTCTGAAAACAGTAGGACTAACTACATTTTTTTCTTGTTACTCTGGTGTTTCATCCCTATTAACATGCCAAGCAGGAGCAGGAAGCATTCTGCGAGTTTCTGTACATTAGCCCTGGCAAACCGAGCTCCTTCTTTTCTCTCAACTTGAAGTACACAGAGAAAGGTCTCTGAGGTCTCTAACAACTTGTGGAAGTACTTTCCATAAATTAATTTGCAAGCAAATAACTCAGTGTGACCAGAAAAAAAAGTAAGGCACACAGGAACAAACAGGAAAGAAAGCATCTGCAGTCATACTGGGTGATATTAAAAGAGTATACCCAAGGGCATAGTAATTTCAAGGTAGGAAATCCACCCATTGGGAAACATCATAACTAGATGTAGCACACACTGTCTCATACCAGAAGCAGAATGCTACATATTGCAATATGTAGGACAGGATCACTCACTGCCTTGCAAAAAGGGTGAGTATGTGCATATTGATCCTCAAATATCAATTCCAATTCAGCTAAAGTCTGAAATTCCCATTATTGGATTGCCTATTACTTCACTAGTTTCCACTGTATGAAACTGCTTGAGCACCAATCTTCCTTGCCTCCAGTTTTTTTCATCTGTTGTAATAAGACACTTTAAGAAACTAGCAGGTATAACTGCTAACAGAATTAGTACTGCACCAAAAACCGCTATACTGTGCACATATTTCAACTGAGCAGACCAGTAAATTTATATGAAGTTCAGACACTGATTATGCATACAGCTAACATCTTAAAAAAAAAAAAAGTAGTTGGGAGGTTTGCAGGGAAGAATCCCAATATAATCCATACTCAGCACTCAAGATCTGTGTGCATTACATTGACAAAGCCACTAAACAGAGTTACTGAAGACAGGAATGTTTCTTCCTTGGTCTTCTGCAAAAAAGCACTTAAGATACAAAATTACAGAAAGGGATAACTAATTAATAACTCAAGGCTGGCCTGAGGAACAGAAGGCTTCAGAGGTAGAGTTAGAAATATAAACAACAGAAACTTTCCGACTAAAATGACAGAACAGAGACCGAAACAGCAGTTTTAAAAAAGATACTGTGACTGTTAAATGCAAAATAGGCTGCCTCCACTAAGTCAGTCCTCTGAAAAGGACAAACACCTTTTAAAAACCAGACTACCAAGAAAGAAACAATAAGAGCAGAACACTATATTCCCATTTCTCCAATTATCAAGACTCCGTAGTAAAATCACAGAATTTACCTGATTCTGTGTTCTGAGCTCCTGTGAATCAGCAGTCTTTCAAATTTAAATCAGAATGATAGTTGCACCAACATGCAGATTTCAGAATCAAATACTAAGGCTCTTGCTACAACATAATTTTGCTAAAGGAACAGAAGTGGTTCATGGGAACTATCAGGTATGATGGAAATTTCAGAAACACTACAGGTATCAAGGAAGGGCTTCAATAACATTGTAGGTAGGCAAACAAAACACACTATTAATTTTGGAAGCATTCTTGTAACTAAACCCCAAGCTTTAGCAGATCAGATTTTGTAATGTAACTATGAATCACCGATCTCTAAAAAAAGCAAGCACAGAGGAAGGGTCACCTTTGGCACAGAACAGACTCAATGCATACATTCCTAGAAGTAACTCCTAACACGCAGTCCAATGAAACTGCCAACTTCACCACCAGCCACTCAAATTCTAAACTGCAGAGCATATTAAAAAGGGTTGTCAGGTTCACTCTAACACCATTCAGTTTTCCACCTATAATATTACTAGGCTTGCCTACTTGGGGATGTAAACATTGTCACTCAACAGTGGGTCCCATTCAAAAAGTCACCAAAAACAGGAAGTAGGAGGTTTTTATTAAGATTTTCAGCAAGTGGTAGTTATGCTTAAAAAACTCCCTAGGGTTCATGACTCTTTTGGGAAGGGAAGAGAAAGTAAAAAATTTTATTTTGCTTTTTAATACTGTTTGACAAGTATGCATTTGTACACACTGTATGTGCCAAATGGCACGGTTACAAACTATCATAATTTTCCCAGGCCTGCACCTATTCACACCCACTCTGGTATCTTGCAAATCCATACCGATATGCACATGTAAAAACAGATGCAGGGCTTCATTAGTATATTCATAAATATTCATTAGTTGCTATTCATGCCCACAAACACGTATATCGTATCTGCAAGATAGTGAAAAGTTCCCTCTTAATGTACTGATCCCAGGAACAGGAAGATACCTAGATTCTTACCCTAAGCTTATGAAGGTCAACTACAATACGATAACACTGTATTTCATTTATCTCCCTTCGAAAAGTGAAGGGGTACAAGCTTATCTCTTTTATAAAATGGCTGTAACAGCTACAGCTAGCGATGAAAGAACTTCAGTGTAACGTTAGATCAATAGTATTTTCACCAGTTTAAAAGGTAATGCTACTTTCCTAGATAAGAACAGGCTACAGACAGAAATCCTGCAATGCTGCAAATGCCTATCTAAACTAGAGAACAAAGTACAGGAGAAAGAAAAGCACCTATCAATATCATTCTCCTGCATACTCCAGCCTGGTTCATATGCAAGTTTTGTGAAACAGGAAAGACAGCTGGGTCCTTCCTTTCCAGTTCTACTTCCTTTCAATTTTTTATTTTTTTTTTTTAGGCTTTTTATAACTGAGTAACATTCAGACCCATCAAGGTTAGGACCTCCCATTTTTCACTAGCATTTATTTTAAGACTACACTGACTACACCTGGTTTACACTCCTCCTTCACAGAGCAGGCAGGGCATCTGCCGAGAGGTAAGAAACTCCCATCTCTGAAAGTGGGTGTTCATCTTTAAATGGTGAGACAAATCACCTCCTTTCATTCGAGTACAGTGAGGGTTTAAGTCAATTCCACTCAACCACTTCACAAACAAGCCTTGATATACGGTCCACCCCTACTTATTTTTAGTTGAAAGCACTATCCTGAGGTCACACTATGGTAAAAGGTGCCTGTTTGAATCAGCGCAAAGCCCTTTGAAAGAATCATACAGAGGAGCTACATGGCTAGAAACATCTCAGTGCAACCCACATGGATACCTGGAATATCAATCTGGAAACTAGCTTTACCCAAACAAAACACCAAAAAACCCACAACATAGTTTTTTAGTGTTCTAACCATTTTACAAAGCTCCTAATCACCAATTAGCAGGAAAATGCAGTCACTTCTCCAATTATTAGAAGCCCTGAGTTTTTCATGTATTCAATAGTAATTAAGAACGAGCAACTAGTATATATTCTGCTAGTACAAATATTATGAGGTCAGGTACAGAAAGAGGTATTTTTCTTTATAAAACCAGTTGATAAAGGCAGAAGAAGTGACCATGTTCACAAGTGCACAAGCACACCTGAAGAAGTTAGTTCACTGAGCTAAGGAGGAAAGCAGATGGCAGCTAACAGAACAACTTCATTCTCTCTGAAGTACCGCTCCATCCGTGTCTCAGCTGGGGCCCTAGAGACATAGAACATGGTCAGAACACAAGCCTAGGTACCAAAACCCTACACCAGAAAAATAAGAATAATGGTTCAACATAAATAGTGATTTTACGGCACCTCATCTAACCGCTAGTTGTATTTTCTCTCCTTTATTAACTTGCATCTGTTGCCTCTTTCTCTCACAGAAGCAACAGCCTTTTAACACTTCTCTTGAAAATGTTTCTCTCCTATCTCCACAGGTATCAAGTATGTCTTCCCAAACACAAGATCATCAAGCATCAGCTGTTCTTTGTCATTCACTGTGCTTCTTCCTCCCACACTCCAAGAAGCACTGACAGTAGCCCCATCTTCACTTAACCACCAAATCATCCCCACCTGACTAGTAATGCCATTACAACAGCTATGGGACTCCACAGTAAACCTGACCAGGCTCACTATCTTTTATTCCAACAAGGCTATTTTTAAACCCAGATCAGTTTTCTGATCAGACTCTTTACGCACCCCCAGACAGCTGTGCAGCTAGAGGACACAGCACCCTAGGACAAAAAAAAAAAA
>VXBL01000025.1:318137-357001 GCA_013400195.1 Aramus guarauna | reverse complement strand
AAAAAAAACCCCACACAAAACAAGCAGCTGGAGATAGGGGCACTGCCCAAGATACTCTTAAAAATCCCTCCCCCCGCCTCTTGTAATTGTTTTCCTCTTGTATTTAATTTTAATGATTGCTTCTATTGTTTCAGATCTGAAGAACCTGAAGGCCTTAAGGCCTGTCTATTTACTGAAAAGGGATGCACTTCACTGAACAATGTAGCTGTAGGAAAGCTGCATCTAAAGTCTGTTTAGAGAACAATGAACAGTTGTCTTGATTTAGAATCTTCAGATCTGTAACTTCACGACTTTCAATATTTAAACCAAGGGGAAAAAACACAACTCTCATAGCAAGCACTATATTCACTTTACCCCATTGGCTCTGCAGTAACAGAGCTTAGCTGTGAAAAGTCCTGGTTTTAATAATGCTGCCATACCAGGGAAAGGAACATCATTTTTATAAGTGAAAAGCACACGTCAACCAAGAAAGGAATTTTGTTTGTTTCTAGAGTTGCCTTTTTATTTAAGAAAACACAATGGAAAACATAAAAAAAAAATCTCAGAAGAATGAAGCAGACAACAGTGCCCTAAGGGAAAGGGAAGGAACACAGAGGCTGCACTCCAACAGCAGGCAAGAATTATTGGACTGTAGATCGTTAAGTGGTGCAGAGCCAAAGCCCCCCCAACCCAGAAGTATGTATTTATGATCATACATGGGCTGTCTTCTCAATAGTTGCCATGCTACAGAACACCTGCTAAGCATCTATTTCGTCCTGTCTGTGGGGCTTTTTAAAGTCAATTTAATACCCACAAAAAGAGATTCAGCACATCTTTCAGGAGCCTGGGGATAGCAGCAGTTACGAGATCACATACAAAGGTGACAAGTAGCAGCTAGCACGCTTTCACTGAAAAATCAAAATGGATCTCTGAACAGATGCAGGACATTTAAACTGCTCCCCCTAACAAAAGACCCTCCCAGAAAATATTTTCCTAAATACCAGTCACACACGGATTGTTTCACTGGAGCAGACATTCAAGGTCACTCAACCCCCAAAATCCTACTTCTTCCTCTAGCTGGTTTCTGTGGATCCTTAGATACAGGACCTTTTTCTCTTTTCATAGCATCATGTCCAAGCACTAACATCTAAGCCCACTATGTTTTGCAGGCTCTAGCATTAACCAATGCTTCTTCCTATATTTACCCAAATTCTCAGTAAGAGCGCAGCTATTTAATGGATTTCCCCACCAATCTTGGAACAACGCATGCCACATACCAGATGTTCACTCACCCAGGAGCTCACAGTCTGACATCAGGGGAGGAAAAAAAGGTGGGCAATAGCTCTTAATTCTTCCGTGTGTGGCTGAACGGCATTCTCCCTCCTGTGTGCTGCATTCTGTATAGCCACTGCAGTGCTCAGAGCAAGCAGACTCGCAGGAGCAGCTGGAAAACAGCCTTGCATCTTTCAAGCTGAACACAGGTATCCATCCCAGATTGAGGGTGGTTCTTTCACGGTAAACCTATCACCTACAGCTCCCTTCACCAGAGGGTGGGTCACCGTGACAAGTGGCCATTGGGAGGTGATAACTAGGGCAAGAGAGAATAATAAAGCCAGAAAAATTGCGCGCGCGTGTGTGTGTGTAGGAAGGGAAAAGAATAAGTGAAGCAAATAATGAGTGAAAGAATGGAGTCAGTATACAAAGAAAATAATTTACTGAACAGACAGTTCGTGCTGCTGACCTCAGTTCATTCCTCCCCAAGTTTTAACTCCTTATGGTCAGGGCCTTCACAGCTCACTTCCACCACTAGCCTCCGTTAACCATTCTAAAGATATAACAACTAGATCCCGCAGGTGAGGACACACTCCTGCAACGGGCAGCTGCTCAGTTTCAATGCTCTATTAAGTTGTCACATATTAGAACATGCTTACCAAAAGCCTAGTCAGCCTATCATGTTTCCCCCCCTCCACCTTTAAAGAAAAGTCTCTTTGAACCCAGAGTTTGGGGGNGGGGGGGGGGGGGGGGGCTAGGATTCATATCTCCATCATTTTTAAGATATTCACAGAAAGGAGAATTTTTCTGCAGTACCTGAATATTACCAGGTTATAAAAAGTTAATGCCTGCCAAACATTCCTTTCCACAACAAGGACTGATGTATGCAAGTTAATCTCAGACCCATGATCTTGTTCTTGCCACCTGAAGATTCTGCTGTCATAACTGATACTCCATAGACAGTGCATGCATTTGTTGTGCATAATTATGGCATAAACTCTAATATTTCATAGCAATTTGTATTGTGCACAGCAAGAGCTATCCCATCAAATGGGAACACTAATATCTTTTGCATTTTTACTGGGGGAAACAGGAGAATATATGTTTTTTAACTGAAAAAACATGTTACATATATTTTAAGTCATTACTGCATTTGAGAACAAGATCACAGAATCGACTTGCTCTCAGATTCCCTTATCTTATTGCTCAGATTCCCTGATACTTATTAAGGATATTGCCTCTACATTGGAGGCTACACAATGAAGCAAGCAGCAAACCCCAGTAAATTTGTGCAATAAGCAGTGTAACTTAACACTAAATGTCATGATTGTTTTACATAGCCTAGTATTTAATTTACAGCACTGAAAGAACTTTCTAGCCCATACCACTGTAAAGAAGCTTTTCTAAATAGAAGCCAAAGTGTCTGATTTTGTAGACAAGCTGAAGGCTGCTCTCATTCTTCTGTCAGGTGTCAGAGGACTCCATTCAGTCGAGTCACAGGAATTAAAACTGAGCATTTACAATTGCCATTATAGCAAATGAAGCATAATTCTAGTAAATAAATCAACCTAGCTTAAGCTAAGACAGCTGTTAGGACTAAGCTCAGCTACCCACTCTTGTGAATCATTTCCTGAATTGGCATAATTAGCACAGCATTGTAAGGCAATTCATCCTCAAATCCAACGGAATAAATTAGCACTCATCTTCATTTACTATGTTAATCTCACAGCACTTTATTCCCGGTCCCTTTCAGAGTCTTCCCTTCAACATCCACCTCTGTTGTGACCCCAACAGGAAAAGGGACCACTGAGACCAGGTAGCATGCAAGAGGCGCTGGCCTGCTGGGTCAAGTCTGACCTATGCATCTTGAACCTACCCAGCCATCTTGTCCTTTCCTCTCTTAACTACCCTGTCTTTCAGCTTTGTTGTACTTCATGTTTCTGAAATTCCTTGTTCTCTTAAAAGTCTAGAACCAAAGTACTATACCCGATAACTGAATTCACCAGCAGACACTGACTGAGAAAGCATCATGCCTGTGAGAAAGCATCATGGTTTGCATGAATGCATAATAAAGAATTCACCACCACTGTCCTCTACCGTCAAAAAAGCCTTGACTGTCTGGGATGTTTTCCAGTATCTTGGTTGATCCCTATAGCTTTATGAAACCTATTAGCTTCTCTCACCCTTGGAAAATCAAACTTTCAATATTATAAACCTTGAGCTCATTGAGTTTGACGAAGGATAAAATAAGCAATAGTTTAACAGTCAAACAAACAACAAAGGGCCCTTTGTGATAGCTGAAGAGTACAGGAAGAGAGCAGCAAAGGAATGAGGACTTGGAAAAAGACAACCCCTTACATTTGGAGGTGACATTCTGCAACATTTGATTAATCAGATGATTTATCAGTGAAATGATATGATCTCAAATGAATACAATAACTGCATTCAGTGTAATTGTTGTACTGACACAACTCATCTGCAGACTTTAGATTAAGAAAGAAAATGATAAAAAGTAGAACTGCTACATTGCTTCAGGAGTACAAGGCGATAAGGAAATCTGACCTCTTGAAAAACATTTTCTTTGAGATTTTCTGGCAGAGGGTAAAGTCCCCAGGTTTTTGGCACAAAGGAAGACTTACAAAATGCTTCTCGTCAAAAAAACAGTAAAGTTAATTTGCTTGTGTAATAGCACCTTATTGCTCCATGGGAGCTACAGTTCCAAGGTGATCACCTCAAGATGCAGCCCATCTTAAGGCAGCAGAATTCAAAGGTGAAAATAAGTCATCTCTTTATAGCACAGAATGAAGGCTAGTGCACAGCAGTTCCTGAAATAAAACAGTTGTTTTTGACAATATTTCAGTTTGGGAACATCCACAATTTAAACTAGAGTAAAGGAGTTTTGAGGAAGAAAATTATGAAGTCAACAAGTAGTCTTCTAGAATACAGTTTCACCAACACTTTCAGCTAGCCTTAGAGAATAGGAGAAAAATATTTTTTTTCAATCTACCCTTTTAGAGGATTGCTAAACATTTTCATTCCTTCTATCTTAACACTGCAGCATTTTAGAAGACTCTTGCTTCAGTAACTATTTAAAAATAAACTCTCCAGAGAGCACATGGCACTAAAAACAAGCCTCTCCAGACTGACGATCTAGACAACTGTCCACAAAAGGGCACATTAGCAGAATTCTCCTACAGATGAAGCAAACATCTCAAGTGACACTCTCCAAGCAATTTAGCTGGTTGAGATCACAGTTGAGACTATACAATTTCTAAATTAACATTAACCAATTCCCATCCAAGGAAATAATACAGCAAACTGCACACCTAATGCAGCCCACGAGACATGCCCTGGACGCATTCTATGTTCCTACTGACTCCCCTCTGTTAAGAACAGGCTTACGGCAATTGCTAACAAAATTCAGTAGTTCCACCTCCATCCACCAATGAAAGGTAGGACAGCAGGAGGGAAAAAAGAAAATGCCTGTGGGGAACAGGAAACAGAAGAGGGCAGTAGATTAAAGGAAGGAAAACATGTAGGAGGAGGAAACCAGAAGGAACACTGAATAACAAACCTGAACAGCACACTCTGCTCTCTGAGGGCACCGAAAAAGCCAGTTTTCTGGTGGCACCATGCCCCAAGATACAAGGATAAGATAGTAGAAACACACTGCACTGTTGCTGGGATGCCAGACTCCCTCCCCAGTGCTACTGAAGTTCAGTCTGACCATGGCCAGAAGAAGGTTCTGCATCTTGGGGAGGCACTGGGTAGGAAGAGTACAAAAAGAGATGGGAGAGAAAAGTACAGTCAAAAACCAAACAAGCAGGCCTGGAGGAGATGAGAGAAAGGCTACACGTTGCACACACAGCATACTCATCAATGAAGATGTGCCTCCTGTACAAGAGGGAACACAGATCAGGAGACTCCTTCCTCCCCTCATGAACCACACTGTGGATACACTCATGACCATAACTGTATGAAAGATTGTATCAGTAGACTGTGGAACTGGCTCAGCATACAAGCTGGCCACCTGGAATACCTTATCCATCTTCTGATTTTATTAAGGCCCATCACTTACTGTCTGGGTAGGATATGAGACCAGAGAAACAGGAATAAGTATGGTATGAGAGCAGAGAGGTGTCCAAGGGACAGTTCAGAAGTCAAATCCACTCAATGTCATGAAGCCTGACCACACCGAGTGGAGCTAGAGATGAGGAACAATGTGCCAGCGACATCTGCCCTGTATGCAAACTGGTTATTCCAAGACAAGAGGTTCCCAGATGACACAAATACATACCTCTCACAGACACATATCTCCTCATAAGCCCAGAGTTTATATTTTGCAGCTCTAGAAGTGTTCCACTGAATGATTTGAAGGTTGGTTCACATCCTGAAATAAATCCACTGTTGAATAATATTCTATTCAATATGCTGAACTCAAAAGTTCCCAGCATTTGCCATTCTAAATGTCAACAGAAAAATCATATCTGCTTTCTTCCACTCTCATCTGCCTTATTTGAGGAATAAAAAAAAATAAAAAAAAAATCTTAGAGCAGGGACTTCTTTACTAGGTTTCAATACAGTATTTGGCGCAGCAGAGTCCTGGGTGGGTCTCCAGGCATATGTAATGCAACAGGCATTACATGTAATGCAAAAGCAACAAGAAAAGTATAACATACAATGATGGGCTCAGCTGTAGCCCATCTGTCTCTCCTCTCTGAGGGAACACTGAATACCATCACTGTGGAGAATTATTAGTGAATATCTGCTACTGACGCTGTCACCTTCTGGATAACTCCTCCATTTTCACATTTACAAACCCCCCCTCTTTATGAAGTACTGGAAGCAGACCAGGTATCACTGACACTCAGCCTTTACTTGTATTTCCTGGACGTGTAAGCAATTCTACTCTCCCTGGAAAGTCCACAGTATGTTTAGATTCCAAGTAGCAAGACAAACAACACTTATGAGAGATAGAAGAAACTTGAAATATCAGGTGTGAGGCAGTGGCCCTTCCTTGGCTTACCAAGGAAACTGTACACAAAGGCTAACTCCAAACCAGTCTTTCTTTACAATCAATGTGGAAAGAGGCACAGCTCTAGAGAATTCTGAATGGGAGCCTCACTTAGTGATTTAGCGTGACTAAGAGCATCATCAAAAGCATGCCACGCTCCCCAAAACTGTTTACCCTTCCTGACACAGTCTAATCTGGCTTTTCTTTCCCAAACTGAGCAGAACTGTTTATAGCAGATGGAATACCATACACAATGTACACAGACTGCTGTTAAAGAAATAACTTTCAAAAAATAAAAAAATAAAAAAAAAATAAAAAAAATAAAAAAATAGTGAAACATTCTTGGATTTGACTGCTTAAAGCAGAACTCCTAGGCAAACACCTGCCTCCATTCCTCATTTCTGTGAGGATCAACACACGACAGAGAAGATGAGAAAGTCTACTGTCCTCCCCTTCCTTTCTTCAGTCACATAACCATGATGTTGCAAGTGTTGGAGGATGCTTCCCCACAGGAGATCCAGAGTATCAGTGGCTGGATATGAATTGGGTTTGTGCTCTTTAACTTGAGCCAAATTTGGTTTCTTGTTGCCTTGAGATTCATTTCTTTAATGAACTCTGAAAAAACGTATGCAAGTGTTAAATGGTGCAAATTGCTACAGGTTGTAGTTATCTCACAAAAATAGAGCAGAGTTTATACTATCCTTTTCATGGAACCCAATAAGAGTTTTTTGTTGTTGTTTTTTGTTTGGTTGGTTTTTTGGTTTTGGTGGTTTTTTTGTTTTGTTTTTGTGGGTTTTTTTTGTTTTGTTTTTTACACTTGTGTAAGTATACATAGCATATTTAGAAAGATTAAGAGAAGGGCAAGAAGGGCCTCCCAAACATCCCATTAAACCAAGGCAGTTCCACCAAGGCCATGAAAAGATAGAAATGTTAGATAGGACTAAAATGGCCACAAGCACTTTTACTTGCATGGTAGAGATAACAAGATATGATCCCACAAAAACACTGCTGTTCTGCCTACATTTTAACTTCCAGTAAGAAGTCTCCCCACAGCCTCAGGGTAAAGAGATCTTAATAATTTAAAGTTATGCTATCCATTAAGTCACTTTGGTGCATAAGTTACTTAAAAGAGTAGAAGATTATACCCTAAGACTTCCTCAGATGCGCCATCCAAAGTTCATTGAAAAGCATCTTGCAGCCATGACGACAAAGGATATAACTAAGTAAAGCTTGAAAGGAAGACATTTAATAAAAGTCTTCAATGCACTGAAACGTCCTCTTCCCTCAACCACATCAGCTCCCAGCAAGCCTTGCCTCACTTCAAAGCACTGCAGATTCAGAGGAATTATTTCCAAACAGCAGGACAGAAAGTAGCAATACTGAGCAATTTTCCTGCTGGCCAAAGAGGAAGTTGATGCAATAAGTGGGTTATTTCCCAGATTTTAATTAAGCTGTACAGCTGGAATCCTAATGCAGGCAAACACAGCAAAATACCCATACCATAAGACAAATATTCCTAGACTGATTTGGAAACTGTCAGCACAGAAAATTGCGAGATTTTACCTTTGTTTTGTATCCTACAATAATGTTTGAGATCACCAGTCTAAACAAGAACTCCAGTAGTATGCTACATAGGAGCAGAACAAGAGAACATGCCTCTTGCACCCAGAGGCTCCAACTCAAGGCATGAGAGGATTGCTGGACAAGTGGATCCAAAGAAAGAAGAGAGCACAGCAAAGGCAAAAACACTCAAAGGTAAGCAGTGGCCTCCTCAGTCCACTGGCGGGCTGTTCTGGTTCAGTCAGCTCATGGCAGGGGAGGGCATTAAGAACCTCTCTGAACTTCTGAAGGCAGAAGATGAGGTAGCTCCGCAGATGTTTATGGGACTTTTCTTCATGATGGGTGAAAAGCATCCATCTGCCACTACTCTTTCAGGATGAGCAAGGTAAAGAAAGACTACAAGGCTTTAGTGAATGTCTAAAAGCTAGCAGCATTAACAGGTGGGACTACATGTTAAATTTTCCACGGTATACCACTCTAGATGACAGTCAAAAAGGACCAAGAAGAAAATTAGCTTATGTGTGTAGTTGTAGGACCCTGCATAGGAATGATTTGCTAACAGTCTTAACAGCAGACACAAAAAGCCACTTTCAGTAAAAATGGTCATTGTTTTGAACAGTTGAGTGTAAAAAAGAAATCCAGACACAAAGCAAGGGCAGCCTAGACTAGTTTTAACCATGTGGCTAGACACAAAAGATCATATCTCAAAGACATTGTGGAAAAAGAATGAAAAAGGTTAACATACAATCCAGATAAAGATCTGGGGAGAAGGCAGAGATGACAGGCTGAGAGAGACAGGAATGTAGTAAAAAGGTTTTCCTCACAATTGCCATAGCTTTCTTCAGTGCCCCTTCTCAAAAATGAAATGCAGTTTCTCATGTTGCCCACTGCAAAAACAACAGTTGCAGAAGAGTTGATTGCTACTGGAGCAATCAGGTTTCTGTCTTCTTCAGCAAGAAGCTATGCTGCTACTGCATACCTTTAGCAGAAAAGTTATGAACTTTCCTTAGGAAGTGTGGGATGAAAAAGGTTTCTCTTTCCTGAAACTGAAAGAATTCTATTGTTAATTTACTGCTGTCTATGAAGAGCAAGAACTTGCATTTCCTTTCCTAGTCTCGCTGAATACTTTTGAATTGAGTAAATTTCAATACATCAGAACAGAAAGAAAATATCCTTCAGTTTCCTCTTGCTACCAAGCCAAATAATTGCTGCTTGATTAAATTTTAATAGAAAAAGGGCAGGAGTGGGTATCAGAAGAGAGGGTGCCCACACAGGTGAGTAATCTTCCTTTCCTTAAATTGTTTCCTGTATATGGGCACTGAATTTCTATCACAAGCCACTCCATATATAAGAGCATCATAGTGCCTCTTCAAATCAAGACAATACAGGCAGGAGAACAAGAGCAACTATGATTCATGTAGGTTTACAGTTTACACAAAGAAACTCTATCAACTACCTGCTCCCACCACCTCAAAATTATGAGACTGGAGGAACAGACAACAAATAATTCAGTGACTGTGTGACCCACTCAGTTGGAATCCAAATGTTTTCATACCATGCACAAATACTGTCAACATACAGATCTCATTCCTCAGAGTGTGTTCTCGGGTTCTCCCAGACACACTTTTCCCCTTCTCCCTCGCCCTTGTGTAATTACAACAGAAGATGTCATTCATCTGGGGGAGGGAGGGGGAGAAAAAGGAAGGAAAGGGTGGTGATTTGATGTGCTGCCTATGCTAGCTCTTGCTCTGTCTCCACTGTTTTGGGCTCCCCTCCTAGTAAATAAACATTGCCTGCCTCTTGTATCTTATCACATCATTTCCAGATAGCAGCATGAATCCCAGTCAGTATCATTGCTGCTTTATTTCCACCTATCAAATTATGAACAGCATCTCTGTAGCTGACATCTCAGTTACACCCTGCTAGTTTGCAAGTTCAAGGTCAGTTCTAGGCACTGGTGCTGCTGGGAGACCTAAGAAGATGCAAGCCAGGCTCACCTCATGGAGCTCATGTAAAAAGCCACTTCCTGAATTTACCAGTGGGAACTTCCCCTTCCTCCCCTTTTTAAATGAAAGGTGAGATTATCCTTGGTATCTGCTATAGTAAAAGCACTCACCCAAGAAAAGTCTCTGAGATCACATTAGCACTAGGAATATCGCGGCAGCAGTAGAACAGTTGTATAGTACATTGGCAAAGCTGCATTTCACACCCATACATTAACAGACCACAGTGTTAAACCCAAATAGCACACACGCGCTTTACTTCCATAACTGAATCTGTGCAAGGACCTTACATACAACAGATCATATCCCTGACCGCCAGCTGCACTGATAGAAGATTTTAGCATAGTCCTAGCCTCAGCCATAAGCAAAAGGATTTTTCCACCCTAGGCTGTCAAGATGTAGATCAACTGGCAGAGAACAGATACCTAAAACATCAAGGCTGGGCTGGAAGCTGCATGGTAGAAACAAGTCTTGACCAACCTGTTACCACAGCTGCCTAAGCCTTCTCTATAGTAATAGCACAAAAGCCATAACACCGAAGAAAGTCTGCTGTTGCTCTCACAGGCAATTTCCTGTGACACCATCAAGAGAGAGTGGAAGTTTTCTGTCCGTGGTAGAGACAGACAGCAGCAGCACAGACAGTTCTCCCTCTCCTTTCACCTAGGGCTACCCCAAATACTACTCTAGAATTACATTGGTAAGACTGCCCTTGTGTTTGTAAAGGAGGAAAAAAAAAACCAAACACTAATCCTTTCATGGATTACTTAAGTGACTGAGAAGTCATTTTGAAATCCTGCAAGATGAGGGGAACACATTCAACTAAGGACCAATTCTGGCTCAACTTTCTTCAAAAGAAACATGTCGTCAGCTCTGCATTACCGTGCGTACAACAAGAATTCAAGTTCTCTCACAGAAAAGTAACAGTGCTGTAGTCTTTATCAAAGGAGACCTACACCTGAAAAATAACTAAGATTTCTCATGTGAGGCATGTTTGCAGGACATTTGAAACCCAGAAAGGCAAAAAAAACTTAGAATAGAATGTCATCCTGACCTCAACCAGCTGCGTTTAGGTTTATATCAGGGATATACAGTCACATACTATTCTTAACACACAGGACTATTCAGGAACAAGACTTGTGTTCAAATTTATTGAAAATTGAAATTCATACACATGTAATTAATAATCAGCATAACTATTAGTTATTTCTTTCTGCACAAATACTTAAGAATAACTGTTATAAGAAAATTCTTCATGGCTGTCCTGTAACATTTAAGACGAGTTCCCCTGCCTGTTAATTTAAGAACTAAAGGATTTCCAACTTCACCAACTAGCTACAAGGTGTACCTTCCAACTGTAATTTAAGATATGAATGAATACAAGCCTAGTATATCTAGTTATATCTCCCTCTGTTCTTGGACACAAGGACTTCAGCAAACCTCAAGCTAAACACAAACATACCTTAACTGCAGTGTGACTTTTTCATTTTCAGCTGCAGTTTAATGTGTAGTGGACGTTTGGCTGGTTTAAAGGGACACTGCCAACTTCAATCTAACTCTAAATCTAGTTTTGTGCAAGTAAGCTTTCACAGAATCTTAAGACCAGTAGAAATATTCCCAAGATTAAAGAAGTTAATTCCCATGCAGTGAGTTATTTTTACCAAACACCTCTGCAGTCCAACCAATCCAAACACAAGTGCTGAAAATGTGACAGTGAAAAAGAAGTAGAATAAGCACATTTGCTAAAAGAAATGCGGAAAGAGGTAGTAGCATAACCATTGGGAAAAGAAGCCTATTTCAAGTAAGTTCTTAGTTATCCACAGAAAATCTTGTTTAGTGAGTTTTTTTAAGATCGGTTAACTTGTAGCTTTCAAAGTTTGTCACTAAAATGGGCCCTAATGAACAGTCAGTTTCTGTATATCTAGATTGTCCAGTGAGAAGCTATTGATTTGTTCAGCTTTCCCTAAGCCCCCTAAATGTAGTGGGTTGGTACTGGTATAAAGTGCAGAACAACTAAGAACCCAAGTTTTAAGCCTTAAACCTAACAAAGAGATTTTTCCACAGATGCTCCAGTCTGTTAACCTTTCAAGGCAGTACAATACAATCAACAAAGGAAGTGGCAATTTTTGTAGTGCCAGACTTGAAAAGTATTCCTCCATCTCAACAAAAGTTATTGTTGATTACTCCGCAGCACTAACCTTAAATGGATGACTGCATGAGGTAAGAGATAACTTCTTCGGAATATATAATGACGCTATTGCAGTGAATACCTAATCAGGTTTCTATTATAATAAAAGAAGGAATCCTGTGTTTAGAAGCAGTTACTCTTGTTAAGTATTCTAACACCCTAAACACATCATCAGGCAGCAGTCAGCAGAGATTAAGTCCGTATCATAACAAAAAAAGTCAGAACAGAGGCAAAACTATCAGAGAGCTCGACATCCCTTGCACTGAATATACCTGGAATAGCAATAAAAAGGCTAAAGGCTTAGGTGTGCAAGACAAGCGGAAGACTATATAAAACAAAAGCCGGTATAAGCAATTTCTCTGACGGGGTGTCATAAGCTATGTGACGACGGAACCACGCACTTTATGACACTGTAACAGTCGTCGCTGTAAAGTTTACCCGCGGCGTAACGCAACCCGCACAGCGGCTATCAGCCACAAAGCCGACGAGAAGGAGCAGCACGCCATCGACGCACCCCGACCTGACCGAGCCGGCGGGGCAGAGCGCTGCCGCCCGCCCGGCGGGCCGGGGCGCGGGCAGACCCCACGCCGCAGGGCACCCCCTCCGCCCTCCCGCGGGTAGCCTGCGCCCAGTCCGCACAACCCCCGCCGTCTCCGCCTACCTCTCAGCCCCAGAGGAAGGGACGGAAGTGCCTCGATACCTCTCGCTTAGCTACCCGCCTCCGGCGAGGGTGCGCTCGGGGGTCCCCGGGGCAGACGCCCTGCCGTCACCGCCCCGTTCCTCCCCTGCGCCGAGCCGCGTAATCGGGTCAGGGAGCCGGCAAGGACCAGCCGCCCAGCTGCGGGCCGCCCCGGGGATCGGGTTTCGCGGATGTACCCTGCCGCCCTGTGCCAGCCCCAGCCGCCGCCGCTCCCTACGGGCCCGCACGGCCCCCGCCCCGGCCCGGCGCCGTGCAGAGACCCCCGAGGCCGCTACCAGCGCCCGGAGCGCCGCTCCAGGCCGCTCCCCGGGCGATGCCGGGGGATGAAGCGGATCCTCCGCCGCTACAGGAGACGCCTCCCCGCGCCCGCGCGGCGGGGCATCGGCCACCCCACCTGCCGCGCCGAAGCCCACCCTCCTTCCCTCCCGGGGGGCGGCAGCGAAGGGACCCCACCACCGCACTTGCCTTCGCCTCATGCTGCTCCGGGGGCGGCAGTCGCAGGGCGGGCGCAGCCCAAGGTGCCTCCGCCGCGGGGAACACCGCACTCCGCCCGTCAGGCTGGCGGCGCGGCCCGACCCTGCCCGCCGACGGGAGGGGCGAGTGAAGCGGCAGCGCGCGCGCACACCTTGGCAGATACCGCTGCTTCGGCCCCGCCCCACGCGCGGGGCGGTTGGCGGAGTGAGAAGAGGAGCGCGTGCAGGCAAGCCACACCCCCTCCCTTTCCGCTCCCTTAAAGCGATACACGGGGTCAAGGGGAGGCCGGCAGGAAGCGGAGGCTCCAGCTGCCGGCCCCACGGTACTCTGGAAGAGAGAGGAGAAAGGGAGGAGAGCGGCACCGACGGAGACGCAACAGACGCGCCGGCGAACAACAAAAGGACTCGGTTCCCCCGCACGGCCCCTTCCTGCTCTCGGCGCTCCCCCCACTCGCTGGCAATGGTACGCTCCCACCGCTCGAATCGCACAGGCCGGGGCGAGGATTGGCCAGCCTGGCGGGGGCGGGGATGGCCTGGCGCGCGCGCCAAAGGCGACTGGCGGAGCGGCGATCAAAAAAGGGGCGGGGCGGGGCGAAGCGGCAACCGTTTAAAGCGCCGCGGGCGGGGTTCGGCTTTCGCGTGCGGGGCGGCGCGCGTCAGGGCGCTTGGTGCGCGCGCCCGTGACGCGCGCGCCTCCCCCCGCCCCCTTCCCCGTGTCCGCTCCTGTCACACCTACCTGGGCGAGCGGTTCCTCCGCTGTTACCCGCCTCCGCGAGGGGGCTCGAAGCAAACCTGCTGCCGACCCTCCCCCCGGGCCGCGGCGACCGCAGCCCTGCCAGGTGAGGCAGGGACGTGGGTGGCCCTCTCGTAGGTCCGGCGGCTGAAACGAGAGGTGCCGTCACACAAAGCCCTGCCCGTCAGCGCGGCTGCTGGCACGAGCCCGAGGTGTGCCGCTTGGACGATTTCCACGCGCGTTTTGCATGCGAATGTGAAACGCTGATGAAGCCGAGCGCAGGAGAGACGGCGCGTAAGAAACCGGCAGGAGAAAGGTGGCAAATCAGATCTAAAAATGGCCGGAGAGACGCTTATAAAATCATCATGAGAAAGGGCTAAATATATTTTTGGTGCGGGGTTGGCTGAGGAGAAGCTTGGAGCTGTGGTCATAGCAACTCCTCCTGTTTGGATCCTGCTGCGTTCAGAAAATAGCTCATCGCCTGCGTGCTCTGCAAGATGTACAAAATTACATCAGACGAATGCCTGCTCCTGTTGTCTTTGTCTCCTGCTAATCGAATCAACTTGGAAGACCCAAATATTGACTATTCCATCAGGTTACCCTGAGGTAATAGTATAGGTACTAAATAGATGGGGAAAAGACAAATCCCTGTTCTTCAAAAAGGTGCTGAGAGGAACATAGAAATGCTTTGTGTATGTAGGCTTATATATATATATGCGCATCCGTTTCATTTTAATGCTCTCAGAAGCTGCTGGTTACCGGCTGAATGCTCTGCATCTGAACTAGCAGTCAAGAGCAGTGCTGTCAGTTCAGCATATACATACACCCACATGTCTGTGTGTATATATATATACACATGTTTGTATACTGCTTATGTATGAATGCTTCATTCCTATCTGTACACTTCAGAGTGTATAAGTAGTGTACACACACATGCTGTCTTTGCCGTGCTCAGCTGAGTATGGCCTTGAATTCTTCAGCCAAGGGAGCCAGTTGACATGAACCTGAATAAAGCAGGAATGCAAATGAATACGGAAGCACTGTAAGTGACCCAGGGATTAGGAATCAGGTACAAACCCAGGATAAATCGTAATAGAATGGTGTTACAAAAGTACCCCAGGTTGCCTTCCCAGCAGAGCTAACTCAAACCAGAGTTTCATATCCAGACCCATGCAGTCCCAATGTCCTACCAAAGCCACAGTCTTCCAACCTTACCTTAAGAGAAGTTCTGATCTCCATACTCTATTAGGGGTTTTGGCATGAAAAGCAGTCAGGTACTGCGATAACATATGTGATGAAAACAAAAATAGATACTGTTCATAAGAGATGCATAAATGAGCTCATGACACGGCTGAGGAAATTCTTACTACAGTGTGGTATGACAAATATCAGCCAGAAGTGCACAATTCCCAAATCACTATCTATATCCCTGTCTGAGAACAGATGGAGGAAAGCCTTCAGCTGATCTAAACTTGGCTCAACCCACCCTGTTTGCTGATGGAGTTTCCATGAGCATAGAAATTACAGCTACTGGTTGCAATCACTTGAGAGTCGCAGTGTGCTGATTCAGCTTACATACTGGAAAATCTGGCAAAGACACCTGTCCTTACCTGAGCAGATGCGCGTTGTCACGCATGTACGAATGCCAAAGGGCAGTAAGAGCTGCAGTCAATCGTATTTCCACCTTTGAAGCCAATGAAGGTCACTGACATAATAGCTCTTTGTAGGGGAGCCAGCAGCCTGTATTACCCGTTGACAGCCAAAAATATCAAGGTGTCCTCCTCTACAAAGACACAGGTTGAGGGTGTGTCAGATTATTGACAAATGAAAGCAGATGGAGGAGCAGGTTTACATACAGTGATTCGGGAGACATTTTTAAATGCTCTCAAAGGGGCCACCATGTACAGTGTGTCCACTGATTACTGACTGATCACTCCGCCTCTGAACAGTCAGCAGGAGGGCTGTCAGTTTAACAGTAATCTTTGTAAAATGCTAATAAGGACCTAAACAATTCCCATTAGGGAATTGAAGAGCCATCTGCACTCTAGCATGAGGCTGCCGATGGCATCCACTGCAAGACTTGTACGTCTTGGCTTGATGTTTTGGAATCCAGCACCAGAGCGCTTAGTCATATGACACGGTTATTTGCATTATTATGCTGTTAGATTCCCAGAGAAGTTTTCACAATACACTGTAAGAGGAAGGGTTTAAACAAGTAGAACTAAAGCGAAAACAAAGCACTATACTTCCTTTGCATGTCTCTTTTCACTGCATGCACGTGGTGGTCAGAGTGGGAGGAGGGTGGAAGGCAGTACTGTACAGAACTTTAGGCAAATAAAGCTCACGCAGAAAAACAAAAGGCTGCAACATCAGTACAAAATGGGCTACTTTGTAAAAGCGAGCTAAACCAGCTGAAATTCTGCATCACAGCCTAGTGGAAGACTGATGTTCCAGGCTGTTGATGTGCAAGGTAAGCCTGTCACTCTGTCTTCCCTGAGGACTTTGCAGAACTGCTGGTTTGTACTTGGCTAGGTAAGGGCCACCTCGCCCCAGCCAAGCGGTGATTCGCTGTGAATGAGTGCCTGCAAGCACTGTAAAACTGGGTGTCTGGCACTCCAGAAGTGACTGCTAGTAAGCAGAGCAGCTGTCGAGGCAACAGTCCCAAACTAACTCAAGGAAAAATACCGTGTTTCAGGAATCAGCTCTTAAAAGGAGGAGAGCTGCTACTGCTCAAAATAAGGTCAGAGTATGATACCACGTCCCCTTTTGAAAAATCAGTATACAAAAATAAGGCCTGACTCTTTTATATATTCTGTTTATAAGATAAATTATTGAAGGTTCATAAGGGCCAGGTGCTGCTCCTGGTTAGACAAGGAGTATAGCAAGGAAGGCAAGTTACAGAATAAAATCCAAGAAAGTTTTTTGTATCTCCATGAGATCAAAGCTATTTTCACAGTTAAAGTGGCCAAGGAATCTTGAATTCTCTTCTGACGACCTTCCAAGGCTCAGAACTTGCCAGGTGCATGACTGCTCCTGTGGGATTTTCTAATCTCTTTAAAACCCAAGAACAGCAAATTCCACTGGAGGCATACTGTCCCGGAGCAGAGTCCCCACATCTGGAATTAACAACTAACAACACAGCAAGTGGATTTTCAAACAAGGAGGCGATCACCGAATTACAGGGTTGGAAGGGATACTGAGGGGTCATCTAACTCCGTTGCTGTGAAAGCATCTCTGTCTCATCTGGTTTACCCCTTAAGGACCTCCCCAGTGCTGCAGACACCACCGTCTATGCAGGCAAGATGTTTTTTTCTCATGATTCACTCTTTTTGCCTGTAGAAAGTTTTCCCTAATGATTAACCTGAATCTCCTTTACCATAATTTACATCTACTTCTCATTCTACCCATCACAGACAGAGAAAACATTTGTTCCTCTCACCCCTGCAACAGCCTTTTAGATGCATGAAGATTTATCACGTCACTCCTTATTACATTCCCCAGACCTAAAACTCTGTTTCTTCTTGCCTGTCCTCCCAGGTTATGTTGTGAGACCTCTGGTGATTCTCGATGTTCACCTTTGGTGGTTCTCACTTTAGTGCATGTCTTTCCAGAATTTCCCTGTGCAGGAACAGCACACAGCATCTTACCAGTTGAGTCCTTACCAGTACAGAGCTAACTCAAACCAGAGCCCAGCGTGTTCTGAGAACATCCCTCCTGTTTATATATCTTAGTATGACGTTTACAGTGCCAGAGGATTGCTTTTGCTTTCCACATATGGCAGTATTTGTAAAAGTCAAGGCCACAACATGAAACCAAAATGCCACTGATGCATCTGAGTTGCTCTCCATTAACCAGAACTCTTATCTCCTGTATGCAAGTGTTTCTGCTAAAAGTCACTGCATTTAAATTGCTACCTGCTGGAGGCAATTTAATTGGGGATCTCCTTGATGGGTTATAGTCTTATTTTCTGATGCTCACATCTAACTGGATAGCTAGAGCAATTTATTTTTTTTTTAATGTAAAAGTAATCTGTATACAAATCAGCAGCTGAACTCTTCCAAAAGAAGAAATGTTTCCAGAAGAAACTGAGGGACAGGAGAGAAAGTCTAGTCTACAGACGTCTAAAAATTTGCTGTCTTCTGCATCAGTTGCAACTGTTAGCAGGAAGAATTGTCCAGTTCTGGATAAAAGATGAAGAGCTGTCTCCCTAAGCAATAACACAGGTGTTCAACTTGTGTTTGAAGTACAAGGCAGAAGTCATCAACCGCCTAGCATTCGCCTGATGCAAGTGGTTATTCACTGCATAAGCATTTGAATGACTGTACTATTTATAAAACTATGCTATTTAACCCCCTTCTGCCACCCCTGAACACACATACACACACACACTGATCTGGAGTGTTGTGTGCAGGGGTAGGAGCTGAGTTCCAAATCAATTGCCGGTGGTGTTTTATTACAAGAAAACAAATATCAGACTGATTCACTTGAAAAAACTACCTACAGGCTCACTAAGAAAAAGTGAAGCTTCTGTAGGTAAAAACTTCTCCAGTTCAACAGGGAAATAAAAAGCTGGCCCATCAGATCCACTAAACTTTGATCATGTAGAAAAAAGTTTCTAACCCTTCAGGCTAAGAAAATAAGCTTTCAGATTGGAACTAATAAGGAAAGTTTCTTTGGGGCTACATGCAAATCTGCTGAGTGTTCAGTGCAGACAAAGCATTTGGGAGCATTTTAGGAATAAGAGAGGTTCCATGACTCTGCACACACACTGTAGATAATTTCACTACTCACAGATTTTCCAAGCAGTAAAATATAAAATTGCTGCTATGACTCAGGACTGTATGTGGGCATACAAGAAACTAATTAGAAAAATTAGAAACATACAACTTTCATTTCACCACACTGTACGTTTTTAAGTACAAGTAACCCAAACCAAAGGCTACACAAGGGCAGAAAACTCCCTCCCAAAACTGTACAGGATGCTAAGGGCCAGGAAGAGTAGCCCAGCTGAGTTTGACTTCACACTTCCTTTAAGAACAACAACAGGTCGGGTGTGTAAAGAAGTGCAAGATTATCAAAAGCAGTAAGACAGGTGCTTTTCAATGAGCAAAATATAGATATGCAAGAAGATGACCATACCCAGATGAAGTACTACTAGATTGTTGCCATACTATATATATTAATATATTAAACAAAAAAATCAGAAGTACAGCATTTCCTTGTACTCAGCTAGTCCCCAAGAAGGACTAAAGGAACAGATTTAAATATCCCTCAGTGAAATGTAATAGAGAGAAAGTCCTGCAAGGTCATCATTGAGACACATCATTGGTTCTTCACCTAATTTGAGCTATACAAATTCCGCACAAGAACTGCCTGTGCAGGACTGCCCCCTGGGACTGGTTTACTCCACGTAGCATGCATTAAGGTCTAAAAGGCATGTTTACTATTTGGAGTTTGGATTGGGGAGAGCCTGAGCTATGTTTTATATACATGTTTTTAAAGCAACAGCTTTTTACTCGTTTAACCAAGCGTATAGAGCAGCTCCCTTGTGTTAACTAGAAATAACCAACAGCCCTGAATCTCCAACAAGTCTGGAAGTTTTCTTCAGACTGTTCACTTACCCATGGTTAGGTTCTCTTTAGCAAAAGGTGACCCTCGTTGAGAACCTTATTGCTTTACTAGTACTATTAGATTTGCCCTTTGATAAGCTATAAAAAATACTATACCTGTGTTCCATCCAAATTAATCATTGTTTAGAGAAGTATTAATAAAAGGGGGAAAGTAAATCAATGAAGTCACTTTATTGATCCTGAGAACGTGGAACTACTATTAATAAAACATGTTGATGTTGTTTTATGGATAGGTCAAAGTCCTGGTAAGAGTGTGTTTATCATTCTAATTTATGTGCCGTTTTATCAACAAAGTATTTGTTATTGCAGTATTGTATTTATTCATCTCCTGTTTTCCTCCCCCACAGCCAGAACATCTGCTAAACGTTTCTGAATCTAAGCTTGTTGGGATAGGGCCCATTACTTTTACATATTTATGAACTGTGTGGTACACTGGCATTCATTCAGCAAAGACTGCTTCCCGAGGCTCATGCGCGAATGACATAAACCGGTATGGGTTTATGTGCAAGAGGTCCACATGTGCAGAGGTCACAGAGGGGGCTGGAAATTCATTTACATCCAGAAGTACTTAAACTCCACTGCAGCAGAGGAACATAACTAATATCTGCTAATATCTGAGTGATGCAGAAACACAAAGAAAGAAGGACAGGTATTTATGGTGTCCTAAGGAATTGTAATGAAGAGTAACAGGATAAAATTGAATGAAAAGAAGTTGTATCTGACTCCAGAAACACCCTGTATATCAAAATATTTTCAAGTCAAACAGTCCAAAAAAGCAAAAGCTATCATGCGTGTGTTAGTTATAATAGACTGGACAAAGCAGAAGAAAAGGATTGGTTCTGGGGGTGGAAAAATGAACAAATTATTCATTTCTGATTTCTGTTTTTTTTCTGTTGTAGCCCAGCCTCTCATGCCAACACTCACACAGGCACAGCTTTATACTATTTACACACTGAAGGGAGTGTATTCTGCCATTATTGTGCAGAGAACTTACACATGTGACTGCCATTACCACGAACAGAAGCTATGTTCATAAATTGCCCTTGTGTGCCTGCACTGAGTGGACCTGTCCCTATTTGCCTTTCCGGCTGGATTGCAAACAGTGCCTTTCCCAAGCGGAGGTTGAAAGATTTTCAAACCTCGTGAGAAAAAACATAGCCCAACTCCTCTCAACTGTGAGAGCCATCCATGCTTCGAGGATCATTTGTCTGCCTAAATCCATGCTAGCGACAGACCACAAGCACAATCGCAGCCTAATAGTCTTAATGAGATTACAGCTAGAGATGGCCCAGTGCTGCCGTCTGGCCAAGGAACAGAACAAGCACCAAATTCATCTGGGGAAAAAAAAAAAAAATCTCTTTGGCTTTCATGTGAGCAGGCTGCAGGTTGATCAGGATTTCATATTATGGTGTACAACATCCCTTTGATTTCTTTTTCCTTAGAATTTTTTTGCAATGCATTATTATTTTTTTACAAAGCAGCATATCCTTCTCACGGATCTCTACATTTAATTATTAGTTTTCAGGTGAGATTTAAAACTGATAATCATACTGCTTGGTAGCACAATTACATTTATAGATGCCTATTGTTAGCCATGCTAGATTGATCTCACCCATGGCTTTTGTATGTTTGACTACTATCTGTCTGTATGCTTGCCTGTGATACTCATTTGCTATGGTGGAGTGTGGTGGATCTTTGCCAGTATAATCATTCTTTTTATCAGCAGTTTATCTGATGCATCTGTTTGGCTTACTGGAATGAAATTGCTTGTAACTCTATCCTACATAGGGCAAATACCCTTTCTGCACCTGTTCCCAGCGGCATTTGCTTTACTTACTGCTGAAATTCTTAATCTCAACAAAAACAACTAAGCGTGTATAACAAAGGCTGGAATCACGAATTAAATGAAAAAGCTGATCTTTAGATAGTACTGTATCAGCTGGCGAGAGTACAAAACTGGTACCAATGCTTTAAGGTACGGATTGTGCAGTGCTGACTGCAAACTGCAGATACTGCCTGGCAGATTTCATCGAGCTTGCTGCAAGAAACCTGCTGCTAACGGGTAAGTCTGCAGCTCCTGCAGGACTTCATGGCTAGAAAAAAACCCCAGTAGTAGTGCATTCATGGATTTTGCGTGAAGGCTATTGAGAAGAGCTAGCACAAAAGAAAATTCCTCCCCTTAGAGACAAGAAAAAACAGAATTTTATAGTCAATAACAAACAGAAGGTTTTCAGGAGAAGGTACGAGAGGCCGGCTGGGTCAGTACTCACAGAGCAAGGCTGCGTAAGTGACCTTCTTCTCGCACAAGTCAGCTCCTCCCCGACAGGTGCTCATGGTTCACTCGCCTCTGCCAGGGCAGGCATCTAAATTAGAGCCTCCTCACCACTCGGCGTGCCCTGCCTCCACACAGGTCTCTCTCTGGAGAGCTTGCACAAACAAATTTTCTCTTTCTCTAGGCTGGCGAGGTAAAGCCAAAGTAAAAATGAAACAGGATCTGGGATGCAAATCTTGTGTACGTCTTTCCCAGAGCAGCTCGCAGGGTCTCAGGGAGGCTGTGAGATGATGGGTCTGGCTGCCAATTCGTCACTGTTGCCGTGGTAACAGACCAGTGGTCCCCTGTGGCTTGGTAAGGGAGTGGCAATGGGAGCACCAAATGTATGTATCGCCTCCTCCTTTGAGGATTCCTCTGACCTGGGTAATCCACCCATTGCTTNCCTCCCCCCGGCACACACACTTTGCTTACTCCACTCATGGAGCTCTACAGCACCTGTAAATCTCGTATGGTCTAGGAAAGCTAGCATAACCTAGACAGCACCACTCACTTCCTCTGGGAAATACCATGTCATGCGAAAACAGGAAAAAAGAAACCTTGTTCTGGCAAACATCTGAACATCAGCACACGCTCACCAGTGTTTGAAGAAGTGCTAGGACGCAGCAATATAATTTTGTCCCTCTGAGCAGGTGAATGAGCAGTTGGGACGGCAATAGGGTATTTTTCTGCCAAGTGTTTCTCTGCCAACGCAACGGAGCACAAGTGTGTCTGTGAGGCCCCATTACAGCTACAGGGAAGCTCAGGGCCAGCAGAGTTCCTTTGTTCCTGATCCTCAACTGAAAAGTCCTGACTTTATCCTTTCTGAGACTTAATATGGCTGTTTTCTACTTGTTTGAGATATTTTTAGTGTAACGTCGACATAAATATTATTAGTAATGCTAGGCAGGAGAGTCCACAGCAGCAGAGATCTACAGACTGGGCTGTAGTTAGAGAAGCAGCCAGGACTGCAGAAACAGGCGTTATTTTGCTGGACAATGAACAATTCAGGCTTGTTTTGGAAAGCAGATCCTTGGATAGTTAAATAATACCACTTGTTTACGAAACAGACTATTTATCTCATCTTCTTAATAAAATGTTGCTAATCGTTCTTTGTTGCTTTCCTTATTATTCTCTCCTAATGGCAAGTGCTTCTTTTAAGGTAATGGATTTCCTCTCTCAGGACGCCAGTAACAAACACAGCTCTGTGTGCGCGTAGGTGGTACGGACGAAAACAAACACACAGAAGTAAAACCCACACATTTGCTTTCTTAACTCATTTTCCTATCCTCGCTTTCAACTCTGGTTGTTTGAACTTTCTCTGACAGTGGGTCATTACAACTTGCTAGGTAGGAACAGGCCTCCAGATGCCAAAATCCAAATATTAAAGATCCCATCCCAACAGGGGGTTAAGTACCTTTTTGACCCTCTGTACTCTGAAGCAGCAGAGATGGGACTATCTCAGAACAGCAGTATCAGCCAGAAGGGTTAAAAAGACTTGACTCAGATTCAAAAAACTGTGAGTGGGCTAAAAAAATCTCAGACATTAAAAACAATAACAATTCAAGTCTTTTTACTCATCTTTGCCTTCAGATTGAGTTTTCCAGCTTTTCTGCAACACACTACAAGGATTATAATTCAATTTGGTTTAGAAAAAACCCTTCCATTTCTCCTATGCTTACACAACTTTAAAACATGAGACTTGGAGAACATCACCAGATGCAGTGACGGCCATGACAATGCCATCACTGATGGCAGCGCAGAAGCATCTCTGCAAAGCAGGTCAGCCCATCTAGGGCCAGTCTCAGGAAGTCTGGAGCCTTCACATTAAAGATGCTGGACTCTAACAGCATCCCCCACCCCATCTCCTTGCACGGTGGCTTGGTGGCTTCGTCAAAATTAATTATGAGTACACTCAGACTTACAAGCATCTGGTTCCAGACAGGTATCAGGTTACCAAAAATATGAAGGCACATTATAAAAATCCATGTTACTATGGGCATTTTATAGCTGCTTCTTCAGTAATCTTAAATGAGAACGCACTAAGATCAGAAACCGAACACTTAATCTTACATAGGGAAGATGCTGGTTGGTACATGTAAGTAAATACATCTGTCTTGCTGACACCCCCGGACGTTTTTACACTTGGCTTAGTGGAAGAGACTTCATGCCTCTGGGTGTGATCACAAGAAGCCGTTCAAAATGAAACTGTCCCCTGAAGAAGAGAATCCTGAGCAGGAACAGCGCTGGGCTAGCAGGGGTACAGAAGCAGCAGAGGAACGCAGGGGAGAGGAGGTGGCTGGGCTCGGCCTGCAGCACCGAGGGGCCTTCTCCATTTGCAGCTTCATCTTCCCGCAGTCGGAGCACTAGCTAGAGCTATTTAACGGGATCACAAGGGCCGCGGCCCCATTACTTACGGGAGAGGGTATAAAAATGACAGCAGCTAATAAGCACCGATTTCTCATCAGTCGCCTCATCAGCCTAATTTCACAAAGTGAAGGTTTCGGAGGCTGAAAGGCTGGGAACGACATTCTGGCTGCTGGATCCAGGCCAGTACAGAGAGAGCACATCCCTGCGCCCGCACACTTCTGTCTCAGCCACAAACAAGAGAGAGCTGCCCTAAATGTACGTCCACAGGACGACATGGATTTCATAAACTGAGGTGGAAGGCTAAAGCCACAGCACATTCATTCTTCCTAAGGATTAAGAGCCAACAGGAGCAGGAACATGAATGTTCCTTTGTCCATAAACATCCAGACCACATTCCTGGTTGTGAAGTTCCCTCACAAAAAAGAAGGCTTTGTCTGGAGCTCACAGCTGAGGACAGCNAAAAAAAAAAAGCCAAACCAAACTTGGTGGACCAGGGTGGAAACACATCTTTAATTGAGGAGTTAGTTCAGAGGAGGCATTCATGCATCCGAGGGAGGAGGCCGGCTGATGCGAAGGGCAGAGAGTGGACAGAGATGCGTGTGTGGTCCGAGGGCAGGATAAAGGCAGGGAGTGTGTGTGTATGCGTGCGGGAAGGGAGCGCGCTGTTTGTAGTGGGAGTGCAGTCCGTGCACGTGAATTATACATGTCGAAGCTGAAAAAGAGCTTGCTGGCCTTTTCGCTTCTTTTCCTTCATTTAGCCACTGAAGATTTGAAAAGCTGAATCTTCCACTCATTGCACCAAAGGATCTAATGCAGTATATCTGCTCTAGTATCATCTGTCACTACTTAGGTAATTCTGACAAAAAAATAGGTGACAAGATTGGTTCGTTGAAACATCGAGGTTCATTTTTGCTCTTAGTATCAGTATCCAGGTTTTTTTTAATATGTATTTAATTTTTTTTCACTCTGGTCTATAGTTAGCTTTGCTAGTAAGTGTCTATGCTGTTTTTCTATTTTTAAAAGATGGGCCCATATTTGCTCAGTTTTTGCTTGAAATTCTCTGGTGCACTGCTGGTAAAATTAACTCACAACCAGATTTCAAGGCTATTAGAAAGTTGTCACCACACTAAAGTATGTTCTGTTCTGAACAATTTGGATATGCTAGGCTTTTTTCACAATGTTTCCATACCTGATTTTCATGGAGATCCTTGCTCCTGCTTGTCTGTACTCCTATTAACTGCTGCCATGGTCATGCATGTTATTGATGGGTTTCTGGAAAGCTCAGCAACTCAGCAATTTTATAACTGCATTATAAACAATTCAATCAACTGTTCTTTCCCACATCTACTTCTCATTTATTAATGGACTTTCTTTCTAGGCAGTATTTTCTCATCTCTCATCACCATCCAATATATATACTTGGGGGAGGAATGTAATTAGTTTTGCGGTCCTTCTGCCAAAACTTCACTGACTTCAGTCACAGATTTGCCTGAAGAATGCCTGATTATAGCCTGTAGGAGTTGGTCCTATTTCTGTACACCAGGAACACGCTGAAGGGAGTGCACGCAGGTGGGCAATGGAGTCCCACGGGCGTTTTCACCCACCAGTGTTTTAAGAGAAGCATGAAAGCGTGGGTTTATATGTACAAGGAAGGTGAAGGACATGGGGGAAACCAGGCAAAGTGAAAGAGGATTCTGTTATACAAGCGCAGAGAAAAACTGAAGATTTTATGTGATTAACTCATGTTAAACTCTGTTTGGTTGGGGTTTTTTTGTTTTGTTTTAAACTTTTCAAGTTACGGAAGAGTGGATTTTCTCTTTCCCCCCTTTTCTGTCATCAGACAGCTGTGCAAATATTTTAGCATGTGATTGTGGAAGCACAACACTAAAAACTTCTGAATTGTGCCAAGAGAAAAGTACGGAAAACAAAAGGCAAAAGCCTGGGCTAGATCTAGCTGCCAGGATCTTCTGTCCCCAAGGGAACTAGACAGAGGAAAAGGGAGAGAAAAAGGAGAAGTCTGATAGCTTTCATTGCTTGCAGTGACAGTGTCCCAGGTCAGAAGGAAATACAGACTTTTGTAGTCTTTTTGAAGGAGGGTGGCAAAGGTATCAGCAATTAGCAGTCTATTAAATCGGGTCTTTCTTGAAGGTTGTTGGCTTTATCTGCAGCACCAACTGCTTGTATTGTACCTGTGTAAGATACTGAGTTCTCAGGTGGCAGGTAAATTGAAAACCCAACTTACACAGTGCAGTAAGTCAGTCTTTGAATTTAGGAAATCAGAGCTACATGCTGGTCTGCCATTACATTGGCCTGGAATGAAACAGGTCTTCTTCCAGCAGCTTAAGGGGTTCAGCAAAGCAGTGATTCAGGGCAGCTGACTAAAAATGCATCGCTTCACAGGTTCTCTCAGGAGTTTATGCTACATAAGTGTGGGCAGCGGGTGATAACACAATCCTAAATACGCCACAGCTAGGAATCAAGTTGCACAGTGATTCTCTGCCAAAGACTCCTATCTTCTTACTGCGGGGGAATGAATTAACCCATAAAAAAATTAGCTCTCGCTTGCAGTATTCTCAGTGGTTTTTGCTTGCCACACTCAATCCCTTTACATCGAATGACAGAACAATTTTGTCTTTCCCTCGTGCTTAAGGTAAAGCAGTAGGTCATGCCGTAACCATGCCCTATCTCCCAGCAATTGCACGCACTAGATTTTGCAAAAGAATTGGTACAAATCCATCCTGCTGGTGAGAAGTCAAAGGCATGAGATTTCTTCCTGAAGCTGGTCATCATTTTGTGCCCTGAAACACAGAGCTGGTGATACTTATCATATTTGTCAAGCCCATATAACTGCTGAAGTTACCCAGACAAACAAGAAATCTTTGGCTATGCCGCATGTAATCTCCCATCCCAGGAAATTAAGCAGGTGGTTATTAAAACTGCAATAACGCTCACACTGCGAGCACACTGAAACCATAAAGGAAGAAATTCTTCCCTCCATCAAAGACAGCAAAATCATTTAATGATTTCAGGAAGCCTTCATACTCCAAACTTCCTCTAACCATTTAAATTCTGCTTCCATTTAACTACCTGAATGATTAATTAAGGTTAATCAGCTAATGTTTTGCACAGTGCTTTGAGTAAGTAAAGCACCACATAAATCCTTGGCATGAATGGTTTATTAGGCTGTTGTTGCTCTCTGTGCCCTTCCTATTCCTTTTCATATTCCCCTTCCTAGGCAGAGGCTAGGGTGAGGCCGGTGCTACCATGGCTGTTGTTTCTAGCCCAAGTTATGCAGTCAGCAACACCATCCTACTGTGGTGGTTTCAAGACTATAACTTTTCTGGCATTGTCACATGTACTTTTATGGAACCTGAGCCCACAGTGAAGACATTGCACTCCGTTATCCATTTCACAGCATCCTCACCTCGCCACCAAACTCAGACTCCAGCCTCGCTGAACCTATTCCCACCCACACCTGCACGGCAGTGAGAACAGACGGAGGCTCCCCCCGCTCAGCATGACAGCAGGAACCAAAGATGGTTGCAGCCCCTCCCAAAAGGAGATCAGTTTCCCAACTGAGTCCTGGAAATATCTGCAAGTCTGTCCTTCCTTTAGGAAGCCTCACCAGACCTCTCTTGATGCCACAGGGGCTGAACACAGACTACAGCAGTCATGGTTAATGTGGCCTCCAGGGACAAGGAGGAGGCTCATCCGCGACAGAAATCTCAACCTCCTAAAAAAGGTTTGAGGGCACCTCCCAGCTTCTCCAGTCTTGTATGAACTCGAGCAGGCCATTTACAAACAGATGTATAGGAGTTGATTTTGGGTGTCTCAAGTTGTGGTTGCTTTGAGAGACCAGAGACATGACTTTAAAAACCAGGACGTATCTCTCCAACTGAAATCAGTGTGCTCCTTACTCATTGTCTCTCCAGATCCTGTGAGGTAAACGTACAAAATACTGGTTTTGTTTTGTTTTTCTTTAACTGTCAGGCATACAAATTCTGCTTTATAATTGAGAGTCAAGTAAAGTTCTTTCCTTCTTACTCATAAGTAACATTCAACAGGCCAAAACAGGCCACAGAGATGCCAAAAATATAACTCTTTGGAACTTGGTAAACAATTTTGTTGATACTGCTGAAAACAGAGCAGAATCATTTTCTCTTAGTGCATTGGCTCTTCAGAGGTAATGACAGCTCATTTCTTTGAGTCACTGAACTCAGCAGACCCAACTGCGAGCGCAACTGGGGCAGGATGAGCTGGTGAATCTCATGATCCTTCTCTCATGTTCCAGTTTACTTTAACTCCTTCTAGGGTCTCTGAAGCAAAAGACTGTCTCACGCTCAAAGACACGAAAGCAGCAAAGGACCAGTCCAGAAGTAAAGTCCCTGTTGTGTTCCTTTCTTTCTTCCCTAGGTCACTGCTAGACAAGCATAGGACTATTTCAAAGCAGAAACATCCATGCAGATAAGGGAAAGAAGAGAGGGAAGTGCAGTAATCATTCTGCCCTCACAATCCCCCCCCTACTCTGCCCTGGTGAGGCCACGTCTGGAATATTGTGTCCAGTTCTGGGCTCCCCAGTTCAAGACAGGGAACTGCTGGAAAGACNAGGGGGGTTGGACTAGATGATCTCTAGAGGTCCCTTCCAACCCCTACCAATCTGTGAATCCGTGAATCCCCCTTCCTTCTGTATCCTTACATTGTAAGCAGCTGTGGGCACGGTTTTGGGGGGGGTCTGCAGCTCTGCTTTCTTCTAATCCTTCTTGTCTTGGCCCTTGTCAACTCTGGAAGAAGACTGCAAACAGCATCAGTCGCCAGCCAGAGCTGCCATGCAAAGTGTCCATTACAAGTTCTCCAGGTGGTGCCCCAGGGTTCACCCAGCAGAACTGCCAGTTATAGTCCCCAGTGCTGAGAAATGACGGGATTTGCAGCCAGCCAGCAACTGAGGAGCAAGGAGCCAGAGAACAAAACTGAGGAAGAAAAGCAAAGGGAAACAAATGGACAGCACAGCCAAGAAACATACAGAAAACAAAAGAGAAATCAGAGACGCCTAATGTGGTTTAACTCATTTGTGGCTAGTATCTCTGAATACCAGGAGAGCTTGTAAAGCAACAGAAAGGTGGCACACTTGTCCTGAGACCTGTATGCACATGAAGATATGGAGGTATTATACAAAAATATTCAAATAATTCTATGTACTACTGTGTGTATGTGCATGTTACAGATACGCAGTACCAACAGCTCTGAGAGTAGAAAATCATGAGTCAGGCCTTGCATTATAACACGATAGGCTTAAACTTCTTAATAATTTGAGCTTTAAGGCTTAAAACCTTAATAAATTGGGCTTTAAAAAAAACCCCAAATAAACCATAGGACTGTGAACACTTTTTTTTGCTAAAACCGCGAAAGTGACAGAAAAAGGTGAAGATGAAGAGAAGTGGTTGCTGAAGTTTGTCTGTCTGCCACCCATTGGTACCTGTGCTGGAGAACAGATACAAACCTGCCAGTGCGTTCTCTGTTGCTGCAGAGGGTACTGCTTTATCTGAAGAAAACTGCAAAGGCAGATTTGCCCTTCCTGTCCTGACTGATGGCTTTCTCCGATGGATATAAACAGCAAATTACAAGTTTGGAACAAACTGCAGCAAAAGGCTGATGAGATGCTGCCCGCGTGCCAAATGTAGAATGTAAGGAACTGCCTTGTGGAGAAGTCTGGGCAGAAGCAAGAAACAATATGTAAGAGTTTTGACCTTTTTCACAGAAGCAGGAAGGAAACAATATGTGGGTCTTCCTTCTCTTTGGCTACAGTGGCTCTGCGAGAGCAGGGGGATTGGTTTCTGTGGCTCATTAACCCAGGCTACTGCTGTTTCATGGAGATCAATCTATCATTTAATAGGGAGAGGCTTTTCAGCTCTGCGAGATTTTATCTGCTGATGGCTACCATGATATTTATAGACATATCCATCAGAGTAACAGCAGGAAGCAATTCTCCAGGGGTCGAATTGGGTGGATTCCCTCCATTTAAACTCCATTATGGATGCAGCTTTCTGTATAGGATTAACCACTTAAGTCACTGAATCCCAAACATCATCAGCTATTGTTCACAAGAACTGATGATCTCCACGGCTTAGTTGTGGGATGGTTGACTTGTTTTCAGCCTCAATTATCTTTGCAAAGAATAAGGTCCTTTGTTAACCTCTGACTTGCTGAGCAATGTGTAGGCAGCCTATTAAGTACTTCACAGTCCTCTTTTAACCCTATGAAGCAGGCAGCTCTGGAGATTTAGTCCCATGATCGTCCTATTTCTGACCAGTCTGAATCTTCAACTGTCACACCAAGAGCAAGACCAGAGAACCAGCTTTGATCACAGCAGGCTTGGGAAAACAAACAACAAGTGGTTTGGAAGATCAAGGCAGAAACTAAGTACATATTATGCAGAGTGTTTTAATGCTTTCAGCCTAACTTTTACAGAGCAGCTTTCCTGTTAAGACTATTTTGATAGTCACCTCCTTCAGGGAGTTAGCATGCGCTGATTCTATCTCCTAAAATTATCCAAGCATCTTTCTAGTATTGAATTTCTTCTGGTGAACACACCTTTTGGCATGAGACAGCGTATCAAGGGGAGCTCCAAATAGACCTATTGTTCAGCAGTTCGCAGGGCATAGGGAATATTAACTGCTGCTTAATTTGACACAGAAAGACCGATGCAGAGTCCTGGCATGGACAAATGTTCTTGAATACAAATAACAAATTCAAGCTATTTAAAATCTTGTTTCCAATTGACAGGGCTGTCATCAGTCATGTCTGTCCATCCACTCTCCCTTTCAAGCTTAGCACGACCTCCATGTCCTCCTATTTCTCTTAACCTTCCCCCATGTTTACAGTGACCTCCACCCTTGTGACTTAGTTGTATTCCTAGTGCCAGCCTGAAGCTCTCATCTTCCTGTCTACTACCCTTCTAAGTGCTTCCTCACAAGTACACTTACTGAGAAACATGAGGATAGATGCTAACTACCCCTAAGTGCAAAAATTAAGTTCCCAATCTCTGGCAGAACCCAGCCCATTTTCCATCCTTGAAGGTTTGGTCAAAGTTTATACATGAATCTCATTCCCATTACTTTGCTCTCGAGTAATTTTATTTTGCTCGTGTGTACAGCTGTAGTGCGCTCTTGATCCTTTGCTTTACACTAGTCCATTTCTTTTCATCCAGATATCTCAGAACACTCTATAAATACAACTTAAACTACAAAACTAATAAGCCTTTTGTCAGGTAGGAAAAACAATGACGTTATGATCTCTATTTTATGAAAAGAAAAGCTGATGCTCAGAGAGAGAAAAAATTTATAGGAAGAAATCTCTAGTCAATAAACTCTACATCCACAGCGACTAGGGATAATGTAATGCTTGAAATGTACCTATCCAGGCCACAGCCTGATTTTAGCTAAATCAAGCTAAAAGACACTTGTGCAAGTTCATTAATTTGTAGAATTGTTAAAAAAAAAACAAAACTACATTATATAGTGCTTTAATCATTTTAGCAAGACCCAGAGTAGGGTAAGAAGTCACCATCAGGTCCCCCTACACTGGCACTAAAAGAACTTGAATGCCCTGCCCAGCCTCACTGGAGACTGTCACTCTGCACCTCCTGCCCTGTGGTCCCGGGGAAGGGGGGGGTGTCTCCATTTAACCCCCATCCTGGGCACCCAGGCTTGCCCTGAGCTACATTCTAGCTGTGCAAGTCTGCAGCCCTCTGTCTCCTGGGTGGATGTTGGACCTATGTTGTAGTCCTGCCTGCTGCTGCTCCTGACTGGACCCCTGGGATGGACCCTGAACCTAATTCATCAGCTTGTGTTGTCTGGTGTGGTTGATGTAACCTGTTAGCAGCACCCAGCACTGCCCACCCTGCTCAGGTCCTTGGGTATGACTGTGCCCCGGTCAGGGAGGACACGACTATTGCCTGCCCTGGGCTCACCCATGGCTGCAGCTCTTTCTGCTCCCCAACACCCTTGTCCCCATCACCAGGTCATTCTCATACTGGAAATGCTGGAAAAGATCTTGTGAGCACTTCAGTGCAAAGCCAGCAAGCAATCTTTCTCCAAACCCTTCTCAGTGGTGGTTTAAAAGCAGCCACTGACTTTACAGCAAAGTGGCTGCCAAGCTCTAACACCAGCCATTGCGTTACCGCTCTCCAGATGAGACAGTGTTGATCCGAGGTGAGAATAAGTTACTGTGGGAATGCCATGCTGAATTCCCGTGGTTACAGCTGCAAAGGATGGCTGCAGTGGGAGACAGGAGCATTACGGCTTGAAGTTCACTTTAATAAACAAAAAATATTTAAAAATACAATTAGCCCGCTCTACGGCTGAGTTCCAAAAGATATTAATTATGGTTTATTAGCTTTTCCGTAATGCTTCAAGCAAGTTCTTTCAGGCTGTCTACACTGAGTCATTTTTTGGAAATAAACATTTTGGATCTAACCCTAAATGAGAAACTATTTCAACTTTGGTAATACATGCTGGCTTTTCAACTTCCTCCGTGAACAGGCAATCTGGAACGAAAACGTGTCTAGAAAATTTTGGCCTGCTTGTTCAGGCTGCTCTCAAAACCTCACTGAAAGACAAGGGCTGGATTCCTCATGGGCTGCCCTTCCCCCAGGGCCAAGAAGTAAACACGTATGTCTAAGGCTACATAAAGTAATTAGACACCTAATCCTACCTTTGTCTGCATCTGGTATTGCCTCGAAAGACGAGAAGCAGCAGCAAGTAAAGGAGGAACAGAGGGAAAGAGAACATTGGCTTGTCAGAGAAATGAGGGCCAATGCACTGCTCAAGACATTAATTTTACACAAACTTTAAGCATACCTCTCAAACGAATAGGACTCTAAAACAGCACACAGGTCTTCAAAAGGAGGGGAGAAATCCTCCCCAAAAGAAAGGTGCTGCGCTTTCATTGACTACATAAAAAAAAGCAATAGCTTCTTAATTACTGTATCAAGTTTGCAAGCAAAATGGCAAGCAGGGGAGTCCTGCCTGCTGCAGTCCACCTGCCAGAGGGGCACACGGGGGTACGCTCACCGTGAAACACGGGGGTACGCTCACCGTGAAACACGAGACACAAAGGTTACATCAGCAAAGAACTCCTTCCCAGCGGGTCTTCTCCCCAGCCTCAGGTGCCACTACCACCCAACTCTGCAACACTGTTGACTTTCCTGAAACAATCTCTCATCACAACTTTTGTGAGCATCGCAAGACCCGGCCAGGTAAGGGCCAGGACCAGCAGCCTGAGATACAAGAGAGCTTGTTAACGTCTGTAACGTTTTCTGCAATTTCCAATTCAAGGTCCAGCTCTTGGGTCCCCAGTACAAGGCAGACATCAAGCTGTTGGGGAGGGTCCAAAGGAAGGCCACAAAGTTGATCAGAGGGCTGGAGCACCTCTCCTAGGAGGACAGGCTGAAAGAGTTGGGGTTGTTCAGCCTGGAGAAGAGCAGGCTCTGGGGAGACCTTATAGCAGCCTTCCAGTACCTAAAGGGGTCTACAGGAAAGATGGAGAGGGACTGTTTATCAGGGAGTGTAGTGACAGGACAAGGGGTAATGGCTTTAAGCTGAAGGAGGGGAGATTGAGATATTACGAAGAAATTCTTCCCTGTGAGGGTGGTGAGGCACTGGAACAGGTTGCCCAGAGAAGCTGTGGATGCCCCATCCCTGGAAGTGTTCAAGGCCAGGTTGGATGGGGCTTTGGGCAACCTGGTCTAGTGGAGGGTGTCCCTGCCCATGGCAGGGGGGTTGGGACTAGGTGATCTTTGAGGTCCCTTCCAACCCAAACCATTCTATGAACACACATCACCTGCTTGTAGCAATAATTAACAGATCACAGTAAACATGCATTCAAAATGAGGGACAGATGCCTGACAAACACTGAAAAAAGGAAGTACTGAGTTAGGCAGCTAGGTTAAAAATGAAAAGAAATATATTTTCTCAAATTGCCTCACTTGCTTTACGGTACAAATACTTTCAGCATTCATACTATCAAGCACTTCTCCCAACCATGAAAGCACAAGGTTTGCTTTTGAAAAAGAGGAAAGGTGGAGATTAATAGCTGACAACTGATTTCAGCAGGTGGGGCTCTGAGAAGAGGTATTAACTATTAGAAGGGCTTGTGACTCTAAATCAATGAGCAAAGAGATGCTTTGCTAGGCAAACAGCATTTAATCGACCTACAGTGATGACAGGCTTTAGTATTTTCTCACAGATAATAACTGGTTGCAGTAAAGAAGATGCCTTAGGCCTTTAACCAAATTGGTCACCTTAAAGCTATGAAATGCCCCACCTAGCACTAATCATTGCTATTATAACAGTAACAATGAAATCAAAAGTAACAGCTGTTATTCTTTGACTGCCGCCTTGCCAAGGCTGGTATTTGGTTTGATATGATGCAAAGAAAGAGGCTTAATCAACTTAAAATTGCCCTTTGTTTCAGAAAACTTTTCACATTATCTGAGTAAAACTCAAGTTTTGACAAGTTGTGAAAACAACTCTGTGTTTTCCGCTTCCCAGTTTCCACAGTTAGACCTGGCTTCCTTACAGTGTTTTGTGCATCTGTGATGAAGGTTAAAAAAGGGATTTGCTCATACTCTTATGTTACATGATAGCTCCCAGTTGGACTGTGGCTGTGACTACCCTTGTAGCTGCTTTTTCTGCCTCCTGCTGTCCTCGCCTGTTGTTTATACAGGTTTTCATGTGGCCAAAATAAGAGGCGACGGCTTTTAAATATCCTAACTAGGAACATCAGCAGGTGGTCTCAAAATCAGGTGAATCACCTCTTACTAGTTCTATTTTTGAAACCACAAAATAGGTTTGATTCTGTGCCACCACGCTCGGCGAGATAAGAAAGCGGAGCATCACAACCAGCCATCTGTTCAATGCACAGCCGGAAAGTGTTCACCTTCACCCAACCGAGGGCCCTGATGACTGAGGGCCAGGAGCTAGAGGAGCCCTGAGTCCGGGCTAACTCAAGGGATCTGCAGCCAGCTATCTTCACATTTAACAGGGATGTACTGCTGATGGAAATTACAAGTGAATTACAGGTTCCGGCATGTCATGGTCTAGCCAGACCCAAACAAAAGCACGTGGTGATAAGGACGGAGCACGGCACACTGGGACCTGTGTCTCCGTGGATCTCGCTGCTTTATTAGACTTGCTGATAAACTACGATGTACTATCAAACTCCACAGCTTTCCCAGAGAATAACCTTTCTTTGGTTGTGTTTATAACGCCTTTTATAATTTCCAGCTCTTCTTTTTTTTTATATGGGCGTAAGAGGGTTTCTTTCTCTTCAAATCAAATCGTAGGGCCCCACTGTTTCTAGCTCAAAGCCTCCCTAATGCTGCTAATCTCATATTAACAGCCTACTGACACAGAAGAGACCACAGAAAAGACTGATTGCCAGCTCTCTGGCCCTGTGACCGTGTGCTGGTCAGATCTGGATTAATACTTGAGGCGATTTACCTCAGGGGGCCTTGTTACAGGTGCCTGTAACTCTAAACTCTCCTTGAACCGCCTGGCAGCAGGAGGAGGAGGGGAACCTGTGAATCCACAGCTGATGCAGACACAAACAAGGCCACTCTGAAACTCACTTGTCTTTTCTTATAGAAAATCAGGATGACAGCAGCAAAAAAATCCTTTCTTTCAGATAAAAGGTGAGGAGTCGGGCATCAGCATCCTACCCAGCACACAAAATCCACTGTGATGCTCCCTCAAGCAAATTTGCTTGACTTTAGCTTTTGTGATTACTAGAAATAGTTATCCAGAAGCACAGGCAAACACGCCGATTTCCTCCAGCGTTTGTGTTGCGGTATAGCTGCGCTGTGTAGGCTAATTCAGGTACAAGAGTGACTCTTTCAGCTTTAAAAACAAACAGTTTAAGCTGCTCACGTTTAAGGAAAGATGGAAAAACAGCATCATTCTTATTTGGCGATGAGTGTCCCTGTGACAGTTTGGTTCACCGGCCTCAGGCTCCTCTCCAGGGCCTGGCTGCACCTCCTACGTTCGCAGCACTATGCCATGCTGACTGCTGCTCCATGACCCTACATAGAAGGAGGAGGGTGCTGGGATGACGGATCAGGCTGACCAGCTGCACTTGACGTCACCCAGCATGAGAGAGTCCACTTGCTGCATCTGGGCTGCACGAGGAATATACCCGACTGCTCAGGGGGAGAAACGGAGGCAGGAGCTGATGCTGCCCGTGACCAGGTCAACCTGCAAGGCTGCCCGTGTGCCTGAGTCTGGAGCTAGAGCATCTCTCATGTCCATTAAGATGAGTCTATTTTGGAATGATTTCATTTTGCTTGTTAACAAATTGCCAATAAAATGGGTAATTGTTTCTGGCCTGAAGTTAAACAATCTCGTTACTGAGTTACTATTATTTGCAGGTCAGAGAGCTGCAAGAGGTTTGGCCTTCAAGGCACCACACTGTCCCCTCTAGGAAAAGGGGTGAAGTACAAAAACATTGTACCATGCCTTACAGGGAAATTAATTTTTCCTATAATGATTGTTATTACAGGGCTGCTTGTTCCACCACAGCTTCTTAAACAACCACACTGCAACTCATACCTCTCCCCAACTCTTCCCTGCCTCTAACATAACTGCATGAGCATTGCAGCTCGCGTATCTTTCCGTAGGTCTTTATTAATAAGGAGCATCTGCAGGGAAACAGGATCTGACTCACTGTGCAGCAGCCGCTCCTGCTGCTCAGTTCCCCACCTGAAACAACAGTCCTCTATTTCAAAAGTCGCCTCTATCACTGCAGCAGCCAACTCCAACATCACCAGTGCAATGATGTGCTGCCCTTCTAAGGGACAGAATATTCTTGGCTGCTCCCTGTGAAAGAAATTCTTGAACGGTATCTTTGCATATCACAAACTTACCTTGGTTTTGTGCTGTCTCGCTCCTTTTCTGAGTCTTAGTGGGGTGTATCCAGGCAGTGTGAGTCTTTTAAAAAATTGATTCCTTATCCATATTTGGGAATTTGTGCTGGGCACTAGCTGGTACGAGGCATGTTCTTCCCACAGTGCACTTTGGGACTTGTAGTTCCCAAAAAGGAATGTTGTTTTCCAAATTGCGAGCGCCAAGCAACAGAAACAGAAGTCCAAAACGCCTTTATCTCTGCATTTGCTTAGCTGCTGGGCCCTTCCTTTTACAATGTTTCTGTGCTGTGTTTTTGCTTTAACCAGCCTGAATCCTCCCGCAACTTCTCTCACAGTTCACGACGCAGTGTGCGAACAGTTTGGGTGTACCGTCGTGCAAAAGCTGCTACTGCAGAGCGCTCTGGCCGCTACCCAGAGGGGCAGGTGCGTGGTCTTGCCTCCTGGAAACGGCTACTTACAAAAAGAGAGTTATGATCAATTTTTGAGTCATACTCTTCATTCTTTCTTCCCCGTTTCCAACACTGCAATGGCATAGAAACTCCCCTTTAAAAGATGTTTCACTTTTTAACCTGTTTTACATTAGCATATTTGATTTTTTCTTTAATTAAATACTCATCGTAGGAGGTCAACATTACAAAATAAATCAATCCCGCCTCTCCTGTAGATTCATTTTCGAAGCGTTTGCGCTGACTGCCGTAATTGCTTCGTAACCAAGACACCCTGTTGTTTTTAAACAACAGCCAAAGAACAACCTGAATCGCTGCCCGTAGGGTACTGATGGAGAAGCTGTTCACGGGCTGACCGAAAAAAAGGCCCAGGAAGAAGAGGCCGGGAGAGAGGGGCACCCACCACCCCGCCCCGGAGCTTGCTGTGCCGCTGGAGCAATGGGCGCTCTCCCCTCACTACCCGCCCCAAACCCCTTCTCCTGCCGCCCGGCTACGGCCAAGCAAGCCGCAGGACCGCGGCTGTGCCGCCTCATTCCCAAGCGGCCTCCGCCGGGGCCCGTTGCTCCGCAGGGAGACGCTTGGGGCTGGGCTGACGCCCGGCGGCCGCGGAGGGAACAGCGGCGGTCTCTGCGGGGCTCCGACCCGCCTGCTAAGGAGGGAGGGCAGCCGAGGCGGGGAGCGTTGGCTGGGCTTTTTCTCCATGGCCGCCNCTACCGGGAGGCGGCGAGGAAAGGGTCCTCTCACGGTTTTCCGGGGCTGGGGGAGGCTCCGCCACTGCCGCTGCCTGCTGGAGTCGAGCTGACCCCCGTGGGGGGCTGTGGCGGCGCTGGAGCCGGAGCCGGGCGGGCGGCGAGCGGTGGGGCGCGGGGAAGGTGGCGGCAGCCCTCCCGCTAGCCCTCCCGCCGCCGCCGCCATGAGGAGCGAGCCCCTGGCCTGGCCCCCGGTCTCGGCCCAGGCGGCCTCGCTGCTGGAGGAAGCGGCGGACCTGCTGGTGCTGCACCGGGACTTCGCTGCCGCCGTGGAGAGGTGTGAGGCGGGCTGCGATAGCCTGGGCACCGGCACCGGGACCGGGACCGGGCCCGAGAGGTGCGAGCGGTGCGGGGCGTGCGGAGCGGGGACAGGGCGGCGCTGGGAAGCGCCTCGGTGTCGCAGGCTTCTAACTGCAGGCCTTGTCTGCGGTTTTATTTTTTGTAATGGAGGGCTTTTGGGTTTAATAAACTGTTTGGTTTTGTTTGGTGTTGGTTTTTGGTGTGGGTTGTTTTTGGTTTTTTCTTT
>VXBL01000025.1:303376-317961 GCA_013400195.1 Aramus guarauna | reverse complement strand
ATATTCTTGGCTGCTCCCTGTGAAAGAAATTCTTGAACGGTATCTTTGCATATCACAAACTTACCTTGGTTTTGTGCTGTCTCGCTCCTTTTCTGAGTCTTAGTGGGGTGTATCCAGGCAGTGTGAGTCTTTTAAAAAATTGATTCCTTATCCATATTTGGGAATTTGTGCTGGGCACTAGCTGGTACGAGGCATGTTCTTCCCACAGTGCACTTTGGGACTTGTAGTTCCCAAAAAGGAATGTTGTTTTCCAAATTGCGAGCGCCAAGCAACAGAAACAGAAGTCCAAAACGCCTTTATCTCTGCATTTGCTTAGCTGCTGGGCCCTTCCTTTTACAATGTTTCTGTGCTGTGTTTTTGCTTTAACCAGCCTGAATCCTCCCGCAACTTCTCTCACAGTTCACGACGCAGTGTGCGAACAGTTTGGGTGTACCGTCGTGCAAAAGCTGCTACTGCAGAGCGCTCTGGCCGCTACCCAGAGGGGCAGGTGCGTGGTCTTGCCTCCTGGAAACGGCTACTTACAAAAAGAGAGTTATGATCAATTTTTGAGTCATACTCTTCATTCTTTCTTCCCCGTTTCCAACACTGCAATGGCATAGAAACTCCCCTTTAAAAGATGTTTCACTTTTTAACCTGTTTTACATTAGCATATTTGATTTTTTCTTTAATTAAATACTCATCGTAGGAGGTCAACATTACAAAATAAATCAATCCCGCCTCTCCTGTAGATTCATTTTCGAAGCGTTTGCGCTGACTGCCGTAATTGCTTCGTAACCAAGACACCCTGTTGTTTTTAAACAACAGCCAAAGAACAACCTGAATCGCTGCCCGTAGGGTACTGATGGAGAAGCTGTTCACGGGCTGACCGAGAAAAAGGCCCAGGAAGAAGAGGCCGGGAGAGAGGGGCACCCACCACCCCGCCCCGGAGCTTGCTGTGCCGCTGGAGCGCTGGGCGCTCTCCCCTCACTACCCGCCCCAAACCCCTTCTCCTGCCGCCCGGCTACGGCCAAGCAAGCCGCAGGACCGCGGCTGTGCCGCCTCATTCCCAAGCGGCCTCCGCCGGGGCCCGTTGCTCCGCAGGGAGACGCTTGGGGCTGGGCTGACGCCCGGCGGCCGCGGAGGGAACAGCGGCGGTCTCTGCGGGGCTCCGACCCGCCTGCTAAGGAGGGAGGGCAGCCGAGGCGGGGAGCGTTGGCTGGGCTTTTTCTCCATGGCCGCCACACAAGTGAGAAACTGAAGGGGGTTTTTGACACGGACCGGCGCCGGGTGGGAAGCCGAGCGCCGGCACGGCTGAAAGCGTCGCGATCCCACAGCCTGCGGCCGCAGCTTCTCGGAAGGCTCCCAGAGACCCCGCTATTCCTCGCAGTCAGCTCTGCCACCGCCCCGACAGCGGGCGGGACGGCCTCCCGGGGAGCCAACGCGCCGAGAAGCCGCCGCNCCCTCCCGCCAGCCCTCCCGCCGCCGCCGCCATGAGAAGCGAGCCCCTGGCCTGGCTCCCGGTCTCGGCCCAGGCGGCCTCGCTGCTGGAGGAAGCGGCGGACCTGCTGGTGCTGCACCGGGACTTCGCTGCCGCCGTGGAGAGGTGTGAGGCGGGCTGCGATAGCCTGGGCACCGGCACCGGGACCGGGACCGGGCCCGAGAGGTGCGAGCGGTGCGGGGCGTGCGGAGCGGGGACAGGGCGGCGCTGGGAAGCGCCTCGGTGTCGCAGGCTTCTAACCGCAGGCCTTGTCTGCGGTTTTACTTTTTGTAATGGAGGGCTTTTGGGTTTAATAAACTGTTTGGTTTTGTTTGGTGTTGGTTTTTGGTGTGGGTTGTTTTTGGTTTTTTCTTTCTTTTTTTTTTTTTTTCTTTTGGTGAGGTGCTAAGAACCTCTTAGGTTCGAATATAAGTGTTATCTGTATGAATGGCAATATCACTGTTAGTCCGTGCCCTGGTTTTTGTAGCTTTTTCTTAATTATCTAGATTAATGGAGGGTGGTGCCTGCTGCTCAAAAGTGAGTTTGTAATGGTTTAAAACCCAGCTCGGCTTTGGCTGCCGTTTGATAACAACCTGTCCGTGTTTACGTGTTCCATATGAAGGGATCTGTGCGTGTGTGAGGGAAGCGAGGTGTGCCTGGGAGCCCTCCTCGAGTCATCCCAGAGATACAGGCTCTGTGCATCTTCTCGGGGAGGTGGTGTGGCGTGAAATTGCCTTTTTATTGGGGTGAGGGGTATGAGGGGAGGGGAAGCAGCTGTTGGAGAACTGTAGAGTTCCTAGGCTAGGATGCAGCTCACTGGAAGGGATGCAAGGGGAAACGTGATTCCAAGAAGCATTTATTTAGAAGGCGTTTATTTATTCTAAGAAGCATCTCTTTATTACCAGTTCTGCAGAAGTGAAGTGCTCCCTCTGTGTTGTGGGGATTCAGGCGCTGGCTGAGATGAACCGGTGGAGAGAAGTTCTGTCTTGGGTTCTACAGTATTACCATGTCCCTGAACATCTGCCTCCAAAAGTTCTGGAGCTGTGGTGAGTTGCTGTCTGTGGTTGTCAGGGCCTGCATTAGTCAAGTTTAATAGCAGGTTAGATGTGAGTATTGTGTGATATTTTCACTTTGTGTGGTGTGAGGATGAAAGCGGAACCTGGGACAGGCCTGTTCTTGACATGTGTATGCTGGAGCATGCCTGCAGCTGCCAGATTGCTTTACAGCGATAAAGTATAAAAGGGGTGATGCTGAGAAAGTAACATCAGTGGCTGCATCTGTTGTCCGCCTCAGAAATCTCTCTGTGATTCAAGTGTAGACCCTGATGCATGCCTTCATGATAGCTGCTCACGTGTAGTAACTGCCAGTGATTTCAACTTCTACAAAGAGTTAATATTTTCTAATATTTCTTGCTTTCTGTTTCAGTATCCTGTTATACAGCAAAGTGAGAGAGCCCCAGGTGATGCTGGAAGTTGGCAGTAGCTGGCTGAGAGACCAAACCAATAAGAGCCTCCCCGAGTACAGTTCATTGCTGGAGCTTTACCTGTTGCATGTGTTGCTTCCGCTTGGTCGGTTTGAGGGGGCAGAAGAGCTTGTACGTGGCTGTGATGTTTTTGACAGCGAGCAGCAGCTAGCATTTCTTGGGACCATTTGTGAAAGCCGATGTCAGTGGGCTCAACGGGAAGAGATGCACTCGGCTGCTGACGAGCAGCAAGATGCAGCAACAGAGACTGTTTTGGGTAGGCTTTCTCTCTGTTGTTTGTACTCCTTTTTTTATAATTTTATTTCAAGTTAGTTGGTCCTTTACTAACAAGCAAGTATTAACTATTAAGTATTAAGAATGTTGTCATGACAAACCAGCCATGAGGAAGTCCTGTTGTCTATCCCAGCCACAAGGAAGTCCTGCTGTGTATTACAGAAGGAAATGGAAGACTAAAACTACCTAGCAATCCTTTAAGGATACATTTTGTTGGCTCTATGTACTCTCTGCTTCATCTCCATTTACAGTCGAGCCCATGTAGAACAATGCATGCCTGGCATTTAAAGTACTGCTCCTCCTCCAGAACTGTTATCGCTTGATAACTTAGTTTATTATCTATATCTTACTTTTTTTACTTTAATTTACTTTACTTTACTTTGCCCTGACAGTCTTTCTGTTCTTGTATTCTAGGTGCTCTGTCCCAAAAGCTCTTGACCATGTTGACATTGCTACGTAGAGCACTGAGGTCCATGTCAAGCCACTTCTATTTACTTCCTTACAAAAAGATGCTTTTAGCTACTTTTCTGCTGTACCTGGTGGTGGTGAGATTAGACCCAGGTACAGTATTAAGATTTCCAATCTTTAAAATTCCATTATGGGTACAGAGAACAAAATTACTGCTTTTAATAGATTTGGTCTGTGTAAATGTCTCATCTTTGGGAGACACAAAAACTGTGTAACTAGGAACTTACTGTTAAAATTGTTTCTAATGTTTCCAGTTGCAATCTGTGTAGAGCTCTACAAAAGACAGTTTTCTGAAAACAGTTATTTCATCCCCAGCTCTTTCCAACAGACAAAGTACAGCGTGTGAGAGGCAGGCCTAGCTGTCCTAGACTCAGTCTCTGCCTCAGTCAACTTGAGGTGCTACAAGGTGAATGTCTCCTGGGAGAGTGATTGCCTAACAGGCCGTCCTGCCAGGAAAGCAGAGAGTTGCCCAAGGCAACGATGTAGTCATCCATTTGGTCTGCTTATGCTGGAGTTTCCCTAGTGATGGGCTGGTCCCGTGAGGTAGGGGTGGCAGCTGGGGTGTGGAGGGGATGGGTGTTTCCCCTTCTGCTGGGTGCTCCATAGCTATTCTGCACATAGTCCATTGGAAAAACCTGAAGGTGGCTTGCTAGGGATAGGAACAATGCCGTGAGTGAAGTACTGAACCAAACAGAAAGAAGTAAGACAACTAGGTTTTGATTAACTCTAGCTGGGATTAGTTTTTTCTTAATACGTTTAGTGTATCTTAGTTTCACCTTTTATAATGAAAGGCTCTTTTGCTTTTTGTGTTGTTTTGCAGCTTCTCCCACATCGCTGCCATTCATTTACAAACTGGTCCAGCTCTTCCGACAGGCTTGGGCGGCTGTATTTTCTCCAATCCATAGGCCTCCAATTCGAGACTAGGTGTCTTCCATCAACAGAGGGTGTTTTTCTCTGCTGCTGTAAAAGCGTCAGCTTGTCTTGAGGATGTTATCAGGCTCTTCAAGGACTGTGTCCTAATTGAGATGACCACCTGGGACCTCCTGTGTGGTGATACATTCATTTCTTCAGACAGGGAATGGTGGTGTATGGATTTTGAAACCACGCCGAGTATTCCTGACGTTTTGCTTGGCTCTACAGCACCGTTCTGTCCAGCACCAGTGTAAAGCCACTCCTTCCATAATCCAGAACTGAACAAGAATCCTCCTTTTCAAACACCTTGCTTTGGATGTAGCACTTGAGTGAGGGTTGTGTAGCCAGTTATGAACTATGGGAGAAGGTTTCAACCTTGCAAGTGCTGGGCAGTTCTCTGAACAAGTGCAATAGTGTTCCTGGGAGCATGACTGTAAAAGGCAACGGAGTACCAATAATCAGGGGAATGTTCTGGTTTGCCTGAAGGCAACCTGCAGCATGGGAGTTAGGACAAGCATGTGGAAGAAAAACACTGGAGAAAGTGAAGCCTATTGCATTTTGAAAGCTGTGGTTTCTCTTGTGACTGATGCCTCCTTATTTGGATGCTGTTGATTTTAGTCTTATTTAAGCCAGAAAGCCAAAATGAGTGGGCCACACAGACTATTGCGCTGCACCTGCTCTTCTTAAATGCAAATTACAGCACTTTGTGCTTGCCTGATGCATAGTAATTCTTAGGAGCACGTGGTGGTGGTAAGGAAATAGATTTATTTTTTTAAACTATATATTATTGTCTAGTTGAATAACTGAAGTTGCTCTGTTTTACTCTTTCCCTACCTCTTGCTTTGTTTATGTAGATGTCAAAAAATCTCAGTATGTCTAGAATTGCCCCTGCCCTCAACATCTAAAGTCCTGGGTTATATGGGAGCTATTTAGCAATGCTCTGTCATTCAGAACAAAAGTTTATCAATAGGTAGAAAGATATACTTCTCAGAGATCCCCAAACCTTCCCCGGATCTGTGGCAAGAAAATTACTACCTTTGCAGAAGATCTGTCACCAGACTGACCCCATTTCCAACCACTTGGGGCAGAAATTGGAGGTTTGGATTAGAACATTCCTTTCTTCTCTGTCCAACTATCATCGACTGACAAAGGGTAAATTTCAAAGGAGAGATAGATCACTGACCTACTCTAAATATTGCTTTCACTGGAGCAAACTTGTGTTTTGGAGAAGACAAGTTAAAGGCAAGGAGCCTTTGTGGCAAACAAGTAGCCTGCTATCCCAGCATCTGTGCCAAAAGGGTGCAGGCTGACTGATGCCAGCCCAAACTACAAAATGTTGCACAAAGCAGCCTTTTTGGTGGGCAAACCCTATCCAACACACTAAACCTGTGAAAAGTAGCCAACATAGGTCCCAGTGTGGTGGGACTATGACAGTAGTCCCCTTCAGGTTCTTCTTTTGTGTCCAGCAGTAGCCATACACTGAGGCGGTGGCTATTTCTGTTTTCTTCACACAGATAGCACCCCATTGGTGCCTTCAAACTGTGTGTGATCTGTTGCTTTGCTATCTGCTGGGATACTTTGAAAGCAGTCTGCATCTTCACTGCTAAAAATAGTTCTGTGTCTGTTTCTTCCTGAATTATCCCAATAGGTAAATATTCCCATATTAGTGTCGGATAAACCAGGGCAGTTCATTCACGAATGCAGTAACCTTGCCTAGTTGTCTCAAGGGTAAAAAACAAAACAATCCCATATTCCCTCCCCAAAGTTTTTGTCTCTGCTAGGACTTTACACCAGGATAAGTAGCACATGATGCTTCACCATATTAAAAAAGTTATTTCTTACATACTCTGCGCACATAGGGAAGAGCTGCTAGATGGTTCTTGTAATTCAACTATTAAGTGTAGTTACAACTCCACAACCAATGGTTGATGGGAAATGAGGTAGAATAAAATACAGAAGCTCTGTCTGGAGTTGAGCTCTTTCAAGAAATGACTAGGTTGTGTCTACTGGCTCCCTACATTGCAAGGCCTCACTGTAAGTCCTTTGTAAGCCAGTTAATGAAATAGTAAACTTCACTCTGAAGTCAGGCCAAATTCTCACCAAATTGACTGTTTAGGTAACAAGCATGTTTTTAGTTAGATGGCAGAGATGCAATTTTGGAGGTTGGGACCAGTGGTCTGAGCAGGCCATACGTTATGTTTAGAATGCTGTTAAACGTCGTAGCCACTCATTTACCAGGACTTTAACATTCAACTTGATTTTAAGTGTAGGTCAGTAACCTTCACTTTTTTTAGAGTACTACTGATTTTGCATTTGCATTGTATTTAATTCATCATGAGAGGGCAAGAAGGCAGAAATGAGCTATCAGAGGTTTTTTGCAATTAATATTAAAATGGCAATATTTAATTTTCACAATAAAGTGACTACTGATTTACCTCTTTGTAGAGTTGTTATTTGTCCTGTGATTAAGATTATGAAAACTTTTGCATTTAATGTATTGATGCTCTACACTTTTCAAATAATTTCTGGAAATGTTTTCACTACATGTTCTCATTGTACAGGCATATTTGAATTAAGTAGAGGACTTGTTCAGTGTGAATCTGACAAGATCTAATCAACTGGTGATGTTGGTAGGGTGTAAGTCCGCATTTTCATAGTTCAGAGAGTCGTAATTACTTTCTGTGAAAGATCCAGCATTTTTTCTTTTTTTTTAAATATGTGTCTCTGTATATCTTGGGATGGCCAGAACCAGTGCTGCCAAGAATAAAGTACCTGGTATTTATCTTTAGCTGTGTTTTTCTTTGCACTCTCATTATATCGTGGAGGGAAAAAGACATACCCGTGGGCATCCTACGGTTAAGGCCTTGTCAGAGAGAATGTGTGCATGTGCGCCCCGTGTAAGTGAACTTTCTGCTAGTAACTCCAGATACAGGAACAAATTATAGTTCTGGTTGGTTTGTTTTTTTTTTCCATCTTCTTGCTAGATGGATGTTGTGGTTTTACCCCAGCCGGGTACCATGCAACCACTTGCTCACTCCCCTTCATTGGGATGGGGGAGAATTGGAAAAGTTAAAGTGAGAAAACTCGTGGGTTGAGGTAAAGACAGTTTAACAGGTAAAGCAAAAGCCATGTGCACAACCAAAGCAAAGCAAGGAATTCATTCACCACTTCCCATGGGCAGGCAGGTATTCAGCCATCTCCAGGACAGCAGGGCTCTGTCATGCGTAACGGTTACTTGGGAAGACAAATGCTATCACTCCGAATGTCACCGGCCCCCCCTTCCTCTTCCCCCAAGCTCCTTATAAACTGAGCATGATGTCACATGGTATAGAATATCCCTTTGGTCAGTTTGGGTCACCTGTCCTGTCTGTGTCTCCTCCCAACTCCTTGTGCACCCCCAGCCATCCCGCTGGCAGGGCAGTGCGAGAAGCAGAAAAGACCTTGGCTCTGTGTAAGCCCTGCTCAGCAATAGGTCCATATAACAAAAACATCTCTGTATTATCAACACTGTTTCCAGCACAGATCCAAAACATAGCCCCATGCTAGCTACTATGAAGAAAATTAACCCTCTCAGCTGAAACCAGGACAATGGGGAAAAAACTTGTATTGGCCCATGTTGTAGGCAGCTGGAAGGCTGAAGAACAGTTGTCTAGAATCAGATGAACAGAAGTCAGAAAGATAAGGAATGGCTGGCAGAAAGATGAGGTTTGGTGCCTTAGCACCAGGAGGCAAGATGATAATCCCATGTACCTTGTCCACAGATGATCAAATAGTCAAGAGGAATTCCTTGCACTTCAACCTGTTCCCCAACTCATTTAAATTAGTGGAACTTTGGCAAGTCAACTCCGTGTCCACCATTCACCTGTCTATAGTTGCCTTTATCAGAAAGACACCATTTAAAAATGATGCCACCTTTTGAAAGTGTAAATGAAGAAATTCTGAAATGGTTAATAATTTTTTAAATAAGTTATCAGTAGCATGTTCACCAGTTGTTAAAGTTTTAAGGAGGGAAACCGGTTATTTCTGAAGATAACTCTGTATGTGTTAAAATTCTGGTTACTAATACCAGTTGTAATTTTTTTTTTTTTCCTGCCCAAACCCAAGGTTTAGCTTTGAGAATTAACTGGGAAGACTTGCTTAAGAACAGAGTTTAGAGCTGGCTTCTGTGCATGGGTGAAAGCAGGCTGCTGGTGTAACGGGTGAGTGGGTGGAATGGGATGGTTGCCTGGGAGAGATTGTGACCTCTCCTGCCTACACTGTGATGCTGCAGGGCCCCTGCCAGCAAGGCGTGGATGCCCTGCCACCTTGCACCAGGCTGCTTGTACCACAATAGAAACATCAGTAACCAAAGCTGCTGCTACCAATCAAGAAAAAAAGCACACAGGAGAAACCATGGTAAGAAAAGAATGGGATTATTTTATGAGATAACGAGCAATTAATTTGGCCTTCTGTTTCCCCCTACTCTGGTCAAGATCTGAGTGAAAGTGGGAAAGTTGAAGCGACTTTTTTGTGTCATTTTGGGGGCAACAAATGTTGCTCACAGTGTACAAACAAATTATTGTATTAGCTTCTTGGTAAATGACTTTAGAGTGCAATACGTACAGCTACATTTGTGTTAATAAATTTATTATAAGGGCAGTCATATGCAGAAAAAGGATGGGATTGGAACTTATTTTTCCTTCTTGGGTAGAAGCTAGTCTGGATGTACTTTGAATATAGTGTGTTTAACCCTGTATTAATGGCCTTTTCCTACTAGCTTGTGAGTATTAAGAGCAAAAGCATGTGAACGTTTCCCTAGATACTCTCTAAGACTGGATGGGAATGATCTGCCAAAATATTCATATTCAAATATACCACGTCCAACGAAAGTGTCTTTGAGAGAACCCTTTGAATTTACAGTACTAGGGAGTCTGCATAGCAATCTACAGAAGAACACATGCTTCTTTTTCTTTTAGAACATGATATTTTGTGTTTCAGATTTCTGTTATTAAACTATGTGCATGACACTAACAAACACTTTATAAACTGGTTATTGACTAAACAACCATGATTACAGAAGTGTATGTTTGAGAAGGATTTCTCAGAAGATTAATTTAGTGTAACATATAAAGAGTACCGAGTCCTCTTGAGTATCAATTTCACTCTTCACATGTTAAATTGAATTAAGAGTACCCAGTGAATGGGCCAAAACAATCAGTGGTTGAAATCAATTGAAGTACTAAAGGCACTTTAATTCTAGTTCCTTTAATTTCTACACACCTGTTTTCTACCTGTCCAACACACATGTTCAACAGAAGGTTGAAAGATCAGAAGATACTTCATTCCCTTTGCTTTTCTATGCATCAGTAAAGCAGCATAGCTGTATCTTGTCCCAGATAACTGGACTTGGCTCATATTCCTTAGCTGGGACCTAGTCTTGTTTATTTTGTGTACCTATACGCAGTTTTTCTATCTGTATGGGCTTATGTGCACTTATACATAGATCTCATGTACTGTACACCATGCATAGGCATGGCTGCAAGTCTCTAGCTGTTGTGATTATTGTTTCTTTCTATGCACAGCAAAATATTTTTCTTCCTATTTGTAAATAAGTATCAGAATACTTTCCATTAATTCCAGTCTTGTGGAAAATTTTATAATCAGTGGTTGATTTGGTGTTTCAGGTCAGATCGGCTTATAGACTCTTAGGATATTCACTGGTGGTTCTCACCATTTCCCTTGTCCTCTCCTTCCAGCGTGAGTGCATCTCTGTTCACATTGGCCAAGCTGGAGTTCAAATCGGGAATGCGTGTTGGGAACTCTTCTGTCTGGAGCATGGCATTCAGCCAAATGGCACCTTCATTGACCAACCCAGCAATGATGACTCTTTTGCCACATTCTTCAGAGAGACAAGTTCTAGAAAATATGTGCCCCGGGCTGTTATGGTGGACTTGGAGCAAACTGTAATAGGTCAGTATAGAACTAATCTTGGAAAATAGAAATTAATTAACTCTGCTGGGTGCTAAAGTTCAGATCACTGAGTAGCAGGATAATGCCCTTACCATGATCCCAATGTGCAGACAAAACATACAGATTTTAAGTTTTTAATACCAGGTATTACTAAAAGCTCTGTTATTCTCAATAAAAAGTTGAAAACTGGACTGCACTCTAATAATAATAAAATAAAAAGTTTACTGTTGTTTAAACCTCCACTGGTTATAAGCACAATTTAGCTTTCTTAAAGAGATTCCTTTCCAGTTGTCTTTTGTGGTGATTTTTCCTTTGCTAACTGATGGAAAATGCTTTCCTCACATTCAGAGGTACGAGAGGAGCATGAAGAATCAGACAATAGAAATTTCCTGACAGATTTTCAGGGGAAACGACTGTTTTACTCTTGAAAATCTTCTCTTTTTCCAGTCATTCCCCTGAAGGTTCTGATGGATCTTCGTCTGATCAGTATATAGAGCTGAAATTTTACCATGGCATGGTACAGCCCTCATTTGATAAATGAAGTAATTTGTGTAACACAGCAACTTACACTTGGAGCAGAGTCCACTTATGTTTTTCAACACCGAGAACATCTCAGACAAAACTCCTTGCCTCTGTACTTTTTCAACATACAGATCTTCCATACCATTTTCTACCAAAATAAAATGCTCCATTTGTTTTGCAAACATTATCAGCCTGGGTGAATTATCTCTTCCAAGCTTATGTCTTTTATCTCTCATTCAGATGAAGTGCGGACTGGCACCTACCGGCACCTTTTCCATCCAGAACAGCTGATCACTGGAAAGGAAGATGCAGCAAATAATTATGCACGTGGCCACTACTCTGTTGGCAAAGACAAAATTGACATGGCATTAGATCGTATCCGCAAGCTGGTATGCACTATTACATTGGAAGCAGGACCTTAGAAGGGTGGAAGGGGAAATAAACACCACATAGATTTTTTTTTATAGTAGCTCTCATTTTGTTTTTGCTATTGTCATTGGCTCAGAACAGAGGAATGCAGGTCCTGCATATCCCATCTTAGTTTTCATATGAATAGAAGGCTTAAATGGAAAACCTCAAATATTGCTAAAGCATTATCGTAAGGAAAAAAATAATCCGTATCGCTCTGTTGATACTCTAGCCTCAGATTTACAGGGGAAAAAGGACAATGAGAATTTCCTGGAAAAGCTCCTGACTTTTGTACTCTGCATTGGGTGTGGGTGTTGCTGTCTCTATTTAAGGGTGTACTTTAAAAATATGTTCACTTACTCTTTCACTTTTCCTGTTGGCTTTTAGACTGATGCCTGTTCTGGACTGCAAGGATTCCTGATCTTTCACAGCTTCGGTGGGGGAACTGGCTCTGGCTTTACCTCCTTACTCATGGAACGCCTTTCCGTGGATTACGGAAAGAAGTCCAAACTAGAGTTTGCCATCTACCCAGCCCCTCAGGTCTCCACCGCTGTGGTGGAGCCCTACAATTCCATCCTGACCACCCACACCACCCTGGAGCACTCGGACTGCGCCTTCATGGTGGATAATGAGGCCATCTATGACATCTGCCGCCGAAACCTGGACATCGAGCGCCCTACTTACACTAACCTCAACCGCCTCATCAGCCAAATCGTCTCGTCCATCACTGCCTCGCTGCGCTTTGACGGTGCCCTCAATGTGGATCTGACGGAGTTCCAGACAAACCTGGTGCCCTACCCACGCATCCACTTCCCCTTAGTGACCTACGCCCCCATCATCTCCTCTGACAGAGCATATCACGAGCAGCTCTCGGTGGCTGAAATCACCAGCTCCTGCTTTGAGCCCAGCAACCAGATGGTGAAGTGTGACCCAAGACATGGGAAGTACATGGCCTGCTGCATGCTCTACCGTGGTGATGTAGTTCCCAAAGATGTCAACGTAGCAATTGCTGCCATCAAGACCAACAGATCCCTCCAGTTTGTTGACTGGTGTCCAACAGGCTTTAAGGTGCGTAGGGCTGCCATGAACTTCTCTTTAATGTCTAAAGGGCAAGTTCAGTCTAGTGGAAAACTTGTCTTTAAAGTCTTTTTTTTAGTTTTCCACTTGTGAGAAGAAGGAACATAAGAAAGATGCATGTGTGTAAAATGTGCCTTTTTTCCTTTGGACAACCCATTGACACAGACTCCTAAATATTTAAATAAATGGAAGCATATACGGTATTTCTGCATTCAGTAACAGGAGAATGTCAACCCTATAAGACTTTAAACTTAAAGAAATTGCATTTTAGGAGAAAGATCAAGGTAAGGCTTATGCTCTGAAGACATTGAGACACTTGAGAGTGTCTTTCATGAGATTTAAAAAAACCGAACCAACCAGGTGAAAAAAAAAACAAAGTTATCAACAATATATTGTTGGCAAGTGAAACATTTCTACATCATCTCTGCAAGAGAGATTTTTTCATTGTCCTCAATTTTTCCATGCATACTGATACATTTTTATATTTTTTTCTTAATTTAGAGTCCAGTTCTGGTTGTTCTCCCTTTTTTTTTTCTTTTTCCTTGAGTGATGTAAAGGAATTGACTTGTGCACAAAAAAGTAGCTTGAATGACATTGGACTTAACACTGATGTGATTTGGATTTTTCTCCACCTCTTGTCCTCCCTCCACCAATGGTTTTACAATTTTCTTACCCTGTTTATTGTCTAATTTTGTCCCTTTTCCTCATAACTCTTTTTATTCCTCCATCTTTTCTATTGTTATTTGCAGGTTGGGATCAACTATCAGCCTCCTACAGTTACACCGGGAGGAGACCTAGCCCAAGTTGAGCGAGCAGTCTGCATGCTGAGCAACACCACGGCCATTGCAGATGCCTGGGCAAGGCTCGACCACAAGTTTGATCTGATGTACGCCAAGAGAGCTTTTGTGCACTGGTACGTTAGTGAAGGCATGGAGGAAGGAGAATTCGCAGAAGCCAGAGAAGACCTGTCTGCCCTGGAGAAGGACTATGAAGAAGTGGGAACTGACTCATTTGAAGAAGAAAATGAGGGAGAGGAATCTTAAAATTCACTCTGCCCTTTTCTGTGCATATGATTGTCTGTCTCTTTTTTCATGGGGCTACATTTCTGCTTGTCTCACGCACACCAAGTCCATTGCCATCTTAGCAGAAGATAAACAGGATGAGTTCTCCACTATGAAATCACAAGACAGTAAAAACAGGATATATGACCAGCTAATCATTAGTCTTTGCCTCACAGGGTGACAGGCTTCATATTTTTTGCTAATATATCCTGAAAGGATCTCTGTTATCCATATTGTCATATATTCAATACAAAGATACAGTCATGTACCTGTAATATTATTTGAGGAACTCGTGCTTCAAAATGTCCCACATACTTGCTATGGACACTACGTACGAAGTTACCCAGAGTCCTCAGTCTTTTTTTCATACTGATTTGAAACAATTTTTTTAAAGCTATAAGATGCAGTGAGAACTCTGTTGGTGCCAACAACATACAGCTTGTCCTAGTGTCCTTGCTTCTACAGAATCCACAGTGTGGAGTGGTTAGAAGATGTGATTTTGCCAGCTCCTGTGAATAGGGGCACAATTCAGGTATCTTAGCTTCAGCAGGAATTTAGAGCACACCATGTTTGTGCAGTGACTGTGTAACAATCATAACTGGATTGGTCTGGCAGTGCAAGTATGCTGACAGCTCAGCATCTGTGACAGAGTTAAGGGCCTTAAAATTACCAGCTTGTAGCATGCAGGGCAGAAGCATTACCAGGTCCATCAGACTTACTGAGATCACAATAAATCAGAACCATGATAAAAAAATGTGTGTGATAGGTATAGGTGGGATGTCTAAGAACACCAGCTATGACTTCACAGCTTAAGTCTTCATAAGGTGTATTTTTGTATATTCTCATTGTTTTAGGATTTTAGAACAATATATTGTTAAGACATTGTCGTGGTTTTACCCCAGCCGGCAGCTGAGCACCACGCAGCCGCTCGCTCACTCCCCCCCCCCCATCGGGATGAGGGAGAGAACTGGAAAAG
>VXBL01000025.1:279358-294583 GCA_013400195.1 Aramus guarauna | reverse complement strand
TTTTTTTTTTTTTTTTTGCCATCAGGAACTCCAGTGATGAAAGCTCGCATCAATGCCTTACAGCAACCAGAAGTTGTTGGCACTGCAGCACAGCCACACAGCTTCTTACAATTTCTTTTTCCTGTTCAGATGAAGTGCGGGCTGGCACCTTCCGGGAACTTTTTCATCCAGAACAGCTGATCACTGGAAAGGAAGATGCAGCTAATAACTACGCCCGTGGCCACTACACCATTGGCAAAGAAAGCATTGACATGGTGCTTGATCGTGTCCGTAAGCTGGTAAGTCCCAGTAATTTTGAAACAGCAGTTTGGATTCTGCAGAAGAAAGAAGTGCAAAACAGAATCATAGAATCATAGAATGGAAGGGACCTCAAAGATCATCTAGTTCAAACCCCCCATCGAATCCATGTCTCTTCAATTTAGAGACAAGGATGTTGTGCAGGACAGTGTCAAACGCTTTGCACAAGTCCACATAGATGACATTTGTCACTCTTCCCTTATCCACCAATGCTGTAACCCCATCATAGAAGGCCATCAAATTTGTTAGGCATGATTTGCCCTTAGTGAAGCCATTTTGGCTGTCACAAATCACCTTATTTTCCATATGCCTGAGCATAGTTTCCAGGAGGATCGGCTCTATGATCTTACTGGGCACAGGAGTGAGACTGACTGGCCTATAGTTACCCAGGTCTTCCTTTTTTCCCTTCTTAAAAATGGGGGTTATGTTTCCCCTTTTCCAGTCAGTGGGAATTTCACTGGACTGCCACGACTTCTCAAATGTGATAGAGAGTGGATTGGCCACTTCATCTGCCATTTCCCTCAGGACCTGCGGAGGAATCTCATCAGGTCCCATGGACTTGTGAACCTTCATGTTTCTTAGATATTCTCAAACCTAATCTTCTCCTGCAGTGGTTGGTTCTTCATTCTCCCGCTCCCTGCCTTTGCCTTCTGTGACCTGGGCAGTGTGGCTAGAGCCCTTGCTGGTGAAGACTGAGGCAAAGAAGCCATTGAGTACCTCAGTCTTCTCCATATCCTGGGTAACCAGGTCTCTTGTTTCGTTCAAGGGGTGGCCCACATTTTCCCTCGTCTTCCTTTTATCACTGACATACCTATAGAAGCTTTTCTTACCCTTGATGTCCGTGGGCAGATTTAATTCTATCAGGGCTTTTGCTTTCCTAACCTGATCCCTGGTTGCTCGGACAGTTTCTCTGTACTCCTCCCAGGCCACCTGTCCCTGCTTCCACCCTCTGTAGGCTTCCTTTTTGCATTTGAGTTTGCCCAGGAGCTCCTTGTTAATCCATGCAGACCTCCAGATGTTTTTGCCTGACTTTGTCTTTGTAGGGACTTTGTGTCTGACTTGTTTTATTTGCTAACAGGTAGCTTGTTAACTAGAATGATTCCACTGGTTCAGAAAAGAGACTGTAAGACATACAGAGGCACCATTACTTCTCCAAGGGAGAGAACTGCAGTAATTCACTTCCCAGCTGTATGCCTTCAGATAATCTTAAAAAATGGTTCTGAATATGTAATTCTTCATTATTAGCACAGCCCTGGAGCACCAAATACTGATACAGAAGAGTGGATTAGGCAGTTAGTTCTACACCGCTGGTTTCAGCTAGACTAACTAAAAGAAGTGTGAAGTTCAGAGAGAGAAACTCCACACGTAAGAGTCCAACTTTATGACACAAGTTGAACCAGTGAAGGAAGCAAAGGATAGGATTATCACCAACCCCTTCTCAAGAAAACCTGACATAAAATCTATGCTGTATATTGCTGATAAACGCTCTTTCCTTCAGCTCAGAATAAGCTCACATAGTAGATTAAGTCTTTCCAGTCCTCTTCAGCCCCTATTCTTTCACTTTCTCTTTGGCTTTCTAGACTGATGCCTGTTCTGGACTGCAAGGATTCCTGATCTTTCACAGCTTCGGTGGGGGAACTGGCTCTGGCTTTACCTCCTTACTCATGGAACGCCTTTCCGTGGATTACGGAAAGAAGTCCAAACTAGAGTTTGCCATCTACCCAGCCCCTCAGGTCTCCACCGCTGTGGTGGAGCCCTACAATTCCATCCTGACCACCCACACCACCCTGGAGCACTCGGACTGCGCCTTCATGGTGGATAATGAGGCCATCTATGACATCTGCCGCCGAAACCTGGACATCGAGCGCCCTACTTACACTAACCTCAACCGCCTCATCAGCCAAATCGTCTCGTCCATCACCGCCTCGCTGCGCTTTGACGGTGCCCTCAATGTGGATCTGACAGAGTTCCAGACAAACCTGGTGCCCTACCCACGCATCCACTTCCCCTTAGTGACCTACGCCCCCATCATCTCCTCTGACAGAGCATATCACGAGCAGCTCTCGGTGGCTGAAATCACCAGCTCCTGCTTTGAGCCCAGCAACCAGATGGTGAAGTGCGACCCAAGACATGGGAAGTACATGGCCTGCTGCATGCTCTACCGTGGTGATGTAGTTCCCAAAGATGTCAACGTCGCAATTGCTGCCATCAAGACCAAGAGAACTATCCAGTTTGTTGACTGGTGTCCAACAGGCTTTAAGGTGCGTAGGGCTGCCATGAACTTCTCTTTAATGTCTAAAGGGCAAGTTCAGTCTAGTGGAAAACTTGTCTTTAAAGTCTTTTTTTTAGTTTTCCACTTGTGAGAAGAAGGAACATAAGAAAGATGCATGTGTGTAAAATGTGCCTTTTTTCCTTTGGATAACCCATTGACACAGACTCCTAAATATTTGCATCAGTGGAAATCTGAAGTGCATATGTGTTAAAATCTAAAGAAATGTTCATTTCAGACCTGAATTTTGAAAAAGCTGGTGAGTGTTCCCTCTGAAGCATCATCTAAATCTAAGGAAATACCAAAACCAATACAATTAATAAAGGAAATGCTGATATTAGGCAATCTGTCATTTAACACCCTCATCTAGAAATATTATACTGCCTCTCCCCACTGGCTACATAGCAGTGTTGGGAAACATAATTTCAATAATAATATAGACATTAGCATTGGAAAAACATTTGTCATACAAATAGCTAGTTTAAGAATGAAAACTTTTAACTGGGAACCTTTCTGTTCTAGTTTCTATAGAGTATCTGGGTGAAAATGTATGTTCAGTGTTGAGTAGCTGTTAAGAAAGCTGTGAAGTTGCCAGTGTACATTAAACAGAAGAATAATACAGTGATTAAAATGACCATGTATCATACTGTTTGTGATGTTATTATTTTGTATGGCATTTGCCATCTGGTAGTTTTGATAGTGGAACCACTCTACCCCAGCATCTGTAAGTTTACTTTTTTTCAGCTCTTTGACTGCTTTCTGCTCTTGCCTTTTTACAACCTTCTCTCATATTCCTGTTTACAGGTTGGGATCAACTATCAGCCTCCTACAGTAGTTCCTGGTGGAGATCTAGCCCAAGTTCAGCGAGCAGTCTGCATGCTGAGCAACACCACGGCCATTGCAGAGGCTTGGGCAAGGCTCGACCACAAGTTTGATCTGATGTACGCCAAGAGAGCTTTTGTGCACTGGTATGTGGGTGAAGGCATGGAGGAAGGAGAATTTGCAGAGGCCCGAGAAGACCTGGCTGCCCTGGAGAAAGACTATGAAGAAGTGGGAACTGACTCATTTGAAGAAGAAAATGATGGAGAGTAATTTTAAAATACACTTTGTTCCTAATGATCACAGAACTGCCTCTATGACTGTATTGCATGCGTTTACCATTAGGACACCTTTTTTGTATGTAATATACAGAAATTTAGGAGAGGTCATATAGAGACATCTTTTATTCCACAAATCACAGGTAAATTGTCCGGTAAGATATGATCAGTTGTAGTAATGCACCATCACTCCCAGCAATGCAAAAAGACTTGCACTTCTTTATTGCACATTTAATGTAAGCCTCTTCAAGCTCTAATACACATGCTAAAACCACTACAATTCAATATATGCAAGCTTAAAATGGAACACAGTGAATGAAGTCGAGTTTTCAAGATTCTGATTTGACATACCTTCACCTTTTGTTTGTTGGCATGTCAAAAAATAATCACCAAGGAAAAATAGGTCCTCTGCTCTGTGCTTTATTATCTTCTCATTGACCTTCAGCTGACTGACCTAAAAGGGACATTTCACTCTTCTCTGAAACACCATTTCTGAGAAAACAAACACTTTATTCAGAAATGTTGAAAAAGTGCAATTTTTCCACATTTGGGGGATAAACATCTCTGTGTTGTTAAAACAAATATCCTTTTTGGTTGGGTATAGCTGCAGTAGGCACAAGAATTTTTTTTTCTGTGTCTCTCTGAAGCTGTTTAAATGCGAAAATTCTCTCCTTTTAAAAAAAAAACAAAACAAAAACCAAAACCAAAAAAACCCCCAAAACAACACTTCTTTATGCATCATCACTATTGAAAACATTTCACTATTCCTTATTCTATCTGAATGGTTCTTCCTCTGCAAGAAGAAACCTCTACTTTATCCAGTAGACCCCACTGTGCCATCTGTGGCCAATCTTTATTTAGTGCACCATGTGCAAGTGAGTCTGCAATGCAGGCATTTCTTCACTCAAAGATAATTCAATGTAGTGATCAAAGATCTCAGATTTATAGAATTCACATCTTTGTAGGCAATGACAATTTTTCTTGACTAGGAAACCCCTCAGCAACTTTTTATCTAGGTCTATGTCACTGATGGGATGCACCCATGAGTGCTGAGACAACTGGCAATTGTCATTGCAAGGCCACTCTTGATAATCTTTGATTTATCATGGTGATTGGGAGAAGTGCCCAAAGACTAAAGGAAGGCAAATGTCACTCCTGTCTTCAAAAAGGGCAAGGAGGCGGACCCAGGGAACTACAGGCTGGTCAGCCTCACCTCGGTCCCTGTGAAGGTGAAGGAAACGTTTCCGGGCGCATGAACAAGAAGAAAATCATCAGTAGTAGTCAGAATGGCTTCACCAACGGGAAGTCATGCTTGACCAACTCGATAACCTTGTATGATGTTCTGGTAGACAAGTGGCCTGGTAGACAAGGGGAGAGCAGTGGATATTGTCTACCTAGACTTGAATAAGGCTTTCAACACTGTTTCCCATAAGATCCTCATAGAGAAGCTGTTCAAGTATGGGTTGGATGAGCAGACAGTGAGGTGGACTGAAAACTGCCTGAATGGCTCGGCCCAGAGGGTGGTGATCAGTGGCATAAAGTCTAGTTGGAGGCCATTAACTAGCAGTGTACCCCAGAGTCGATACCGGATCCAGTCCTGTTCCACATCTTCATTAACGATCTGGGTGATGGGGCAGAGCATATCCTCAGCAAGTTTGCAGATGACACAAAACAGAAGGAGTGGCTGATACACCAGAGAGTTGTGCTGCCATCCAGAGGCACCTCAACAAGCTGGAGAAATGGGCTGACAGGAACCTCATGAAGTTCAACAAGGGGAAGTGCAAAGTCCTGCACCTGGGGAGGAATAACACCATACACAGTATACTTTGGGGGCCACCTAGCCAGAAAGCAGCTTTGCAAAAAAGGACCTAGGGTTCCTAGTGGACACCAAGTTAAACATGAGCCAGCAGTGTGCCCTTGCTGCAAAGGTGGTGAATGGTATTCTGGGCTGCATTAGGCAAAGTAGATCATAGAATATCTCAAGTTAGAAGGGAGCCATAAGGATCACTGAATCCAACCTGCTGCTCCTCACAGGACTACCTAAAACTAAATCGTATTATTAAGAGCATCATGCTCCTTGAACTCTGACAGGCTTGGTGCTGTGACCACTTCCCTGGGGATCCTGTTCCAGTGACCAACCACTCTCTCAGTGAAGAATCTTTTCCTAATGTCCAACCTGAACTTCCTCTGACACAGCTTCATTCCATTTCCTATAATGGGGTGCCCAAAACTGCAGGTAGTGCTCACAATGGGGCCACACCAGTGCAGTGTAGAGTGGAACAATCATCTCCCTTGACTGGCTAGCTATGCTGCGCTTAGGAAGGTCAAAGGAGGTGATCCTTCCACTCCACTCAGCACTGTAAGGCCACACTTGGAGTACTGTGTCCAGTTCTGGACTCCTCAGTACAAGAAAGCCATGAATATACTAGGTAGAGTTCAGCAAAGGGCCACAAATGCCATTAAGGGACTGAATCATCTCTTCCATGAGGAAAGGCTGAGAGAGATGGGACTGTTCAGCCTGGAGAAGAGAAGGCTCGGGGAGGATCATAAAAAATATATAAATATAAATATAAATATAAATATAAATATAAATATAAATATAAATATAAATACCCGCAGGGAGGTCTAAAGAAGATAGAGTCAGCCTCTTCTCAGTGATGCCTAGTGACAGGAGAAGAGGCATTGGACACAAAATGAAACAGAGGAGGGTCCATCTGAACATCAGAAATCACTTTTCTACTGTGATGGTGACACNGAAGGTCAAAGGAGGTGATCCTTCCACTCCACTCAGCACTGTAAGGCCACACTTGGAGTACTGTGTCCAGTTCTGGACTCCTCAGTACAAGAAAGCCATGAATATACTAGGTAGAGTTCAGCAAAGGGCCACAAATGCCATTAAGGGACTGAATCATCTCTTCNAGGTCCCTTCCAACCTCAACCATTCTGTGATTCTGTGATCTTCTTCGTGTAGAGATTTCTATTTCTCTTGGCAGTTACATTTCACGGCACAAGATCACATTGAACTTGCATACTCTGTATGCATTATGTGCATTTAATTAACCAGATCAGTAAATTATGAAACTATGAAATTATGGAGTACCAGAAATGTTTCTGTTTAGGAAAATACCCTATTCGGGATATACTTGATTATGTAGCCAAATTGAAGCAACATGAATAAGTATTACCCAGCCTAGTGGGATTTAGACTCTTACATGAGTTCCCTCACAGTTCTGTCCTGAATTGGGACCAAAAACTAAACCAGGAAATTTCATACATGAAACATGTATGTGTTCAAACTGAGAAGTGACCATGCTCTTCCAGTGAGAGAGGAGAAATAGGGGGCAAGTTAAAGACAAAAAATGTGATTAAAAATGGCAGATGAATTGCTTGCTCTGTTCTTTGAAAATGGCTGAAAGTGATGCAATGAAGAGTGGAAGTTATTGATCCAGTGTGGAATACTTTATGCATTCTAAAACACTGGATGTGGAATTCCTAACTTCTTGAAAGCTTTTTAAATCTCATCCTAATCATCAATGCTATAGTTTATTTTATTTGCAAGGACACTTAGGAATCAGGATCCCTGTTCCTGCAGTAGTCAATGCACTCTTTGGAATGGTTTGGAGATTACTTTAGAAGCGCTGTGGTGGTTATCAGGAGCTAGCAGCTTTTGTCAAAGTGACACTACACCATGACGCTCAGCAAGCAGTATATTTGGAGACCTGAACATTAAATCTTTCAGTTTTAGCCATCCCTTCATCTGACCACACTTTCTAGGCTCAGACTTCTGCTTGCTACCTGTTTTGGAAGTGGGGTGTCACAACTGACTTACACAGGCAAAGCTTAAAATATTCTTAAATAAGACATGTGCTTCTCTTACTCAAGTATCCGGGATCTCACAGAGGTCATCACCAAAAGCCATTTCAGCTGCACACTACTTCACTAGCTTCCACACACCTGTCAGACCTATTTCCAGTTCAATCTCCAGTGTCGGTTTGCACTTTGCTCAGGTGGTTTAACTGTCTCTAGGCAACTTATGGCTTAGCAGTTCGTCTATCCCTCTTCCTCCCTCCTATCGGGCAGGTGCCACACAAGCTAGTAATAGAAAGGGAGTATCACTAAATTTAAACCATTGCCAAGAGGCTCTGCCAGAGTCACAGCAGAGATGCTGAGTCATTTATACCCTTCTGCTCACAAGCCCCTACAGATATCCATTCCCACCCATGTGATAATTCAGGAAGCTTTTCACTGCCCCTGCTGCCTTGGCTCAAGAGGTCTGACTGCCAGGCAGCTGTGCTGCCTCCAACACAGCCGGGTTGTATGGGCAGGTTCTCCAAAACCTGCCCAGAGGGTATGCAACTGGGACTTCTTCTGTGGGGTCTGCAACAATGACAGCTGTGATGGGCTCCACACAACCCTCTGAAAGCCTCCTATGTGCCGTCTCCTTCCCATCATTCAAACAGGGTGGGGGCTGCACAGAGGTACCTGATGCAGGGCTAGGAGCACATGCTGTCCTCACCTGTGCTGAGAGAACTAGGGAGAGCTTAGCCTCTCACCCCAATAAATCCACGTTGGCATAACCCTTCCCCTAGAAGGTACACCCAAAGTGATCTGTTACGTGACAAAGGGAAAGCAGTTAACCACATCAAGATTGCATTCATCCTCCTCCTCAGACGTGAAGTCTTCTAGCCACTCCCCCAAAGGGCTGGCTCTTTAGTTCAAGGTGTAACAGGAACAAATGATATGTTAATAATAAGAACACTGACATCATTTAATGCCTTGTAAAGCATCTTTGCTGCAGAAATTTTATTAGAAAGGACTTCCACATTCAACTCTTAAATTCTCTCTATAAGTGCTAAACATCTGTATAATACAGGAAGGAGCCTGCAAGTCAGGGCTATGTTAAGCCATGATTTTCCTCCCCACATCTGTTTTTTTCTGTAACATTCCCTGTAATTTAGTGAGACAACAGCTGAAGGCTTCTGCATAATACATGTGAATTCAGTTTGTTAGCAGTTCACAGAAGGAACTTTTCTGAGGGGCAAAGAGGTGCCCCATAGATACCAGTGAGCTTCTAGAGAACAAAGAACGGGAAACAGAAGCCATCAGGAGCTCTGCACAGCCTGTGGAAGGGGGCAATACCTTTCCCCTCACTAACCTCTCATGTCATGCCAAACCAATCCTACAGGCAGAGAGAGAGGGGAAGGGTTTAGGGTTTGAACATATCCTTAGGGACTGTCTGGTGGAAGCTGCAAGGGAAGGACATGGTGTCTCTGACCCAGCTGGAGTTCCTTGATAAAGAGTAGGCAGGTGTGCCCTGCCAAATCACACAGGGATTCTCCCTTCTGGGGTGCCAGAGACTTAATCTATTTCACACAAATAGCAGGATTCCCTGTGACACCTGCACCATTTCCCCAGTCAGCAGAGCTCTTTGGGGCAGCATCACTCACCTCTAAACCTTCCCACCTCCTCAGGTAGAGCAAAGCTGGGCTGGTGGTCAACCTCTGACAAGCAAAGGTCCCTTACAAGGTGCTGCTCCCCTCTGTTCTTCCTGCAGTCACCCAGGAACAAGATGAAGGGGAAAGCCTGGAAACCCAGCATACACCGTGGAGAAGCAGCCATCCAAGCGCTTCTGCTCGTCCAGACGTAGGTGACTCGTTGAGGCCTGAAATCTCACAGTACTGGAGTATCTGGGTTGGCACTGGAGTATCTGTTTACCATAGTGCTGCCATGGCCCACTGTCAGATGGGAAACTGCCGAGCCTTTCCGTTTGCTGCGTGGGTTAAGTTTCTAAGCGAGTTATTTATTTGAGGTCATTTTAAATCAGCTATTTCCTGCTTCTAGGTGGGCTACTGTAGGCCTTGACAGAAGTTCACATTTTCTGTTGCTTTTGTGGCTAAACCCAACAAACGTCTGGCTGAAGATACGTCTGCTTTTGTGAGGTAGCAAGTGACCATGCAAAGTCTGGGCAGAACAAACTCCCTGAGGTATGGTGTCCAGTGAGGAAGACTTTTTTTTTTCCATTCCTCACCCCTCCCTTTAAAGCTCACTCTTTTCTCTGGCCAGAAGAAACCAGACCGAATGAGGCTGAGGTGTTGGAGTGGGGCAGGCAGGTGGGGCAGCAGTGGATGGCTGTCCCAGTGCACTTCACACTAGCCTGTGGCCCCTAAGACGCAGAGGGCAGCCCCTGAGCAAAAAGGGGCTATGGCACCTCGGCCCCTTTTCTTCCGCCCCGCCGGGCCGCGCTGCCGTGAGGTACGGCCATCTCGCAGCGGCGGGCCGGGGAAGCGTGAGGCGGGGAAGACGTGAGGCGGCGTAACCGACCCTGGCGGCAGGCCATGGGCGGAACAGTTTCACTTTCTGTCCCTGCGCTTTGCAGTGCGGGAAATGAAAACTAAGCGGCGCAGCGGGCGCTGCTGCCTTCTGACGCGGCCGGCGAGAGAGGCGGTGAGGCAGTTTCACGCCTCCCAGCAGCACCGCCGCGGCAGCCCGCTGCGCTCCGCTACCCTGCTTCCCTCCGCTCGCTGCCGGCCGCCCTCCCGGGTCGCAGCGGCTGGGCTAGCCCGCCAAACTGCGGTGCTCCTCTGCGCCGCAAGTGATTGCGGGGAGACGTGGTGTCCGAGGGCCCGTTAGCAGGTGCAGTGTGGACGTGAGTGCCTGCCGAGGTTCGAAGCGCTCCTGGTCGCGGGAATCGGTAAGAAATCTTTTTTTTGTCAGAGCCACGGTGCCCCAGGAGAAGGAAAAAAGGGAGCTGAACGAATGCGTAGTTTAACAGCAAAGTGGGAAGTCTTGTTTCAGTTGTGTCCGAGAGGTGTGGAGGTGAAGGTCTCCAGTCCTTGCAGCAGCCCTTCAAGAGGCGCCTCGGGGCTGCCGTCTTGTCCCCAGGGCCGCTGCCTTGCAGCCCACCTCCCACCCCAGTGCCGTCCCCCCGGCTGCCTGCTCCCCAAGATACCTGTGGGGGGAAAGGAGCAACGATGGTGGGGAAGAGGCATCAAAGGGAACAGAGGTGGCCGTCCTCCTCAGGCAGAGGGGGGCTTTGGGAGCTGAGGTACAGGGGTGTGAACGGATCATTGGGGGCTTATCGTGAGAGGCTGGTGTCTTGGGAGGGCAGATAGGCTGTGGAGCAGGCCAGGGTGAAAGGGGGGATGCTGGGCTGGCTGAGGGAGGGCGAGAGAGAGGGCTAGCTGATTATGGGGTGGAGGTAATGAGGAGGGTATTGCCGCTGCCGTTTCTCTGCCTAGTGCTAGCGTGATCGCTTGATGCGGCCAAGCCACATGCGTTGAGAGAGTGGTACTGAGTCCTACCCAAAGGAAACCGAGAAGCAACCCTGCCTTTCTAGTGAGACAGGAGAAACCAGGGGCATGAGGGGAGCCTGCTCCTCAATTCCTATGGTCACTCACCAGTTTTTTTAAATGTGTTTATACAAGGAAAGGAAGGTCAAGTGTAAATCTTAGAAATGCTGTACTTCTGACAGCCAAAATGATGCAGTTCTGTGCAAGAGTTGGGGAGTTTACAGATTCACAGATTGGTAGAAGTTGGAAGGGACTCCTAGAAATCATCTAGTCCAACCCCCCTGCTAGAGCAGGATCACCTAGAGCAGGTTGCACAGGATCACATCCAGGTGGGTTTTGAATATCTCCAGAGAAGGAGACTCCACAACCTCTCTGAGCAGCCTGTTCCAGTGCTCTGTCACCCTCAGAGTAAAGAAGTTTTTCCTCATGTTCAGCTGGAACTTACTGTGTTCCTGTTTGTGTCCCTTGTCCTGTGACTGGGCACCATAGAGAAGAGTCTGGCCCCTTCCTCTAGACATCCATCCTTTAGATATTTATAAGCATTGATAAGATAAAATATTTATAAACATTGATAAGTTGTGTTTGTGTCCCTGCTCCTGCACCGGGGCTCCTGCTAGTAGCATCTGGGAGGGGAGTTTCATCAAACCAGAGATCCAAATCCTCCCATCTCTGTATCCCCCTGCACCTTCCTGCCCTAAAATCTTTCTACCTATTTCCCAAGTCGCCCAAAGCCTTTAAGTCCTGAGCTTGCTCTTTCATCCCACTCTTAATCCTACCTCTCCTGCCAAAAGCTGTGTCTTGCAAGTTCCCCTCATCCCCGGTACATCCCTAGCTGTTTCCCCCTCCTTTCTGACACCTTCAGCATCCTCACTGGCTGATATTACACCAACTAAATCCACTGGCTCTTCCCGTACAAGCAAAGATGGGCTCCCATTCCTTTCAGAAACCTGAATGCCTCGTTAAATCATTTCCCGGGGAAGAGACAGTGTGAGTTCACTCCGTTTTGCTGAGGTAGAAATCAAATCCAATTTATCTTCTCCTGCATAGCTGTTCTAATCACTGGGCTTGGATATAAAAAGCAATATTCTTGAATTTATCTTTGAATATCTGAATTTTTTTTTTTCCCAAATAAAACTCTTCAGCAAATTCAGCAACATTTAGTGAATCTGAGTATATGACAGTTTGAGTTCAAAAGTAAAGAATCAGAAGTACAGTTGGAAAAAGTATACTTAAAGGTGAAAACTGGGGAAAAATAATCCATTTCTAGTTTCCCTGCCTGATAAGTTCTTCAGAAACTTTGATATGTAACATTATTAGGTACAGTTAATCTGAAAAATAACATGCTTTTAAAGCAAAGATATTCTTTTTGTGAAAGGCAGACCCAGGATTTTTTGTGTATTTCCCTTTCTTGGTAGCTTTTCTTTATCCTTTCAGCACCTGGCCTCAGATTCATTTTACGTGCTGTTTAATAATTGTAAAATAATAATTTCTGAGCATTTGTTTTGTGGTTCCCCACCCCCCGTGAATGGTTCCCTAAGCATATTCTTTTTTTTTTTTTTGATTATGCATCCCTGTTGGAGGTGAACTTTTAAAAAGTTTTATTTTTGTGTAATTGCATTCAAACATTTGCCATGTTGTTTTGCCTGTGTATTTTTACTTTGCTTTACTTCAGTAATTTTTAAAAACTTTTATTTGAAGAGCCAGTACCTCAGTCATAAGAGACTGTCAGAGCAATGGTCTGTTCAATACTCTCTTGAAAATCAAGGCAGTATTATGGTTCTCTTGCTTAGACAGTTACTTTAGCTGTGATCACTTGAAAGAGCATAAAAAGAAACTGATTATTTAGGTGCTTAAATGCCTTTAAAAATTACAATCCAAAGTGCCACAGTAGAACTGTGACTAAGGCGCTTAAAACCAATGCAGAGAGCCCGGTACGGAAATAAACAAATGCTTATCAGCTCAACAGGCTAGAGAAGGTGAAACCTGCCCTTTTGAATACCTGGGACACTTTGGGTGATGAAGCATTACTTTTACTAATCAGAGGAGTTTTGTGGCATCTGCCGTTTGGGCAGTTTTAATCATATTATTTACCAAATCCTCTTGAACAGAGATAGCTGGAGTTCCCTGGTTAGGTGGAGCTGTTTCTGTGGAACTGCAGATTCGTTTATTTGTTTAGTGACAGAAGGAAGACAGAATATAGAAGTGCCATCAAGCTCCACATCTATTACCTTGCCCACACACCTACAATACCCATGTTACTTCAAATATACCAAATGCCATTGCATTAATCTTACTAATTTTATTGACATTCTAGCTTTTTCATCATGAAAATATCAAATACAAAGACAAATCTTGTGTTTCTGGGTGCCCTCCCACTTTCTGATCTTTCTGTGTCTTTCTGTAGTCTTTGTACAATATTGTTGATGGGACAAAGAAGTGGACGTCAAGAAAGAAGCACGAAATTAGAGCTGGCACTAAGCGAGACCGTGATGGCAGAAGCAAATGTACAAAATAGTAAAGAGGAAGCCAAAGAACTGAAGGCTAAAGACCAGAGGTTAACATCAGTCTTTGGTGTGGCAGACTTAAAAAATGGTAATAATGTTTTGTCTGTTCTTCACTCTCATATTTTCTGTTTCTAATGCCTGCTGTTCCATTCTCTGTCCTTAGGCTTTATTTTCTCCTATTCTTTACCCCTTTGCTGATGAATATACAGATGATTCTCATTTTGCCCTGCCACATAACCATTTTGTTTTTTTGGGAAGGGATTACATTAGGATCTCAGAGCTTTTTCCCTTTTTAAGCCCTCAAATTGGCCATTGCAACCAAAAAGGTCTAATGCTAGCCCTGTCTTTTTCCAAACATAGCCACCATTACTTCTGGATTTCCTAAACTGTTATTCTGCTGCACTACCAGATTGGCTTCTCGAAAGCTGTCATCAGCATTTCAGGTATACATATTGTTCTATCCTAACTATAGCCCACCCTTACCACCAATTGTGTGCGTTTCAGAGTTGTTCTGAGTTTCCATTCCATGTCACCTCTCCTTTTGGTGATGACTTCAGAAGAAAAACTTCTAATTTTGGACCACAATTACTTATACAACTTTGGGCCACAGAATATGCCATCTTTTTAGATGCAGAGTGAACAGCTGTAACTTGCTTTCTTTTTCCACTTCTTGTAGGCTACTTCCTTTCATTGAAGCTGAGACAAAGAATACCAGAGGTAGGCTGAAGGGGAAACTTGAAGTGTGGTAGCTAGCTAGCATGTGGTCCCACATGTAGGCCTCCATTTTGTTATTAGGCCTGGATGTGTAAAAGGATGAACAAAAGTCTTCATATATGCAGCCTTTGACTTCTGGTTGTTTTTTGTTTATTTGTTTTGTTTTGTTTGTTTGTTTTTGTTTTGTTTTGTTTGTTTGTTTGTTTTAAGTTTAGATGTGTTATGAGAGGACTGAAAATAGAGGAACTGGGAGACACCTGAGTGTCATAATCCAAACTTACTTAGAATCGTAGAATGGTTTGGGTTGGAAAGGACCTCAGAGATCATCTAGTTCCAACCCCCCTGCCATGGGCAGGGACACCCTCCACTAGACCAGGCTGCTCAAAGCCCCCTCCAACCTGGCCTTGAACACTTCCAGGGATGGAGCCTCCACAACCTCTCTGGGCAACCTGTTCCAGTGCCTCACCACTCTTAACAGTGAAGAATTTCTAACATCTAATCTAAATATACCCTACTTCAGTTTAAACCCATTACCCCTTGTCCTGTCACTACAGTCCTTGATAAACAGTTGCTTTACATCTATGCTGTAGGCCCCCTTCAGGTACTAGCAGGCCGCAATTAGATCTCCCTGGAGTCTCCTCTTCTCCAGGCTGAACAATCCCCACTCTCTGAGCCTGTCCTAGGAGAGGTGCTCCAGCCCTCTGATCAACTTTGTGGTCCTCCTCTAGACTCTTTCCAAACAGCTGGATGTCTTTCTTGAAGTGAGGCCCCCAGAGCTGGACGCAGTACTCCAGGTGGGGTCTCACAAGAGTGGAGTAGAGGGGCAGAATCACCTCCCTTGACCTGCTGCTCACACTTCTTTTGATACAGTCCAGGACACGGCTGGCTTTCTGGGCTGCAAGCACACACTGCCGGCTCCTATTGAGCCTTTCATCCACCAATACCCCCAAGTCCTTTTCCTCAGGGCTGCTCTCGATCCATTCCCCTCCCAGCCTATAGCAGTGCTTGGGATTGTGCCGACCCACGTGCAGGACCTTGCACTTGGCCTTGTTGAA
>VXBL01000025.1:208595-279032 GCA_013400195.1 Aramus guarauna | reverse complement strand
TCTGGAGGGGGCTCACATTTTCCCTCGTCCTCCTTTTATCACTAATATACCTATAGAAACTTTTCTTGTTGACCTTAACTTCCCTGGCTAAATTTACTTCTACCAGGGCTTTGGCTTCACTAACCTGATCCCTGGCCTCTGGGACAGTTTCTCTGTACTCCTCCCAGGCCACCTGTCCCTGCTTCCACCCTCTGGAGGCTTCCTTTTTTTGTTTGACCTTGCGCAGCAGCTCCTTGTTCATCCATGGGGGCCTCCTGGTGTTTTTGGCTGACTTCTTCTTTCTTGGGACACATTGCTCCTGAGCTTGGAGGAAGTGACCCTTGAATACTAGCCAGCTGTCTTGGGCCCCTCTTCCCTCCATGGCTTTGTCCCATGGTATTCTACCCATCAGATCCCTGAAGAGGCCGAAGTCTGCTCTCCTGAAGTCCAAGAGAGCAAGCTTGCTGTGCACCCTCCTCTCCACCCTGAGGATCATGAACTCCACCATTTCGTGGTCACTGCAGCCAAGGCTGCCCTTGAGCTTGACATCCCCTACCAGGCCCTCCTTGTTGGTGAGTACAAGGTCCAGCATGGCACCTCTCCTCGTGGGCTCCTCTACCAGTTGGAGGAGAAAGTTATCATCCACACTACTTGGATTTTCTGTGTGAGTTGCCAAACAAAAATAAATGTTATCTCCTTGAAGAACATAAGAATAGATTGAACACTTCTTCAGATCTGACCAAGATGGTGGGCATATGCAATGAATGGCTGAATACGTGCAAGAGGAGTTCGCCACTTCCAAATAATTTTCACTTTCTTTCCTTGTACCTATCTCCAGGCATTACTTCCTCTTTTTCTGTGCCTACAGGAGCTATTGGACTGTACAACATTGGACAGAGCTGCTGTCTGAACTCTCTACTCCAAGTGTTCCTCATGAATATACACTTCACTGGGATACTTCGAAGGTACCACCTGTTCGAACTACTTGAGATACTTTTATTGTTGCTCTGTTGTCTCCACTCCCTTTTTATACGGGATGTACATTGGAAGGCTGGGATCATCAAGGTACTAGCAAGGTGCTTTCAGCTCACTCAGCAAGGTCTCTGCCTTGTCATGTCTGTCATATACAGACTAGGGCCTGCGAAGGTAGAAGTTGCAGTTTTCTGACTTGTTAGTCATCTCTGATTCACGTGCTGGTTGCACATTGGTAAGGGGCAGTCCTGAACACTGAGTCTTTATGACTTGTATCTCTCTTTTCCATAACAGGCTATGATTTTATCCCAGGTATGCTCATAGCCTGTTATAACTAAAGGATATGTCATACGTAACCATATCCACTTTTTTTTTTTTTTTTTTTAATTTTAAGGGTGTAAACTTAAACATATTGGTGATCCATAATCTCTGGCCCCCAGTTGTCCTGGCTAATGCCTGATAGAGAAGAGTAAGTGTTGCAGATAGCAGATATGTAGTATTGTTTTGTTTTGTTTTGTTTTGTGTGACTGCTGTCTACTTGTTTGTGAGGAGGATTTGGGCTTCCGCCTCCCTACCAACCACATTAATAACTGGTCTGATTTTTTTCAGTTTGCTCAGTTTGCTGCAGCTTTAATCATCTAAGTGGCTCATTCGTATTCAGTCCTTCTTTCTCCAAATTTCTTACACACTCACTAGCATGTGGAGGGGGAAGAAGACAAGTTATAGGCATGCAGAGATGAGAAGTGTCATAAATGGGCAAAGCTAAGTAATGTAGACGGTAGGTTACCATTGTTATTTTAAGAAAGACTTAGAAAAACCTGTGGACTGCAATAAATTTAGAAAGGATAAAGAGCTTTTCAGTTGGCATTTAGTTGAAATACAAGCATTATGATATATGTGCCCATAGAATTTTGAGAGTATGTTGAGAATGAAAGCATGAACAGGTGGGAGGTAAGAACAGCTCTGAAAGTGGCTGTAACTAATGTTGTTTCTAGAGCCTGGAAACTTCAGGTCCTGATTGGTTTGCTCTTTGTTCAGGAACAGGCCAACTTAAAATTGTGGTTTTTACTTTAGAACTGTCTGTCTGCACTGTAGGATGAGCTAGTGCAGGTATTTGCTTCCCCTTTTTCTTTCTTTTGCTAAAAACATGCCCATCCTGGTTCCTCTTGAGTTCCTATCTGTGCTATCCACCTCTGCTCCTTCAGGTGTCATGTCTAATATTTCTCCATTGTACCGTTTGATTACCATTCATGTTGCTTCTCCTTTTTATAGGATCACAGTGCCACCACATGCTGTGCAGAAGAGGAAGAATGTTCCATACCAAATGCTGCTGCTGTTGGAGGAGATGCAGTGTGGCAAGCAGAAAGCCGTTTCTCCCATAGACCTCGCTCACTGTCTTTCAGTATACAAAGTGAAATGTAAGTAGTGCCACCTCATACCCACCTCTGTCTACAGACCAGCGGTTTTGATTATCAAGCACTAACAAGGAGTGCAGACTCTAATATCTCATTCAGAGATTCAGAAATGTGAGGAGTTAAGTACACGACGACACAGTGCTCTTTATAGCTGCCTCCCAGTTGTGAGAAATGCTGTGTCTTACTTGTGAAGAGAAGAAGAAAAGCCCCTACCAGGTATCCTTGCTGATGTCCAAAGGGTGGGAGGACTATCAGACTGCCAGAAGACTCAGCTACTAGCCAGAGGGAAAGGGCTGTGCAGAGCAGGGAGAGGACAGCTTATAGCTCAATTTGTCTTGCTATACTGGCATGATAATAGTGAAACAGCTGCCATTTCGTATTAGAAGGAAGGGATCATGTGGAAAAGACACTGAGTTCACCCAGATCCCCAGGGACTGAAAGCATATCCTTCTTGCTTCTTGCTGTGAGGGCGGAGAGAAGAATTTGCTGGCTTAACCTCCCACCTGGGCAGGGTCCCAAAGGAGAGATTGTTAAATGCACAGGTGACTGGTGACAATGGGATGCTGAGGCTCTGTTTATGTGTACAAATACACACAGTATATCCAAATGCCCTGATCTTTGTCATATAAAAACACTGAAAAAGCACAGGACAGCACTGAAAGAGACAGATGGTAGCCATCCCAGACCTGTATTAAGGAGAAACATGACATAACCTGAATACTTCTGTTTGCATAATTTTTCCCCCTGAGACTCAGTGGCTCTGCATTCTGCCTTCACTCTTCCAATTAGAGGGAGATGCCCAAAGAGATTTTGTAAAGCTTGTCAGTTTCCCACCTTGTCCTTCTGCTTTAAAATTCAGGTGTGGTTCATAGAGTCCTATATCCCAGCAAGTGATGCTTTACCTGGATTGCAGATGTGCTGTTAGACATGAGGAAGTGTATATTTTCTGAGTTTCATTTAGTCAGGGATGTCTGTAATCTTACTAGAACCCAGCTGAAGTCAGTACCTGCAGACTTGCAGGGAAGTTGAAAGCACTTCCACCTCAGGGTGTTGGATTAGTCCACAAAATTTCTTTCAACTATGATCAGCATAGAGGTGGTCCAGAAATATCAAGATTTTGCTAAACTATGTTTAGTTTTTGCCCAGTTCTTAAATCTTGAGTTTATCATGGGCTGAGAACATCAGTTCTTTGCCTTCAAGGATGTGGTTTTCCCACACACACACCTCCCAAATTCAATCTCAAAGCAATTCTATGCTGAGCCGTTCTAAGCAAGCTGTGTGTTGAGCTGTATTCTACCACCTTAGGTTTCTTAATATGCCAGTTTAGCCAGAGTGGAAAACCAAAGCATAGTGTTACTACATTGTCCTCCCATCGCTTCCTGTGCTGAAACTGTGCGCTTTTTCCCTGGGTAGAGATCAAAGGGTTTATGCCGTTCTGTGGACGAGACATATGGATAGGCCTCCCTATCCTTTTTATCTCAACACTCAGGAGTGTTATAGCCTTAGAGAGAGGATGGGGGAGACAAGTCTGTGGAGTAACAAAGGTCAGAAAGAGAACAGAATCTTCCTTGTGTTGTTTCTAAGAAGGACTCAAATAAATGCAACCCTCAACTCAATGAGACATCTGAGCCCTGTCCTCCAATACGTATTGGGTGTACTCCTGGCTCTGCGTCTGGTGATAAGGAACATGACTTTTGCACTGGGTTGTACAATGGAGGACTCAAGCTCTTTTCCCACTGCCTGCTCAGGTCACATGAGACATTGCAGCTTGTCTCCAGTCTAAGCTCTGTCCCTGGCAAGCAGTGGCAAGGGAACAAGAGACCGGATCTAATGGGGGACAACAAATCTCCCTTTGCCATCTGTGGGAAATATGTGTTTGGTGCTGTTCATAATACTGATTGAGGTTGTGTTTTCTGTTTGTCCAGTGTTTGTGCAGCATGATGCTGCCCAGCTCTTTCTGACTCTGTGGAACTTGATAAAGAGGCAGATGAAAAATCCAGAGCTGGTAAGGATCGCCACTGAAATGAACACCAGGTCCTTTGGTCCTCATCATGTGTGGCTTCCTCTGCTTCTTGAGGAAGAATCCCATTCACTGGCAATTGTCCTAAATTAAATTCTTCAAGTTATTTCCTACTTGGATATTTCCTCACATCTTTCAAATGGGAGAAGGAATCTTGATTTCATAGGCTTCAACATTTTGTATCACAGTTAACTTTTGTTCATCCTACTTTTATGGCATGCCAGGGTCTCTGTTCTAATGGGAGAGCTGATTAATAACAAAAAGATTGGTATTTTTGCAACACTGAATTTAGTCATCTTGCAGTTCTTTTCCCCCTGCCCCCAATTTCCTTAAGCATTTATTGGCATGTCTTGACACAATTCCTCCGTTCTTTGAAGTCAGCCATGTGCATTTTGTTATTACTAGTCACTGTTAGCATGTTATTTATATGACATGTATGTTCCTCTCAGGGGGAAGCTGTGCAAGGTAAGAGAAAAGTGACTTTTCCTCAACTCGCTGTCATAGTCTTACTCATACAGAAGACAGGCTCCTGTTGAAGTTCCAATGAAAACAGTAAAAAAAAAAATTCTGCATCAAAGTTTAACAAAATGTAACTGTCTGATCTTGTTATAGGCTGTGTCTTGCTCCTCTGCTAGGGAAAGAGGGGAAGGAGTTGTTCTTTAAATGGTGGGAAGTACCCTGTCCACATAGGTCAATGTCAGATCAGGGTACAAGCCTTAAAGCAGCAACATTGTGTGAAGTAACGTGTCCATGTGGGCTTTCCCACCCACAGAGGAAAATACGTCAGCTATGTTCTTCATAAACCTTGTTTTGGCCTTTTTTTTTCTACCCCAGGCTGGAAAGCTGAGTGATTTGTACACTATCTGTGTACAGGAGCATGTTGCCTGTCAGAAATGCTTTTCTGAAACAAAGAGGAACAGCAGCATGTTAACCCTTCCACTCCCAGTGCTGGATTCCAATTCTCACATGCTGAAGACTCTGGTAAGTTCAGTGGCAGCACTGTTTCCTTAGGAAGATTTCCCTCTGTCCACTGTGGGACCTTTCTCTTTGTAGCACTGATGTCTCCTGGAACTCATCTAGAATCTTTGCGAGAATCTCTGCAGGGTGTTTGGGACTTTGAGGTGATCTTTTCTCATTCACATTTCTTCTTTGTTTTGAGAGAGGGGTTCTGAATTTCTCAAAAATTTTGTTTGATTTGGCAGATGGAAAGTCCTTGAATCGCCTCTCTAAAAAGGGTGCTGACTAAATACTCTGTAAGATTCAAAGACTCATACTACACAAGGATGTGTACCTGTGAGACTTTAGAAATCACAGTGGGGTGCCCTATGTAACTTGTAATCCCAGACCAGACACACTACATTTGCTCAGTGCAGTGTTTTACTGTTAAATCAGTACTGCTGTTTGGTATCCAGATGCAGCAGTGATATGGTGGCTACGTAGGTGCTGCCACAAAGAGAATGGATTTTTCTGGTGATACTAGACCATTGGATCTTATTTATTCTCTGACCACTTTATGCTGTTTCAGCATAAAGGAACCTCTTTCAAAAGGCTTTGAAGCAGGTATAAAAGTCACTTATGCATCAGCATCTTCTTTTGTGGAATATATGGTACTCTATTTTTTTTTCTTCCCCCCGCACCCCCTACTGTAATCACAGCAGCAGCTAGAAAAAATGGAGTACCTTCTTTTAGGCTGCTAGGCAATCTTTTGTCCTTTGAATAAAATGTCTTCTGTAGCTTTGCTGTTTGCTTGTACCCTGTGAAATGAAGTAGAAATAGAAATCCAGCTTGAAGGAATTTGGTTGACAGAAATCTACTCTTGTCTTCTTAGGAGGACTGTCTGCAATGCTTTTTCCATCCAGAAGAGCTGACTGATCAGAACATGTGTTTCTGTGAACAGTGTGGAAGGAAAACACCTTTTCTGCAGGTAGTTGGAGAATTATTTCCTCATACGTCTCTTACACCCAGAGCTCCCTTTAGGACTGGGAAGGGCAGGGAGAGGACTTAACCATATCAGTTTAAGAGGAGATCAACAACTCAAAGATTTGTCATCACAGCAATGTCAGCTAGGCATAAACCACATGCATCTTTCCTATTAGGAAGTTCCTTACAGTAAATGTAGCTTTAGCAACAAAAGAATGCTTTCGTGGGTTTTAATGTAAGTCACCAAGGGATGTAGCATTTCTGTATGAGCAGAAAAGCTTCTGTTGGGTTATGCTGTGCTTCCACTGTGGGGCTTTACACTGCTGTGTAGCTCCAGGGGTAGACAAGAGTATGTTACTGGAGCTGTGCATACACATAAAAGCAGGATACTGTAGGGCAATTTCCTTTCTCCCCTGCTCTCCACTGGGCTCCCCATTTTTTACAGTATGAGTCCCTGCCAGCCAATGAATTAGCTGTTTCATGAAGGGGCAAGTGCATTAAAGAGAGGGGTGTGTGGAGGAGTCTGTATCAGCTCAAGGCTTGGAGGGGACTTTTCACAATGTTTCACCAGTGGGCCGCCTCCGAGACCACAATGCAACCATATATCTTGGTGGCAGCCATGGCACCAGCAGTAATATCAACAAAGACGGTGCTGGAAGGAGTGAGCTCTCAGCTTGGTGTCCTCTACAGAGCTCTAGTGGCCACAGTCACAAGGAAGTTGGCTTGCCTCTCCTCACCAACCTAGTGCTACCAACCTAGATGCTACCAACTCTCACTGTAGTTGAGAAACTTGGTTATCACAGCTCTGTTACATGTGAGCTACAAAGGTTTGGCATCTGCTGTCTGGTGAAATTGGCAATCACTCACTGTAGCACTGACTGCTCTCCGTGCTACATTCACTGGGTGGCAATGGCTGTTTCCACCCCACCTCCCCGGGGTTTGTTCCTTAGTTTTCAGTTGCATTGTTTATTGCTTTACAGAGCATGAAGCTAGTCCATCTGCCACAGACTCTGACCATACATCTAAAGCGCTTCTGCTTCGAAAAATCAGCCTACATTCACAAGCTTAGTCACTATCTCCCATTCCCACAAGACCTTGATTTCAACGCACTCTTGACAAAGAATCAGTGCCAAGCAGATGACAATGAAAAGGTGAGATACTCCTAATGCCCTGTTTAAAAAGGGCATATTTTCTTCCCCACTCTGCTCAAGTCTCATAAAAACTTAAGAGATCACACCAGTACTTGCCTCAGTTCAAAGCACCTGTCTTAAAAATGTATGTCTCGGGCTTTACCTGTGCCTGGTGTTGTCTCACGTCCCATGGCTTTAACTGGTTCAGGTGTTGTTCAACTTTTTGTGCTCAGATTAAGTCAACCAAAGGCACCATAACTGGAGCTTTCTGCCATATGGACAGAAACGAGGCTTTTAAAAAAAAAAAAAAATCCTTTTTTTTCTGAGAGTGTTTAGCGTAATTTTTTTTCTTCCATTTCTAAATATGCTAAAGAAAAGATGAAAACATAGTTCATTTTGATGACCGAATCCAGACATTGTAAGCAGTGTCTTAGAGGCAACTTCTGTCCTGTGGTTCAGCCACCAGGGCAAGACAGCCTCAGCAAGCAGCTTATAGACCTACTGCTTTGCAGAGGTCACCAGTCCAAGACAGGGGAATTCCATTGCTGGCAGTTTCCCATGCAGTGTTGTTTGCAACAGAGTTGAGGTCAGCAGGGAGATGACAGTTTTGCCAAGCAGCTGAGAGTGATCTGTGGATCTGCTCCTCTTACTGAGAAATAACAAGGGTAAGTGCGGCAACAGGGAAACCTCACTGGTGCAGTGTTTGCTGCAGTCCTACTGCCTTTTTCACATTTCTGTGGTCTCCAGGGAGGCTGTCAGCCCATAGCTGGCAGGCAAAATTCGGAGGGTAAGAGCGAAAAAGGCAGGAGCCTCAAGGCTAGTCTAATCTTTCTCCTTTTTCCTTAGGAAACGCACATTCTTTCTGTCCTGGTTGCTCCTTCTCTTCAATCAGTGGCAAATGAGAATTGCTGCACTGAAAGTTACTCTTTGTGGTTCTTCACAGGCTGCCTGGCAGTATGAGCTTTTTGCTGTTGTTGCTCATTCAGGATCAACTAATTGTGGACATTACTGTGCCTATATTCGAAGTCTCACAGAATGTAAATGGTATTGCTTCAATGATTCAGAGGTTTGTCAGGTGAGGAGACAAATACACGTTTCTTTTGTAGATTTCTGGACATTCCTCCAGATCTTATTCAGTCTAAATGACTGCTGATTAAAGAGAATCAGGAATGAAAAGTGAAGCTGCAGAGCTTTGTGCACCTCATTCCTCTGCTACAACATGCTCTGAGCTGAGGGCAAAACGGCTCTAGATCTGTTTAATGTATGTGTTCAGAAGAGGCAAAGGAACTGTTTTTCCTCGAAGGGTAAAAGCAGTAAACAAAGTTATTTAAAAGTGTTTTGTTCCTGGCAGTATCACTTGTACCACTCTTATGAGAATTGCTGTGCTGGTATCACCATGTGTCCATCTCTTATGAGTTTTTACCAGCCTCCCCTTGTGTGTTTTTCTTCTTTAGGTATCATGGGATGATGTTAAATGCACCTATGGACACTCCAACCTCCACTGGTAAGCAAACACACCTCTGTTTTTACCTAATGCTACTCTGGGGTTTGGAATGAGGGTAGAAAAGAGAGGGAATACAAATAGTTTGAACTGTGTATCGCCTGGGATGTGCTGGGGATGCAGGAGTGTAGAAGAGGCATCCATGTATTCTGGTTACTCCGATGTGGCTGTACATGACTATACCGGGAGCCTGCAGGATTACTGACCAGTCACAAATGGGGCTGGCAGGAGTGGTCTTGTTACTTATGATTGCCACTTGGACCCTGTATCTTGACTAAATAAGATATGTCGGTCAGGATTCCTTGGTGTTTTTTGCTTTGATGCATCATAAGAAAAGCCACAAAGAGAGATAATCCCTCCTATAAGCTATAGCGGTGCCAGGGGGTCAGCTTTATATGCTGCCACAGGAACACTGCAGAGGGACCGTTCACTTGACCTAAACCTCAAAAAGCTGAGCAGGAGCAAACCTGGGAGGTTACTTGCAACCTAGGTCTTCAAACAAACATCTTGTTTTGCTTTTTCTTTGATTCCACAGGGGACAAACGGCCTATCTCTTGATTTACATGAAAAAACATCCTCAGTAGCCTTATCCAGGAGTATCAGAATGTCTCAGAAAGCTGTGCGTTGTCCATGGAGCTCAGCACCTCTGTGCCACCGTGGTCATGTACAAATGTTCCACAAGAAAGACATTCTGCACTCAGTCAGCAACATCTGCCTTCACATTTATGAAAAAAAGTGCAAGAGACACTCAGCTAGAGAAAGGATCTAAGAACTGTTGCACCTAGAAACTCTTTCATATATTTTTGGTATTTATGTTATTCTATATATTAATTTCCTCTTAAAAGATAGTAAAGTTAGTCCTTGTCTCTGTGGAAATACTGATTTCTTTAATGCTGATGCCTAGATTGTAGTACAGGGGAAGCGTCTGGCCTGAAAGCCTGCGTGATGTTCCAGGGAGGCATGTGGTATGGCTGGAGAGCTGTGACAGCGATACCAGGCCAGTAAGAGCCTAAGAGCTTGAGACTTACTCTGCCTTTTTAGCGCCATGTTAGATGATGGCAAGCTGGGCGAGGGGACCCCAAAAGTCTTGAGAAACATCTGGAAGAAGGATGAGAACCCTTATGACACATGCACCGGTGATGTTTACTCCTTAAAACCTTCCTGAAAATGAATCGCTGCAGGTGTTGAGATGTGTTTGAAAGTTGGTGTAGGCATAAAGAGGTGTTTTTAAATCAGGTGCTGTTGTAGTAGTTCTGATTTATAAGATGAGTTGGTATATGATATCATGCAGATGATTACTGTTTTAGCATGCTTATCAGGCATTTATGTGCATTTTCTTTCCTGTAGAGAGGAAAATATTCGGAGCAACAGAGATTCTGAAGCTAGCTAGTGATTTTGCACAATACAGTCCATACACTGTGATAAGTGAAGCGAGATGCCTTGATTGTGCTTGAACTTTTGGGATTTTCCTTCAGTACTCTTCAGCAGGTTTCCAGCTGGAATCGTCTTGTTCTCTCCCTTCGTTCTCTGCCCATGAAGTGGAAATGTCCTTCAAGCAGGAAGTGTTCTGGAGAGAAAAATTTTAGAAAGAAACTGAGTAATTTTAAAATAATACCCTGTTGTGTCCTATCACTCTGTGCTGTTGGTTCAGCCCGTGCTCCCATGGCAAGACCACGCAACTGGAGGGAAAATAAAGAGAGCTAGAGAGGAAGGTTGGTAACATGACAATCAGAAGAGTGTTCTAAAAGCTCATTGCAAGACTCAGCTGTGAGGAAAGTTAAAAACTGCTTGTGATACTTTTAAAGCACTCACTGCAGTAAATCTTGATGTACCACAGTCTGTGAAAAGATGTACCTTCTAGCCTAGTGTATTCTTTGACTGTGTCTTTACAAGGGTGCTATTTTTGTGGGACTGAGCACATTTTTAAATTACTAATTGTCATGGTTTAACCCCAGCCAGTGATTGAGCACCATGCAGTTGCAAGGGGATGGGGAGGAGAATGGGAAAAAAACCCTCATGGGTTGAGGTAAAGACACTTTAATAGGAAGACAATAATAATAGTGATGAAGATAAAATACAAGTGATGCACAAATGCAGTTGCTCACCACATGCAGAAAAAAAGCCAAACCAGATGCCCAGTCTGTTTCTGAGCAGGGAATATCCCTTGGGCCAGTCTTGGTCAGCTGTCCTGGCTGTGCTGTCCCATCTTCTGATGCACCTGGCAGGGTGTGGGAAGCTGAAAAGTCCTTGACTTACTGTAGACACTAGAACTGCCTCCCAACAACTAAAAACATCAGTGTGTTATCAATGTTATTCTTGTCCTAAATCCAAACCATGGTGCTATACTAGCTGCTAGAAAGGAAAGTTAACTCTCATCTGAAACCAGGCCATGAATTTAGTGATAACAGCAGCTATAGATAACCTAATTTTATTTTGATAATGATGATGAAGTTCCCAAATCATGTCCATTTTCTGTGATGTGGAAGGTGAGTTGAGAGAGCTTAGAGCATAGCTGTGAAATCATGTTTTATGAACTAGCCCGTACTGTACTAGCAAGGTCCATTATTCTGTTCAACGCTCCTGTGTTTGTACTGTTCTTCATTAAAAAAAAATAATAAAAATCCCAGTGTGTTGTTTGTCACCAAGATGAGGAGTTTTCAGCCTGTTTGCCTTCTGGAATGCATTACAGATTCACAGAATGGCAGGGGTTGGAAGGGACTTCTAGAGATCATCTAGTCCAACCCCCCTGCTAGAGCAGGATCACCTACAGCAGGTTGCACAGGATCGCATCCAGGTGGGTTTTGAATATCTCCAGAGAAGGAGACTCCACAGCCTCTCTAGGCAGCCTGTTCCAGTGCTCGGTGACCCTTGAAGAGGTTTTTCCTCATGTTCAGCTGGAACTTCCTGTGTTCCCGTTTGTGCCCATTAACCTTTGTCCGATTGCTGGGCACCACAGAGAAGAGTCTGGCCCCTTCCTCTAGACATCCACCCTTTAGATATTTAATAAGCATTGATAAGTTCCTCTCTCAGTCTTCTCCAGGCTCAACAGACCCAGCTCTCTAAAGCACGCTCCTTCTAAATCACCTTGGAATGGATGAGTAAGAAAACCAAGTTTCTGTCTGCTTTATCCAGCACTCTCCATATATTAAGTAGCTGAAAGATGGTACATTTCCAGAAATTGAGAAATTCATGGGTTAAGAGACTGACAAGATGTTTCTAATTTGATATAACCTGATATTTAAAATTAGCTATGTTTATGAAAAATGCCTTAATTGTGTCATAACTTCCATCAAGGAAGCAATTGCTGACATATGGGCTGAAAAAACTCTTGATGTATCTCAGTGAAAAGCAGTCAATGTTTTTTGTTCTTTGAATCAAATAGTATGGGATAAATTCCCCAGAAAATAAGCCTTGTGGGTTGGTCTTGGTCTGTTTTTCCTAAACACCATAAATTGTCCAGCAAGGGCCACACAGTTCCTGGTGGTGGTGAGGATCTTGCCTGACCTCTACTGATGGCACAATTCAATTACTGAGCGTTTCTGTGAGCACGGTGTTTTCTTCTGTGCTACGAGTCGGGAGCGGTCAATGGCCAAAGGTGAAGTAGCCAGAAGCGTGCACAGAACCTACACCTTTCATCTTGGGAGCGCCAACGAGGTTATTTCTAACAATTAGGGCTCCCTTTGGCCATTTTCAGTCTTAGCTACTCGAACACTTTGGCATCTGCCGTTAAAGAACAACGAGGATTGTACTGCATAAACCCCCCCACCTTTTCCACCCTTCAGTCTGTAGGGCAGCGCAGGTGGGAGGCTACAGACCACATGCACAGAGGTTGTACCTTCAGAAGTATTCAGGCTAGAGATAATGCCAGCGTTTAGCTCAAACGGCCAAGGAAATTAGGCGAAACTTTCCCAGGGCCCTTTTCCCTCACGCTGGAGACACAGTGGATTTATTGTCAGGTTTGCTGCCCCGTGAGATCTTACATTGCTTCCAGACCCAGGTGAGCCACGGGAGCAGCGGGAGTGTGCAAACCGCATGGTGTATAGATTTAAACACTCCGCCCAACCTGAGCTGATTTTGCAAAAAGTCACCTTGGCTGCCTCTGCGTCCGCAGCAAAGTTCAGTCGTACGCTGGATAAACTGCCCAAGGGCAACTTTTAGGTAAGTGCGTGGGATTCAGTGCTAACATATTTATATCCTCCTACCCTGCAGCGATAACGCGGAGTCTGCCTGGCCCAGGGGCTGGCTACAGAAAAGCATCGCCTGGATGTCTGCCTGAAGTCACACCACTGCTGTAGAGCCACTGCGAAGGAGTCGGGGTTATTTACCCTGTGTTTGAGCCACTGTATGAATGAAGCCTAGCACAGGTAGAGAAGGACTCCGAAAAAGCAAATGAAGCCAAGAGTACACGTGTGGAGAGATTATTGTAGGTCCTGGTAACTCTTCCTTTCCTTTTTTTGTTTGTTTTGGGATTACCACGTTCTTAAGGGAAAGAGGCTGAGACAGGAACAGAACAGTAGCAAAATACAAAGAGTGTCTGCTTCATCTCTGGTAGACTCATCTTCAGATTCAGATATTCCCCACCTTCAAGAAATATACAGAAAAATAGAAAAGAAAAAAAAGGTAAATATATATATTATATACATCACACTCACATATAATCTCTAAAACTTCAACAGGTTGTAAACACCAAAATTATAGAGGAAAGTAAGAGAAATAATTTTTTTATACTTCCAGTATTGTTTAAATTTACAGTGACTATTATTGACTAGTTATCACTGGTATTTACACAAAAATGCTACACACAAGTTCTAAGCTTAAAAAAAGATCTTCAAAAAAAGGACCCATCCTAACATGGATTAAAAAACATGGGTTGACAAGACAGGAGTTACTCTAAACTACAACGAAATGTGTAAATCAAATTAGGACTTAACATTGCTAGTAATTTTAATAATGGCTTTACTGCTAATTTCTTGGATCACAATAATCTGTTGTGTCTGATAGATTCCAATAATGAATCCTACAATAATATTCCTGCAGGGGAATGGTGGTAGTTTTAAGTCATCAAAGGCATCGTCTTCCAATGAGTTTAACTATCACCAAGCAGATGGTCTGATGGGCAGTCGCTGCCTTTTTTTGCGCCGCGGGGACAGCTTCAGATTTTGGCCTCCTGGAAGCCAGCGCTGGCCCCCGACGTTTCCTGCGGCGCTGCCTTTCGGGCAACTTTGTCTTACTGGTTTCCTGTCCTGAAAGCCAAGTTTCTGGTCCTACCCTGACTGAGGCCATTCTTCTTCCAGGGAAATTTTGGCGATGTCAAGCCGGGGCCGCCTTCGCCAGTAATGTCCGTGCTGGTATTTCTTCTGATAACACAGCTTGGGCTTGAAGCGGTGAGCAGAGGGCAGCACTTTCCTAACAAGCGCAAACAGAAACCTCAAACAACTTTTCAAAGGTGTTTTGTGAAGCAATTAGTTTTTAGAAGAGAGCTATTTAGCTCTGACTCCGTGCTATTTCTCACGTGGCTGGCTTATATTTTACCAGGTTCAAGTTGGCAGGCACAGTGCTGTTTGCACCTGCCTGTGGAAACATGCCCGGGAGTCACCAACATTTGAGAGCACTTCATAGATAAGAAAAATTTCTGACGTATATGAAGTTAAGAAACTGGAAGAGAAATGTTTCTGAGCTAAATCTACCTGAATTTAAAAAAAAACAACTAAAAAAAACAAACCCAAAAGTTGTAAGTGGTGTGAAAAACTGAACAAGGACTTAAAAATAAAGGCAAAGTGAATGAAGACCTTCACACAGGCTTAAGAAACGGTGCTCTGAGCTAATGACTGTTTTCCTAAAATAGACAAATGACTGACATTCCGGCAGCCAGTGGGATGAAGCTTGATTTGGTACAAAAATATGTTTAGCTGTGTGAGGGATGGCCGGAGCAGTGAGTGAGATAATCCTCTCCATGTCTACCTTTGTGATGAACAGAGCAGAGGTGAAGGAACCAGGAGAGCCCCTCTCATTAGGGAGATGGCCACACATCACTGAGGGACAGGGGACAGGACAGCTCTACTGGAAAGCCAGCTGATTGTTAATTTACATTGGTTTCTGCAAAGAGCTGAAGTGAATTTCTTCCCATCCTGGGCTGCACCAGCTGTACAGGTACCTCGGCAGTCACTGTGACCAGGGCATCAGGTGAATGATCCAGAGAGCTGCGGTCATCATATATCTTTCTTCTATGTAACCCATTTTTCTCACAGATATGGAGAAAAACCACATAAGTGCATGAGATCTCCACATAGCAGCACTGAGCGGTACAACTGCTGGTTAAACCTTGTTTTCATTGCAGAATTCAGGCAGAACAGGACCGGTCTTTTTGACCTCAGAAATAAAATTAAAAGAATTCTCCTTGGGCTTGTCCCAAAGCTGCAGTGATCTGCGCACCTTAATTAAAATCCTTGGACGCTGGGGTGAGGTGCCTATGGCCAAAGCCAGCTCTGGCTCCAGCTGCTGGGGATGAGCCCAGGCTGTAGGACGGAGCAGGGAGAAGGTCTGCGGCACAGAGCCGTGCGGGAAAGGTCAGGCTGCAGGCAGAGCCGGCTGCTGCTGGTTGATACGGGCGCGAGCAACGACTTGAGGATACGAGAGGAAAAACTGCCCGATGTGAAAAGGTACAAAAGCCTAAAGGAAATCTGGTGCTGGAGGACAAGGGTTTGGTACCACTGGGGACCTGTTGCAGGGAGCGGCAAGGCGGATTGACGCCTGCTGCCCTGCGGGGGCTCTTTGGGTGTCTGCCCTGGGACTGCTGAGCGTGCTCGTGCTCAGCCTCTCGGGTTTTGTGGACTTTTCTCTGTGTTCACTTTGAAACAGCAAGTTTAGGCTTTCAGCTTGAGCATATTCTGCATGCAGGGTCTTCACACAGTAAAAAGTGCCTGAACAGAGTGACCTGCCCCGGGTCGCTGGGCATTTGAGACGCTGCCTGTTGAAACATGGTGTTACCCTGGGGATGGTTTTGCCTCTAACAGACAAAGAAATGACAGAGGAGCAAAAGTTCATTGATGGTTGGATAAACAATAAATGCTCATCACTCATAGCTTTAAAATGAGTTCTTGCAAAATTTTGGGCAGGGTTGTGAAACCAGGTAGCACACCAGCTCCTTCTGGCAGGACATAGGAGCCTCCAGGCTGGGGTCAAACCCACTCGGCATAAAAAAGAGAGGTTTTGGATTTTCCAAAATAGGCTGCTATTCCTGCTAAGCCTTGTAAAACTTTTATCATTTTACACAGAAGAAGCTTTTTCAGTTGTGAACAGTAAAAAAATCTAATGTAGGACAGCCTGCAAACCAGAAAGGCCATAAAACAGCAGTAACACAACGTCAAGGAACAAGACACTTGAAGCTGTTTGGCTTCTGAAAAGTGGGTAAGTAGAGAAAATGACACGTGACTGCTCCAAGAAACACAGACGTGCCATTAGTGATCACCAGTCTTTCAGATTAAGCGGTTTTGCTTTTGAAGAGTCACGCAGGGCAAACGCAATGACTCTTGAAAAGACAAAGCTTTATTTATTTCTTAGTTCCTCTCTCAAGTGGGGGGAACCCTTCATTAAAAGGACCACGTTGTCCCTGTGTCCCGCAGCTCGTCAGCCCAAGCCATAGGCTGCAATGGAGGGGATATATATCATATAGGTGCCCAGTGCTGCGGGGATGAAGCAGTATTGGGATTTTTCTTTAACGGCGATCCCTTCCGTGGACAGACCTGTGCTTCCTCCTCAGACAAAACAGCTTTGTGGCTTCTTCTGGTGATACGTTCAGGAGCGGAAAGGTGAGACTGGAAAGGGTTCTTGGGGTGTGTGCAAACTCCTCAAATACCACTTTTCTTGCAGAAAAGCAGAGACTATGAATTATACAAAAAGCTGCAACCTCGGTCAATGCAATAGTATGTGTAACTGGCATGACGAGCTCACTCAACAAATTCATGTGAGGAGCCCACAATCAGTTTTGAAATACTCCAAAGGGTGAGATAAAGGCAAACCCCCTGCATTCTCTTGTTACTATAGCATTACTGGCAATATTTTCCTTGTCTGCAGCCAGTCAGCAGGCAGGAGGGAGGGGCAAAGTCTATTTAAAAAGCTTTGTGAGGGGCTGCAGCCTCTCCTGGCCTGCGGTGGCTGGGAGGGGACCATGCATGGCCACCTACCTGGAGCTGCCCACCCGTGCGAGGATGCCCGTCCTGGGACTGGGGACCTGGCGGGTACCTGCTGGAGCTGGGGACCTCTCCTTGCTCCTGTGCCTCGTCACGAAGGTGACACCAGGATGTTGCTGAAACTCGCGGTAGACTTTTACAGCAATCTCCTCTTCAGGTCANGACCTCTCCTTGCTCCTGTGCCTCTGGTCTCGGAGGTGACACCAGGATGCTGCTGAAACTTCAGGTCGGGAAAATGTAGCAAATTCTCTGTGCAGCACTTCTTGCCTTTTGAAATAGTTCAGATATATTGCAGGAATTTACTCCTGTCCTTTAGGACATTTTTTTTAAGAGAGCAGGTAGTGCTCACTTAGCAGGTAGTGAGCAGGTAGTAGGAGATTTTTCTTAGTTATGGAAAAAAATTACCTACTACAAAAGTAAAAACTTCTGCCTAGATTGTTTTTGGGTTTTGTTGATTTTGTTTTTTCTTTTGTAGCACTGGGTATTAATATCCCAGTGTGCCATCTTTGATGAGTGCATGGAGATTTAGGAACCTAAGTTGCAATGAGTGGATTTGGAAATGGGAATTTACATTAACGCCTTAGAGACTGAAAATAGCTTACTTGTATGGCAACAAATGAGTACGCAGCAATGTGCAAGAATATAGTTTGTGTAGTTCTTTACCTGCAAATGTCATCTAATGGACTTTTGGTAAGGGAGAAGATTTAAGGATGTATTGAATTATTAATGTAAAAGGAGTCTGGAACTGAGCTGAAAATTTTAAGAAAGCAAGCTTCTTAAAAAAGAAAAAAAAGAAAAAGAGGGGATTGTCCCCTGGATTTGAGACTGGAAACTAGATATATTGAATTGCAAGCTGCCAACTCTATGAAACACTGTCCAGTCAGCATAAAAGTATCTTAAATTATTCTTGCTATATTTTTGGGTCAGCTGCTGATCATCACATAACTTATGCACAAATGGGCCTGAGTTTGTTTAACCCATTCAGTCTTTATTAGTCTGATGACAAAGGATACTAAGAAGCCCAAAGTAACGAAGTAGGCTTTAAAAAAGCAACGCGTGCCTTGCGTGGGGCCTCTTAGGGCACTGGTGCTATGATGGATAAGCTCTCCGAAGGAACCTCTTGAGATGCTAAGGGGAACTGGTTAGGACAACAGAAGGAAAATTCTGGACATGTGATCCCTTCCACCACAAAAATCTCTTGTGTTAATGCAATGAAAACATGGCCCCAACCCACTGTGATTACTTAATCAAAGCTATTTGATTTCAAGGTTCCCACAGCAACTTCAGCCATGACTCCGTTTTGGTGCAGCAATGGGGCCTCTCCTTTACCCAGTCACTCTGACTCCGGGAACTCGAAGTCTAGTTCAGTGAGCACCATGTAAAATGAAGCAATGGATTATTTTTTCTAAAAAACATCTCACATTACAGAGTTTTGTGTAATCACAGGGTATATTGTCACCTTTTCTCTCCACCGACTCCTCCTCCGCTCCAAAGCAATGCCGATCACCCCTGCACAGAGCTTTCCCACGCTGCAGCAGCACCCAGAGAGAGGATATCCTCTATAATGCCCGGCATTCGGCAAGTGTTGCCGTTAGCCTGCTTTCCCATGCCGCCCTAGGAGCTGCAGTGTTCATATGCAGGAAGGGGAAAGAGGCTGCAAAAAGGAAAACTTGTAAATCTTTAAACTGGCTATTTGGTTGTGTGTAGCCCTGTGGAAAAAACCGCTCTGGTTTCTATGTCATTTTGTTTTTTTTTTTTAAATGTAGGGGAACCAACCAAGCGTCCTTTGATTGGAAATACCTGGGGAAGTGAAATCATTAAAAAAAAAAAAAAAAGATGATGGGTGGGGATGGAATGAAGTTATATGTAGGAGGTGGTTGCGGTTTTGAATCATGTTTATGTTTGTAATGCCATTTTGCAGAATCTGTAGCCAGTCATCGAACAACTCATCAGTGTCTCCAAGCCAAGAATCTGAAGTGTTTTACTTTGCTATTAAATACCAGGTTGTGTATTTTACCCAGGAGGTGGCACTGTCTGTAGTGTTTTGCTGTCCTCTCACCTCCCTTGTCCCATGTCAACAAGAGCCGGCTTGTTCGTGTGCAGGGCCAGCAAGCTTTCCAGAGGTGATTCATTTCCTCATGTCGCCAGTATCTCACACTAAAATTCCTTTTCATTTCTGGGCAAACTAGAACTTATTTTGAGATAGCCTGCTGTCCGAATGTGAACGTTCATTCCTTAGAAAAGGGCAGATCAGCTCAGGCGACTCATCAGTGATTCCCCTGGCCATTTTATTCCAGAAAACTAATTAAAGCAAGATCCTTCACACTTCATTATTTGGGCAATTAAAGTCTCCAGATTTGGAGAACAGCAAACTTCTTTTTCTGCTCTTTACCAAATTACTGACTTTTCTTCTTGTTTCAGTCTCTCCAAGGAGCAGCAAGAGATGGAGTGAAGTTTGCCATCGATGTTGGGTACCGCCACTTTGATTGCGCCTACCCATACCGGAATGAGAGTGAGACTGGGGATGCGCTACGACAAAAAATTGAGGAGGGGGTTGTGAAGCAAGAAGACCTCTTTATTGTCAGTAAGATATGTCCTTGGACAACTTGTCTCATATGAGGCCAGCTCTCGGGAGGAGAGACAAGGTCCCAACCTGCAAAGTGTCAGGGCATGAGGCTGATCTGGGAATTAACTCTTGTCAGGGCAAAGCGTTTTGCAGATGGAGGGAAGGAAAAGGTCAATTCTTGGGGGGGGGAAAAAAAAAAAAAAAGCAGCTTGATTTGAGAGGGATTTTTTTGTAGTCCATATCCATTGTCAGCCATGGAGACAGGAACTGAGGCCGTGCTCTCAGTTGCCTCTGAGATAGGAAGCTGGGCTATTGTGTTCGTGGTCTGTCCCGCTGCGCTGCCGGCCTCAGCCTGTTAACTCCTGTATGTTATGTTTTGTTTTGTTTTTTCCCCCAACAACAATGGTAGGAAAAATAAAGTAACTTCTATCTGCTGGAAGCTGGCGGGTTGATTTTCACCAGTTTTGGTTGGGTTTTTTTTTTTTCCTTTGTTTTGTTTAATTGTTGTATGAATCGTTGGAATGAGTATCTCATTCTCATTTTACTTAACCGACAGCACCACAAATAAAATAAGGTGCAAAAAAGTGGCACTTCCTCAAGACGAGAAGACGTGCCGTATCACGAGCTGCCTCTGTGTCTGCGCTGTGTGTTTCCCTGCCGGGGATGCTCTGCGGTCGTGAGGCTAGGAGAGCAGCATCCAGGCTTTGCATTACCCCTGCAGCTGTGGTCCACCTTCCATGAGAGATCCCTGGTGAAGGAGGCATGCCAGAAAACACTTGCTGCCCTCCAACTGGATTATTTGGATCTCTACCTGATGCACTGGCCCATGGGATTCAAGGTACGGAGAGTTTAACTCCCAGGGGCCATGTGTCAGAGCTCTGCCACTTTTTCCTTTGGGTCCAAGACATGTCCTTAGTCCTCTCTAATGAGGAGTGTTGTTAAACCTCATTAGGACATAATGACAAAACTCCACACGGAGTGCCCGGGAGGAAAGGTAAGGTCATGGCTGCTTAAGCTAGGTCTGGTAGTACAAAAATCACCTTATTTTAACCTGCACAGTAGGTTATGGAGCAAATTGCCATTCAGATCACACTCCTCTTAAAGCCTGGGATTTGGCTGTCATTTACTTATCCAGGATCAAACAGTTGTGAATTACTTAGTTCCTATTTTTCTCTTCTCTCTCTACCCCCAGGTTAAATAAATCCCTGTTTCCCAATCGTGTCACATCCCTGGCCTTCTCCCAACCTGACTGAGGCACATAAAAGCATCTGCCCTTCCTCTGCCTGCAGGACTGGTTCTCAAGAGGCAGATTTTCTTGAAGATTACTCTGTTCGCACAGATTACTGGTTTTGGCCACCTATATCCCAAACACAAACATAAGCCAGGATAGCCAGCGTGTCTCCAGCTCCACTCGCTTGTAGAATTTCTACGTGATTTAACTACTTACAATTCAGCCTACCTTAAACTCACTTTTCTTTTGTGATGTTAGGCAGGAGAAGAGCTATTTCCTGCAGATGGAAATGTCATGATCATTCCCAGCGATACAGATTTTCTGGATACGTGGGAGGTACGTTCATTGACAGGCCAAAAAAATTCTTCCTAGTTTGAAATAACAGCCTGAAAACTTCAAGGTTTCCACTTTGGGAGTTGTTCTGAGAGAATTTCTGGTGTGAAGTATTCTAGATTGCTGATTTCTCTGTGCCCTCGGGCTCCTTCCTGTGTTACTTTGCCAAAACTGAGGTATTTTTATGTCTACTTCTTATTAACCTGGCTGGGCGGGCATGGCAAGAGGGCATCTTTCACTGTGCATGTACCCTGCAGTGGTTTGAGCTGACATACGCTGTCGCTTCGGCCCCCACGCCACGCTCTGGGCATTTATCGGTGGCTTTAGCTGTAGCCATGCTCATCCCTAGTTGCACCTGAGCTGTCCAGATGACAGGAAAGCCAACATACCTGTGCCAGTGTACCCAGAACATCCAAATTTCCCCCCTCTAGAAAGTACTGGAACTTGCCCAAAGTCCTTTGCCAACGCTGTGTGTGCAACGCAAAGAGGCGTGAGCACAGGCACAGGCGTGGGAGACAAGACTTGGGGGCAAGTTCAAATTTCTGCTTGGCTGATGGTTTGAGCTTCCTTTCCCCTCCACCTCCACCCTGTGCTCAGCATGGCCAGGTGGAAAGAAGACAAAAGACTCACCAGGGTCAGAAGAATTTGCTGATTTTTTTTCCTTCTATCAGATGAAGAATAAGGCACATTTTTGTTGCTCATTTGAAGGAAAAAAGTGGAGATTTCAGGCTGCTGCTTATGATAGCAACTTCAGATAAAAAGGATTTCTGCTTTGGAAGAGGTGTATCTTTTGCTCTAAAGGCTGGTAGTAGATTATTTTCTCCTGTTTCTTTTCTGCTGGAAGTGCCAATCTAATTAGGGCTGTCTAGTTGTTTTATTGTTTGCTAGTGTGAAAGAAAATAGGTGGTGGGGGGGCCAACATGGCACTGCTTATACTATACTGCTACCGCTAAATGGCACACCTCCCTTGGGAAATTACTTGGCGCTGATGATCAGGCATCCTGCTGTAACTCTCCCAGAACACCTCCTCGTCGAGCTGCTCTGTTCCGAATGGCAAGTTTTTTATTAGGGGTAATTGTTAGCTGAGGAATTATCCGAAAAACCCCCTCTTATTTATGAGCAGAAGGTCTGTCTGGGGATAATATTTCAAAATAGTTGTATTCTACTGAAATAATAACAGTGTAGTAATTGTTGATCTTGATAATGCTGTTATTTATTTGTGTGATGATACGTGATGTGAGAGACTAAGTCTTTGACTGGGGTCCCACCGTTCAATGTACTGGGCTAACGCCACATCAGAACTGATCCCAGCCATGATCATTTTTACAACTGAGGTCTTTGCGCAGGCATTTTTTCCATATGAAAAAAAAGATCTTAATTCAATAGCAAGTCTGATTCTGTAGTGTTTCTAGGCTATGGAGGAGCTGGTGGATGCGGGAATGGTGAAGGCCATTGGGGTCTCCAACTTCAACTGCAAACAGATCGGCTACTGAGCAAACCAGGCTTAAGACACAAACCTGAAAATAATCAGGTAAATTGTTCTCAAACTCATCAGTATTGACATCACACGTGTCTGAGGTGTTGCATTTGATGGAACATCTCTGGCAGTAAAATACCTTTTACAGTAAGGCTGTGCTTTTTCTTCACTGTGTGGGAATACAGCTGTGTTTGGGTAAATCATAAAGTAATGAAAGATGCAGAATGTTCTGTGCCCTTCCTTGAGCAAGAAGCCGCAGTCACACAAGCCCATGGCACTTCTGGGTTGAAAGTGTGACCTTCACCTTTCTTCTGACTGCAGCACTGAGCTTGTGCACGCTGAGAGCTGAGCTCCACAATGGAGAACGTGGAGGGGCTTAGCCTTCTCCTTTCCTACAGCCCTTGAGGAAAAAGAGGCTGTGTGAATAGATAGGACCAGAGCCAGGCTACACTGCTGGGGTCAATAGGTAGCACTAGATGACATCAGAGTTGGGTGCTTCAGCTGGATGTGCGCATAAATGGACCTTGGAGCCCATTGATGTGGGGACTCTGTGAGGTCATGAAAAATGAGGCAGGCAGCTGGACAAAGAAACTAATGTTTGAAGATTGGGCCTTGTTGGAGGCAGGATTGGGAAGAAGGGGAAACGGTCTGAAACACGGGCTGACCCTCTGAAAAATCCCATAGCTGCAAAAAGAACAACCTTTTCAAAGCTATGTGCAGCTTGGTAGGTCACCATAGTGATGCTAAACCTTGAAGTACCTTCTGCTTCTGAAGAACTATTTTTTTTTTGTAGCTTGAGAGCCACCCCTACCTTCCTCAGGAAGAGCTGATTAAGTTTTGCCAATCCAAAGGGATCTCCGTCACTGCGTGTTGTCCCCTTGGATTGCCCAACTGGCCATGGTAAGAATGCTTTGTGAAGCTTCTTTCTTAGGCACAGATTGAAGCCAATACAGTAAACCAGACTTAGGGTGTGGATAAACCCTCACAGAGTAAAACTGATGTAATTAGAAAAATATTGACTAAGTCATTGAAAATAACACACAGAGAGATACCTTTCTCACACTTACTGTGATATTCAGTCCACTAATTCACAACTGTGTTGTTACTGGAGTTTCATATTTAGGAGAAAAAGGATCAATTGGTTGGTGAAAGTAGTGAAGATAATTCTTAATTGAGCAGGGTGAGCACATTAAACACATAAGAGAACTTCTGAACTAAAAAACCAAAGCAGCACATGCTTATGAAAATAGCAACTCTGCAGTCCTGCTAAGACAAAACGGAGGTTTTTTAATGGATGACATGATGAACTTTTGCTTTTACTCCAGTCTTCATGGCTTTCTCTGACCCGGGACAGGGTGCTTACCAGAGCAGCTGTGCTTGTGAAGGACATGACAGCTGCCCATTATGAAGATGACATTTTTGGGATCTGGACCAAAGAAATTCCCAGCCTGATCCCAGGCTGGACTGGAATGTGTTATACTAGAAACTACAGGCCTCCTCTCATGTGCCAATCCGCGTTAAAAGAATGAAAGCAGGGACTGGAGCAATGAGAAGAGATGGTGAATTACAGTGTGCAAGATGCTGCTTTCTTAACATTTAAATAATATTATTATTATTATCCTGCAGTGCTTGAGGGAGAAGACAGTGGGCTATTCAACTGCTGAAGTCTGCTTTTTATTTTCACAGGTCCAAGCCTGAAGATATTTCCCTTTTTGATGATCCCCAAATTAAGGAAATTGCCCTTAAGTACAACAAAACTCCAGCTCAGATTGATACAGAATGTATAGTACATAGTATTTTCCCTGGTGACATGTATTTTTCCCACTTGTGCTAAAGTAACTATTTACAGAGGTATTATGGAAAGCTGAGTCCTAGCTGTGCTCATACACATTGTAATACTTTAAAAAATATTACCTCTAACACTAGTTTTAATGATGGACAGAAGATTACCAATGGCTTTGGGCTTTAATTGGCACGCTAGCCACTTCTACGCACAGTATCCCTGGCCAATCCCAAACTGTACTCCTATGCTGTTATCTCAACTTTGGAGACAGATAATAATTAAATGAGCTCATGCAATAATTAGGAAGGGTTTACTACAGTGCTTTTCCTACGTGAGCCATCTCTAATTATCAGCAGAGCTGTTCCACGTAACCATGTAGGCACGTACGGTTTTCAGCTTTCAGAAGGCAGGCAGAACTCAGCTGTAATTCCCTATCTGTTCCGGCAGGTGCTTATCCGGCTCCAGATTCAAAGAAATGTGAGCGTAATTCCCAAATCTGTCACCCCACACCGTACTGAGGAAAATTTTAAGGTAATTATTTAATGGTGTTAAACTTTACGAAGAAAAATCCACTCTGCCACTGGAACAAAGTGCACCCTTCATACTTAGAACTGGCAAAACCTTTTGTCCATCAGATACAGTGTAGGTCACTTCTTTATGAATGAAAAGTTACTTTAAAAGGAAGGAGCCAAGTCTCCTTCATTAGAACACATCATGTAAGAGAGATTAACTTTTCCCCCTTGTGATATAAATATGATGTAATCAGCCCCCACCAGCACGGTAACTTTATGACATTTATTCATTGTTCACCACAAACGTGCATCTGTTGCAGACTTCAACAAATAGAACTTTTCTACTTCTGTTTTTGGTGTTCTCTCTGCAAATGAACTTACACTTGTCTTTGCAAACTGAAGTAACCCAGCTGTTTGGGACCTTTATTCAGGTGTTTGACTTTGAATTGGCTAAAGAGGAGATGGAAACCTTCCTCGCTTTCAAGAAGCGGTATCGCATCTGTGCATTAAACAAGTGAGTACCTCCTCCTCCATGTTTTAGTAAGATTGGATTATCACTGGATATGCTCTTAACAGACAGTATTTGATCGCCCCACTTAAAAATAAGAAGGGAGGGAACCTTAGCCAATACTTGGCCGCATCCGTATCTGCTGGAATCCAGCAGCAGGGTTTATTAGAGCATTGCCCATCTTGTACGCGTTGGTAGCATTGGGATTTTTGCGGGTATGGTGTATCTTAAAATATCTTGTAACAGACACATACCAAACTGCTGTCTGAAAATCAACATCGGCTGGAAACTCCAAAATAAATAGGCAGCATTTTTTTTTTCTGTTTTCTTTGGCTACTTTATATAAAAGACAGTCAGTATAAATAAACTCCTTTTTAAGAATGAGAGTTGTAAGTTTTTTTAAGTGAAAAGCTGTGCCTATATATTTATGCCAACATTATTAAAGCAGCATCTAGATAATAGAACAGTTAGATACAGACTTACATAGATCTACAATTTATTCTGTTTTCCCAGGTTACCCACTTATCTAATCACATACTGCAGACTTAGGAGTTCACAAGAGAGAGGCTCAATACGGCAGGGAAGTTTGGCAGTTTCAGCTAAGCAAAAGACACATTATCTTTTGAGAACAAGGTCAGTGGCATATGTGAAGGTTACAGAGTATTAACTTCCACTGCCCTGCGTAAACTAAGCAGATTCATGTCAGGTTTTTTACTGTAATTCACAGTTTTAGTTCTGCAGACCTTTGCCAGGCGATAACAGCTTTTTTTTCTTAGCCTTAAGACTGTATCTTTGAAGTGTTTTAATCATGCTCTCTTTTTTCTAGATGCAAAAATCACAAGGACTATCCTTTTTTGGAAGACTAACAAAGGTATCATCTTCAGATCCTCCAGGGATCAGAACCATACATCTTTGTTTCAGGCAATTTGTAATACTTCATGTGTACTAAATCACAATATAAGTGGAATATGTATTATTAGATGGGAGAAGGTGGCTCACAGGCATTCTGAGGAGTAATCTTTGAGCACACATGCGTTTCCCTTATCATGAACTACAGTTATGTCAGTCCTTTATCTGTATCTTTGCTCTACTCTTGTTGTAGCAAAAATATGTTATCTTCTAATTTATTAACGATAGTTACAGAAGTTTAATAAACCTGAATCTTTGGGATCAGTGAAAAGCAGTCTTTGTCATAAATACAAATCCTGACAAATTTTAGAGAAATTTAGATTCTCCTAGTGGTTGTATTTTTGGACAAAAGATCAAAACACATGCTATCTTTTAGTTGTTAATATAAGAAAATCCATTTAACATCAGAAGATCTTTATGAGACCAGACAAAATACTGCTTGAGATTCTCAGTTCAGTAATTTCAGCGTAACGGGCTGAAAGCTCCTTAGAGGACATGGCTGAATTATGTTTCAGGAACCATTTTCTTAATGAGGTTTCCTATTTATGAACTGCTAAAAACTAATAAACTGTTAGGAGAGTTGTATGTTTGGTTTATCATATCTACAGGAGTATATAAATACTGCCTTTATCAGTAGAATGGCTGCAGTTAAGACTGTGAATCTCTCCCAGCAAATCCCAAGTCTGATAAAGGAGACGCAGAAGAATTATTTTGTTTGGCAACTGTCTTATTTAACAAGCAGAAAAGTTGGGCAGCTTCATAGAAGCCACTAGTAGATTTTTGCTCTCTTGTATGGCTCCCTAGCTACTGTCTGCTTGTGTTTTGACTCAAAGGATGTCACCGGATGTTGTTTTCTCTGGTAAAAATAATAATAATAAAATGTCAGTGCTACCACAGCCTTTGCATCTGCTGGAGTTTTAATGAGGTGTCTGTTAATGAAGACTTCGTGCTCTTGAACTCTAACACGTGACACAAAACTCCTGCAATTGCTTTAGGCTCTTCCAGCCCAGTAGAAGAACAATGTGGATCAGCACTGCCCGCAGAGAGGAAGGCCGATTGTGTAATGAAGGTTCAGGGCTAGGATACACACTTCATGGATATCCTTTTCCAACTGATTTTCTTTGTAGTTGAGGTTTTTAAGTCTATAAAGGAAATGATGACATATCTTTGAGCTACTTTAGGCTTTTGCAAGATGTTTGAATAACAGGTGCCCTAGAAATGGCAAAGCAATTCCATCAAATTGGATTTCCTACAGCAACTCTTCCAGAGGAAGAGGTCTGAAAAGCCTATCAGCAATTGACACCAGTTACAGTGCAGTGGTATGGAGAGGAAGGTACTCCCTTTTTTGCTCCCCCTGAACTTGCTAAATTGAAAAGGTCAGTTAGAGGATATCATCACAGCCATAGCTGGAAAATGAGGTACATGGAGGGTGCTCTGCTGCCAGACATTCACACCGGCATCAGGTTGTCAGTCTACAGCAGTGGAGGCAACACCCACTTAAGGCTGGGGCATACAGCCTATCTCAAAATATTCTCAACTTCATAGGAATTCTCTAACAACGTTCCAATTTAATCACAGCCATTGGACTTGAAGTTATTTACAGGATGTTTATAGACTGCGGTAGGCAGGAAGTCAGACTAGATGATCACAGTAGCCATGCAATAGTAAAAAATTCAAAACAAGTTAGAAGCCAGAGATTGTGCATTTGTTTTAGAGACAATAGATCTCTTTCAGCTGTAGAGACTTTAGCAAAGGAAAAAGGAGAAGAAAATTGGGTGATGTCAGTTAGTGGGAAATAAAGCACCTTCTATTTTGTAGCAGAGCTGCAGCCATATGACTTAAACACAACATGCCTTTATGGCAGGCCATGGCTGCTGCTGCCATAAGCTGCTCAAGAAGCACACTTCCTACCTTCACCAGTTTGCCTACCCCTACACGTAGGGAACAAGGGTACTGCCCTAATTCTATCTGCTGGCTGTAGAGAGGAAACTACAACGCACAGTCTCCCTTGTATTTGGTTTTGAGGTTCCAAAAAATCTCCCAGGTTCTTCTGTTCCCCTCCCCGCCCCCCCTTGAAAGTTCAGACTTTGCTTTATATAGAACCTACTTGTAAGAAAATAAAAGTTGCCATGACAGGCTAGGGTAAAGACTGGCTCTTGTTTTACCAGTATTGTAAATTCAGTTGACTAAAGAAGAGTAAGTGTTTTGTTGGTCAGATGACTGCAGTAGAAGAGAAGAATGGACAAGCTACAACTGTCTTTTAATGAGTTTTATTGATTCTATTAGTGCAGGGAGGTGCAGCAGAGGTATTGCCACACACTGACAAGTGCTGGAAGCTTTCTAGTCTCCATCTTCAGATTCATCTGAAGTCTGTGTTAATAAGCAAGTATATACTCATGGTCATTTAACCCACTCACTTCTCTGTCATAACTAATTCAACTGCCTGCTGCTATCCAGGTAACCTGAAGGTACATGCAATGACAGTCTCTCTCCACATACCTTGTAGTGGCCCATGGAGCATTTGTTAGTTACTAATCCCCAGGCTGGATCAATGTCTAATATGAGGAGGAGATGTGCAAGAGGCCACAGATCTAGCACTTCATAGATCTGAAAATACCAAGGCCATCTCTTAAAGCCAGGAGAGAACGCACCACACTACAAAGTGCTTCAGGAAAAGAAACGAGTATTCTCCCACTGTCAGATGCAGCATAAACAGGCTCAAGTCACCATGACCAGCTCTAGGGGAAAGCAAGGACTTGAAGGACTAGCAGCTTCTGATCCTGTGTGCCTACTTCCTCAGTAACATAATCATCAGCTTCCTGTTGGAACTAGAGAACGAGGTTTATATTATCCCCAAATAATTTTCAGTTTCCATCAGCTACATAGATAGCAGTGCTCTTAGACCAAACCCACAGATGTATCTTTCTTAGTCAGCAGCAAGATTATTTGTGCCACTGGACTGAATCCAGTAAATGGAAAACATCTTAGCTTAGCATTCTGCCTTTGTATCACACCATGCTGTCCCATGACTTGAGCTTTTATTGTGCAGTTCACCCATTCTGGTATAGTCAAGCTTTCATTAAAAGTTCCAAAGGGGCTGGGTGAAAAAAAAGGAAGTGTTATGTCCATGTTCTAGAGGGAAAACAGAGTAGTGTAGGTAGCGAACACCATGTAAAATTAAAAACTCTTTGCTGATCATTGCTGCTCAGGTTTTCCATCTATTATAATTTTAAGTCCTCTCATCCTTGATCTCAATATAATTCAAAAGCAAACAGAATGAAAAACAAAAGAAACAATAAGATAGACCCATTCCAGGATTTTTTGCCTTGAATCCTGCATGAAGAGTTCTGGGCCTTGCCTTCCTCTATCTTAGACAAGATTTATAGAAAACCAACTAGGATAATCAGTGGCCTAGGAATAGTTTCTACAGACAGCAGTTAAGTAGACTAAGACTTTCTTTAACCTGACAACAGTGCATGGAGCTATGCCAGAAGTTTACCAGACCTGGAGCAGCTTGGAAAGCATGACTGGCAATAGACCAGTTGCCATCTCCTCCACTGTAAAAACCAGCAGCATCAAATGAACATAGCAGCAGACAAGCCCAAAACAAGTAAGACATAGCAATTCTTCACAAGTTATGTGGGTGTGAAAAATTGTTCCTTTGAATGCAACAGATTCACAAGGTAACTGAACAAGAAAGAGTTAACTGATGGCTGTTAAAAATTAACTGACAGCAGCTTAAGATCTTTCAAGAACACACCACTGCAATGCTCAACTTGCTCATCTTCAACAACTCATTTTGGCCACAGCTGGAGACAGATTGCTGCAGTAGGTAGATATTTAGTTTGATTCAGTTCAGCTGTTCTTATGAGCAGCTATCAGCTGGCTTGTCATCAGGCTTATTTCAGTTCAGAAAAGCTAGATTGTATATTCAGTTTTTGTTTAAGAATGTGGAAAAAAAAGACAGTTTTGCAGGTGTTTGTGCTAGTAGTCCTGATCATGCACTGCAACAAATAAAGGTGCAAGAGCAACATGGCCCATGAAAGTTTTAAGAGTTGCCTTTCCGCTTAAATGAGCCAGGTCCTGCCAGAATAAGGCAGGGCTCTGCACTTTCAGTGACCAAGGACAAGGCAGATGAAGGGATGACAAACAGTTACTGACAGAACTATACATGACAAACTAGGGGAGTATTAAATTATTAAAAAGATAACTTGAGACAAGTCAACTGTTCTATGCCCCAATTAGGCAAAAGACTCCAGATTTCTAGTCATATCGTCACCACAGTGAATACACACTAAAAATCCAAAGACAGGATTTTCTTTTCCTGTTTTGAATAACAGTTCCCTGTGCCCCAGATTTCACAATTCTGCACAAATGTTACAGTATACACTTTGTCAGTCTTGTGAGCTCAACAAGAAGAGAGATCCTGCCTCCCCTTCCCCAGAAAGGAACAAACACCCAGTTACAGAGCATCATAAAAAGTGATTCCAGCCAGGCAGGCTTGTGTATTTATGTTCCAGTTTCAGAAGTCAAGCTGTTTTCTCCCAAAGCAACACCAACACCTTACACTGAAACATCCTGTGCCTGCCAGAGTATTCGTAGTGTCCTACCTCCAACCAGCAAGACGCCAATTCCAGGTGCTTCTTGTATTCTCCTATGCTACCAAAAAAAAAAATGCTCAAAAACAGTCTCTTGTTGCCTTCTCCTATGAGATAATTGCCAATTTTCTCTACTTGTTTACCCTGATGAATTAGTTCATCATTCTTTGCTACTATGGAAATGGATCTGTTCTGTCAGAGCCATTTTCTTTTAACAGGAAAAAGGCCTGCTAATCTGGTATCATTTAAAATAGTGAGAGTGCAGCTGGAAGTGAAACAAATTTTGAGTGCAGGTATTTATTCTACCAATCCCAAGAACTGATTTATCTGTCTCCTGCTCCTAATCCTTCTTGTAGGCTGGACTATTCTTCCTATGGTGTGCTACAGTATCATGCTAGCATAACTGCTGCAGCAGAGACCTGAGAAAGTCTAGTTAAGAGAGGCCAACAAGGTGGAGCTAACTACAAATTCTTAAATCAAAACCACAAGAAAAATAACCACTTTTCACTGGAAGAGCTACAAGATTGTATTTGTCCTTAAAAGTTTCTTTGATCAGAAACCCAGAGATCTGTCAAATCACAATACAAAAACAAATGCTGTGAACAGTTCTAGCAGGAAGAGCTCAGTTAACAGGAACGCTAGGCTCCGGATATCTAATTCTTTGATCTTTCCACTTTACCTTTTAGGAGATGAAAGGAAATCTCTACCCCTGTAGGCAGAGCATGTGGCACAAGTATGGGGGTACAATATTTATTTTGCTGTAACAATCCCCAGATCAACTTAGATTAAACGAAGACTTGGCTGCAGTCTAGAAGACTGGCTTTTCCTCTATCACAGCCTTATTTAATTATATCTGGCTTTGAAGAAGCAATCCAAAAATTGTTACAGGTGACAGTGTTTTCTATGACTCCCCACTCCTCAGGCTTTCTGTTCAAGCTTGTTGTCCCTTCGCTCAGGTGCTTTTCTTTTTCCTCTGTTCCCACTCTCTCATATTTCACCAAGCGTCCAAGCCCTCTGCCGGTTAAGTGCTGCACTGTGTCCCAGAACGACCCTTTCCAAATTCTTTCCCGCTAAGTCATCCAGCAAAATACAGAGAGCGCCTGTTACAATAACCACTCCACCCCAAGTACCAGCTAGTATTCCTTCTGCTGCGGAGCAGTCTGTCTGAAAGTCTTCTCCAGTAAAATTCCTACTCAGAATGGAAAATTTCAGGCATACACTTTCATAAAGTTACAGTGAAATGAAAACAGAGGAAGTTAACAGAACCTGATGTACTATTTTAGAAGCCCTGACCATCAATGTAACTTCTTGCCAGAACACACTTGTCACAAAAATGTTATTTCCAAGCAAGTCAACGTTGCCCCAGTCAGTTTTCTGTCACAGCTCAGACTAATCAAAGAACATTAGCTGTTCTCCTTTTTTTAGATGCCTTTGGGCTTTTATTTATCACATTACAGATATACAAAAAACCACTTGCAGAGCTGAAGCTTTTTGTATTTGCTTTTAAGCCCAGAATTTAAAGTGATTATAATCAATTTACCTTAGGAAAATCAGCATTAGAGGATACTATTACTTAGAGTCAGACATTGATTCTCCCCTCCCTCATCCTTGTGTTGCTAGTTAACCCAATCGTGTCTGATGGACCTATTGTAAATTATTCTGACCAAAAGTGTGTTGCATGTAAAGTCTGGCCTTGGTGATAATGGAAAAATTTAAAAGAAGCATTTGAAAATAACAAAATGTGTTTTCTCAGTATAATGGTTAGTATTTATCAGAAAAACATTTTAAGACTCCTTAGTATATTTTTGTCAGTACCAGCAAACAAACCACTTTTTGCAAATAGTTTGAGAGCAACTACAGTCATGGTACATTTTAACCTAGCTGAGTTCCCTTTAAGGTATGCTATTCTATGCAGTTATGGGTTTAGAATCCTACCTTTGTTTACCATTTAGGGGTGGTTATGCCTTACAGTTCTGGTGTCTCCCTGCTTTCATCTGTTCAGAAAGAGCCCCCTTTCTGCCAGGCCTACACAACCTCCTTCAGAGGACAGTTCACATTAGATTTACTCAGACCTTGGAAAAAAGTTTACAAGAACATGCAAGAGAAATCACTCCAAACTAGCCACTGTTGTTACAATTGCCCAAATGCATTTTGTGAACAGTCTTAAGCAGCTCTCAGAAGGCAACAACTTTAAAACCATTATCTGCAAGTATTGTGAAAGCCACAAAAAACCCAAGGGACAAACACACATCACATATCAAAATTTGGGTATAAGCCTATTTTTCTGTCCTCCCAGAACAAAGTAGTAAGTTTCCAATCTGCTAGCTCATGACGCAGGATTTCCTTGGAAACCCATTTTTACTATATTTGCAAATATTAAGTTTACAGCAGAGAATTCTTTCCTGCATCATGTGCTGCCTGCTGGGAAATGGCAAGTTTTCAACTGCTAAAACAATCCCACAGGATGTTGCATAGGCTTCATGTCTTCAATGGAATGAGTTTTCTGCTAGCCAAAGTATACTATCACTTCAGTGAAATAAAGACTGATTTAAACATATTACCTGTCAGACATACCCAAACAGCTCTATTTAAGAAGAGGCTCAAGTAGACTCAATGGCCACAGGTTCACACTCGGGTGTTCTATACATGCACTGGTATGAGAACAGCAGATAGCTAGCTAGTCAAAAAGAACTTAACATTAACAGCAGATTTCTTGGAGGACAGTACTTTTCCTTGCTTTTGTGTAATCTCTAGAGACAGCTGATAATACAGCTACTCCAGCATTACTACCATTAGAGCATTACTGAAATAACCATTTCATTACACACAGTAAAGAAACTGTATTTTATTATAAGCAAAACCAGCTTTTATATCACCAAAAAACCAGGACCTCTACACTTTTTTTTTCTTTAAAGATCTACCCATGTAGAAACTGCTGTACTTCAAAGTTAAGTTGTATTTCCAATTAGAGAAAAAAAGCATGGAGCATTACTAAAAGAAACAAAACCAAACCCAAAAGTAATTAGAAAAAAAGCAGACCTCATTAATTATGTAGAATCTGCCAATATCCTGGTCCTTCCAGACAACGATAGTCACTAGCTCCAATTCACAATATTCCAAAATAAGAGTGACTTGTTCAAGCTTTCTCAATGTTTTCTGCTTACCAATTCCAAGACATTCAGTTTGGCAAAGACAAGCCACTAGTCCACACAGTGTGTTCTTGAGAACCATTTTAGCATTTCCTTCTTCCAAAAAAAGAAAACAGCACAAAGTCACCTACTACATATACTGCATCTTTGTGGGGGGAAAAGAAAAAAGGAGAGGGCTGTTTGGTGCAGTGTCGAGAAAGCTGTGTTGACAACTCATAGGCAACAGCAGAAGCATATCAGGGAAGTCTGGAGAAAGGCAGGAAACTATCTTCAGTATTCTGCATTGAAAGGGTACTCCTTGTGATTTTTGCACCTGAAGGAAATCAAAGAGGAAAGATTACTTTATGTCCAAAAGATACTATATGCAGCTGGAACCACTGCAGAGAGCCACCAAGGGATGAGCTGAACTGTATAAAAGAAGAGTCAGTTTGCTTCTGTTTTCCTTGGTGACATGCTGCATTTGTAAACAGAAAGATTCTTGAGTACTTTCTGTTGTTTGGGCTCTGAGCATTTCAGGCAATGCAACCTAGATACTTTGTAGCCAATTCCTTCAAGGTTTTGCTGTTTCCTGCCAGGAAGACCTTTTTTGCAGCCTTCCAACAAAGAATTTATATCTGGCTTTAGGCTTCCCAGTTGCAAATCCTCATGTTCCTTTTTGAGCATTCACCCACTTTTCCAACCACTCCTGAAGAACACACAGTCAGTTTTTATAATATACCTAAGGGTCATGGCAGAAAGACAAAATGCCACAAGTAAAGTTAATAAACAACTAGAGCCTGTGTCAATGTCGTTTCTCCAATACAAAGTAAGTTATGAGTAAGAAGCCTCCTGTTCCAATTCCAGCTCCAACAAATTCTTGGAGACTGAATTGAAAATGAACATGGTATGTTTTACGCTCATCATGATTTGGTTCATAACATGAGTATTTAAAAATCATCTTCTACAAAATTATTTTGACCATGACTCCTTTGCAAATTGAGTGCGCATACTGTGAACTTCAACCAAGACTAGTATCTATAACTTCATATACTAAACTATAACGTACTGATAACAGCTTGAAAAAAAACCACTACCACTTACGTGCTCATTGCACAGACTCTCCAGTTTCTGTTAAAGCTCAGAATGGTTGCCATCTCCTCTTTAGTCAATTCAAAGTCAAACACCTAACAAGAGAAACAGCTGGAAATCACTTCTTTGAACAAGTCAGAGATTGTAAGCACAGAATTAAAGAACAATTCCACAGTGTAGGGGTGCTTGTTAGAATAAATTACTGCTTTGTGAAGGTGGGGAAGGAAAAAGATGGCTTTCTGGATTTCTAAGACCCCACTAGCTGTAGCAGGGAGGGAGGTGAGCAGGAACAAGTAGGAATTAAAAAACCTCAGGTTGCAGTTACATGTGCCAGATGTTTTAAGAAGTTTGAAGACCACTCATTGTTGCAAAATGCTTCCACCCTCCATTTGGAAGAGATGCATCTTTCTGTCCTATTCCAAAGAAACATCCTATTCCACCTAACAACTAAGCGTCTTCCAAAATACTATTGCTTGTTTCAGTCAAGGACCACAGAATCAAGAGCAGCAATATGATTTATGGACACCAGGACTATTTTCATAACAATGATTCCTCTACATAAGCCTTTTGTGGTATGCTATTGCACTCGGGCCCTGAGCAAGCTCAGTCAGATGACTCCTTCATGTGACATAGAAGAGGAAGACATCATATAACAACTACTGAGATTATCAACATAGCGTTTCCAAAAGCTTTGCTCACTCCAGCTCTACAACTGTAACCTTAACTTTAGCCCTCAGCAGGCTGCAAGTAAACAGAGAGAAAGAGCCCAGTTCTCTTGCCCGAGGACTTAGGAAGGGTAAGAAAAGACCACTGCTTGCTCTGCAGGGAGAAGCCATGCCATCCCTGAAGACACCATGCACCCCACTCACTTGGAGTTACTCACCTTGAAGTTCTCCACAATGCGCTGTGGTGTTACAGACTTGGGAATCACAATCACATTTCTCTGGATGTGGAACCGAATGAGAACCTGCAACAGCCATATCACTGAGTCAGAGAGAAGCCAGCTTTTGTTCTATGGCAAGCAGAGTCTGATCCAACAGGTGTTTGCTGTAAACTGTACAATTCAGTAGAATTAATCAATTTCTGCAGAGCTGCATTTCAAATAGTACTCAAATTTTAAGCAGCACTTTCTGAAGTGCAAATAGAAAAGTGGTGGAGCCCTGCATAGATGGCATCCTTTCTCCTTTCCCACCCAGCTTAGGAATACTCAGTTCCTTTCCTTCCCACCTAGACTTCTGGTGGGCTATACAAGGGTTTGCTTCTCTGCAACAGGACTTCAGATGGGAAGACTGAAACATGACAGCATCTGAAGACAGGTCAAGAAAGTGTTTCTTGTTGATGGTCAGAGAGCCCTTGCAAGCATGCATTGAAGGCCACACAGTAAACACACCTGCACTGCTACTTAACACCACAGAAGAGCACCACAGGTGACAGGGAATGAAGAGCCAGCCTGTCCTTTACATTGCCATTAGCTGTCCTTTATGCTGTGGTACAGGAAGGGGTACCCACTGTCCAGCACCCACGTACCTGTGCTGGGGTTTTATTGTGCTTGGCTGCAATCTCTTTGATCTTGGGGTCATCCAGAAGGGAAGGATCCTCTGGCTTAGCCCTACACCAAGGGAAGATAGCAACAGAAATCTGTATTTAGATGAAGGATTGATGGTGCATTTACTGTCTCAGTACTCCAAGCATAATCCCTGCCAGCTCCCTCTCAAATTGCAAGGCAGCTCCTTACCATGGCCTGTCAGGAGAGCCGAGGGGACTGTACGCTGTCACAGCAATCCCTTTGCTGTGACAGTACTTGATCAGCTTCTCCTGGGTAAGGTATGGATGACATTCGATCTGCCAACACAGGAGTACAGAGATTGACAGTTATTTACCTGCTTTAACATATTCCAAGGATTATCTTTTAATCAAATCAAAGGCCGATTTTTGTTTTACTTTATAGTCTCTGTGCAATATTATGCAGCCTTTGTTTTCTGTATGCCCCCACCCCCTTTCTTCTCTTTGTAGTAGTTCTCCTTGCAGTGAGGGATCCAAGGACTGTAACACCACTCCTTAAAACTTTGTTGATCCACATAGTCTCCAACATATGCGATGATGACCTACGTAATTGCTTAAATGGGATGCTTTAGTAACATACACAAGAAAAGTGTAAAATCATAATAGGATAGCAGACCAGGAAGTGCTAAGTTCTCTGTTCATCCCTAATTAAACGAGCCATAATGTGGGTGGGTTTGTTTGTTTTTTTTTTTTAAACTACCATATTAACTTCAATACCAGTGTCATCCCATTTGTTTTTATTTGCTTTGTATCAACAGTCACACTGAATACCTCGAGTCTGCCAACAGTAAGAATGGCTAACTGCTACAGATTTTAGACCTTCAGCTTACCATCCATTACAGACTTTATAAACACAAGTGTACTTACCATGAATTTCCATAAGAATATCTGTCACAGATTACAGACCCCTTAAAAGTAGATCTGTATTCTGGCAAAATTATGCCCAGATATGCAGTATGAAACAGGAATTATTTATGTGTCAGGAGGCAGTGAATGAACACAAATATTTGATACTTTGCATAGAAGGGCTGTCAAGATAGTTCCATGCCAGGGAGCACTACTTTTCTTTCAGCAGGCAACATCAAGAACCTTTTAACTACACTGTCATTTGAGCCTTCTGCAGCCTGCTGCTGCATTCTGATTGGAAACTTGTGGTACTGGGAGGCAGAGCAAGAGAGTGCAAAATATGGGATCAGTTTACAGCCTTGAGTGCTTTATTTGTGGTTCTAACTGCCTGCTGTTATCAGAAGTCTGCATGGCTGTTTCTCTTCCAGGGTATGTTGGAATGGTAGACAACAGGACATGCAACTCAGTAACAGGTTCTGTCCCAAAAACTTTCTCAACTATTCAACAGGTAGAATTTACATGATAAGTGAGGCAAAGTTATCCTTTCCTGTCCACTGGCACTCAAATCAAAAAACTTCTGAGCTACATTATCTAGTCTTACGTTTGGACCAGGATGAAAAGTTTATGATGTACATGTAGCAAGTATCTGAAGTACTTGGTCATTATCACACAGTATGGATTGCAATAACTTAAGAGCCAGATTTCCTTACTGAACGAAGTACTGGTATCATTGCAATGTAATTACTTCCTCGCCAAATTAATTTCTTATCACAAATGAAACCAACATGCATACTGACTGCACTTAAATTAAGAATGGAAATGACACCAAATACAGGTGATTACTGGATTACAACTGAAACATCCACACTGAGGAAGCGTTTTCAGGAAGCACTATCACTATTACACCAACTGCTAAGTGTTAATAACAGGCAAGCTTTCATGCTTGTGAGCATTTCTTCAGAAGCAGTAAGTTTTGAAGGACAGAGACCAAAGACCCATTGCTCTGAACTTAACTTGGTTATAGTAATTTGAGAGCTTGAGAACATTTGCAAGTGAGAGATACAAGGTCAGTGACTTCTATGCAAGAGACAAGAGTAATCATCAGCTACGGTGATAGTGGCAATGAGGTGTGGCAGATGTTGAAAGAGAAGACTTCTACTAAGTATCCTAAAAGTACATTGGGACAGATAATGAAAGTGCACAGTAGAGAATTATGAAGTTTGCACTTGTCAGAATGTTTCAGTTTTATGTTGAATAGACTTCCAGAGAGCAATGCTATTAGCTTTCTGAAGCTACCACAATAAGTTAATGAGTTCTTGTAATCAGGTATCAATAACTGAAACTGCAGTCCTTCAAGCACCACAGCCATCAAGAACAAGTGTAGCTAGACCCCACAGGGGCTTATCCTGGGACCCATCCTCTTCAACAACTTGCACCAGGCTATACTCTCGTCAGATCTGCAGGTGATGCCAAACTGAGGGAGGACCAGTCAATACATTCAAGGGTAGGGCTGCCACTTCAGAGGAACTCACTCAGGCAGGAAGAACAGGCCAACAAAAACCTTATGAAATTCAACAAGGCTGCACACAAAGCCCCACGCCTGGGAAGGAAAAGCCTGACAATAACACAGGCTGGAGCCTGACTACCTGTAAAGCACCTATGCTAGAAGAGACCTGGGGGCCATAGTAGACTGAGCTGAACATGACCCAGTAGTGAGCCCCAGCAGCAGAAACACAGCTAGTAAGTTGTGAGAAGTAATCATCTCCCTTTACTCAGCACTTGTCAGACCACTTTTATAATACTGTGTCCAGTTTTCCCCTTTCCCAGCTTCCTCAGTAGAAGAAAGATTGGCAAACTGGCATGAATTCAGTAGAGGGCCACCAGGATGGCTGGGGAACCTGCTGTATTGGGAGAGGCTGATGGAGCTGGACTTGCTCGGCTTGAAGAAGGGAAAGCCTCAGGGCTCCTAATAGCAGCTTTTCAATACCTAGGAGGTGGTCATCCAAAGACAAACCAAGTTCTTCAGTGGTGCATGGCAGGAGGACAAGAGGCAACAGGCATAAGTTGAAACTGGATTTAAGAAAACTCCCTTCTCCACGCCCTCAAGGCATGGGTCACACAGTGGAGCACACTGACTAAAGAAGCTGTGCAGTCTCCACCCCTGCAGGTTTTCAAGATGGATAAAGCCCTGGGCAACCTGGTCTGATCTCACAGCTGATATTTGAGCTGTAAGTTATAGTAGATTATCTTCCAAGGTCTCCTGCCATCTGAATTTTCCTAATATTTTACTCAAGGGTTGTCTATATACCTGGATACTTCTACTCTATTTATGGCCTACCTTGCAACTCCATTTCCTCCTTCCTCTCAACCCTCATTAAGTCTGTAAGCTGTCCATAAAGCACGTTCCTGTTCAGTTCCCCTCAGTCATCAGCAACAGAAACTGGCTTCTCCATGGAAGACTTGCAAAAAGGTCATCCAATTCTCTATTAGATCCTTATATATATACATACACACACACTAAGTCTGATTCCACCTCAAGGCAGTTTTAAAGCTTACTTAAGTTCACCCACCTTCACTGCCAAAAAGGTATTCTGGAACTGCTCCTTGCCAGATTCCTAAGCAGTAGTGCAGAAAGTCCATAAAAACAGCACCTTGTGCATCCAGTAGTTAAAGGACAGGATTGAGAGAACATGCTGTGTCTACTCCATTCTCTTTCTATAAGATTATTTCATACTAAGTTCTTAGTAATCCTTGAAAAATAAACAAACAAAAACCCAATCCCAAACATTTACCTGCAGTCATTTTGGAGCTTACCTGGTTATTTGCAGGCTTGTATTTCAGCCCCGGCTTGTTCAGGATTCTTTCAATCTGTTCATGGTTGAAGTTGGAAACACCAATGGCTTTTACCAGACCAGCATCCACCAGCTCTTCCATGGCCTAACAGGAAGAGGAGCAAAGTCAGCATCTAGTATACATGACAAGGCCTGAAAAACATGTTCTTCTTGATATGGCTTATTTCCTTCATGAGAAGCACAAGATAAGGATTTAGATTTGCAGAGTTCAAATCTGAGGAAAAAACCCAGAGCACTAGTATATTCACTAGCATATTTGTGCCACATCTCCCATTTCATCTAGCTCAGACACATTTTTTGAGATTGTGCAAATTCACAGCAAGTTAGAAGTGGGAAATAATGATACCAAACAATTCCCTATCAGTGACTCCTTCCAAGTAGTTCTGCATACATGAGAATTTAGACTGCTGAAGGTAATAAAAACAGAAGAGATTGCTGAGGACAGAAGACATGATTCTCCCGCTGTGGCTGAACTTACCTCCCATGTATGCAGAATATCTGTGTTGCTGGGTATTGACATGCCTTTGTCATCTGTGGGAAACAGCTCCTCTCCTGCCTGTTGGGGGAAAGAAAATGCTTGAAACACTCTTTGGTGGGAAGTTAGGTTAACACCAGCTGAAGACCATGATACCACAAACTCCTAGTGCAGGACATACTAACACATTATCTACATTCTTCAATCTTTTCTTTTGCTTTCATACAGGATTATGGCATTTTTGCCCGTCACCATGCCAATAAGGACAGGTACTTCTGCTGGACACAACAATGTCCTCTGGCTCACCAAAATACATATGGGGAAACATTACTCTCCACTTGTAGAATTATAGCCAGTTTACAAGTTTACTTTCCATATTACAAAAATGGATAGTTCTTATGAGGACATAACAGAGTGCTTTATTAAAAAGTATAATAAGGACCCACTTAGGACCTGGAACTTGTTCAGTCTATGTTGGACCAAATCTGCTGACAAGTCCTTCACAGGGAGACTCATTGTTTAAGTTGCTGGCATAGGGAATGTTAAAACAGCCTGTAATCAACTTTGTTCAAAACCAGTTGTTTTCTAGTGATACATTATTACACCACATTTTCACTTTGTTAGTTCCTTCCATATTAAACTAATTTTAAAAATACAGATTCTATGAAAAGCAGTTGATCTCAGAAGCAACAAGTAAAAAGATTTTGATCAGGCTCTAACAGAAAGACTAAGCTTAGAAATAGTCAAACTGAGACATCAGTTCCTTTGCATGCAGTCAGTAAGAGTTAGGAACTAAAAAGTTTCACCTTTTTAAATCCAAGGTCTGTGGAACACTAAGGCTCCTACAGCAAAGGTCGGCTCAATCTGTACTGTATTAAGGACTCACTGATTAAAGACAGAAATGGAAGACAGAAACATTCTCTTGTTCTGTGATTCTGTAACATTCATAGGAAAGAATTTCTGTCAGGCAGCAAAGCACAGCCCTCCTTCCCACAAAGAAGGAACCACATTATTGGATTTGTAAAAGACAACATGTAGGCAATAATCAGAACAATATAACTTAAGCTTGCAGCAGGGAAACCCACCACTAGTTCAAGGTGTATCTCTTCCATGATCAAAAGCAGAGGATGCTGTGCAAGCAGGAACCTCAGAGGTAGGGATCAACAGCCTGGCTCACATGGCCAGAGTAAAGCTGAGCACCAGAGCAGTGCTGGTACGCAACAGACACATGATGATCTGTGTCAGTTGGAGCAATTACTGGGCTGTAAAGCCACATAGCTCTTCAAAACTGCCAGTCACAACAGATGAAGCCAAGAGCATTGCTGTTACTGTACCTTAAAACCAAGAGGCCAGTGGATGAGGTAGAGATCCAGGTAATCCAGCTTCAGGGCAGCAAGGGTCTTCTGGCAGGCTCCCTTCACTAGAGGCTTCTCATGAAACGTGCACCATAGCTAGAGACAAAAAGCCAAGGCACACTGACCTCCTGGGTTAAAGCTCTTGGAAACTTTCTGTCCTGTTGAGGAGAAGGCCTGTCTCCTTTGGAAGGTGATGTGGAACTAGGTCATCCTACTGATTTTCAAATAGAGCTTGTTCTGCGAGCAAGGCAGGCCTGTGATACTGTGGGCAATATGTACAAGTGGCAGCACACATGACTGTGATGGTAGACAGCAGACATAGTCTGGTTCCATTAATTAAGACTTTATTCAAAAGCCACCTACTAGAAGGTCAGATACTGCATGAAAGAGGACAGCATAACTTCACACCAGGAACAGTTCAAGGCATCACCCAAGTCAGTGGTACATATCCTGCATAATTCTCCATACAGAATAAGACAAAGTAGGAAGCTTGTCTCAGGAGTGGCCTAAGTGATGTTCTGAGGTGTTCCATGCTGCACCACAGAGGAGGAAAGTAAAGAACTGGGGAGTTACTATAAAAAACCATGTGTCTCCTGGGATCCTAAACCACCAGATCCATACCTTACTGACAATGAAGAGGTCCTCTCGTTTCACAACGCCTTCCTTTATTTTTTGCTGGATCCCATCCCCAACTTCATTTTCATTCTGGTACACATAGGCACAGTCAAAGTGACGGTACCCAGCATCAATAGCAGCCATCACTGCAGCTGTTACTTTCCCTGGTGGGGACTGAAAAAGTAATACCCAAGAAACTCTAATCAATATGTATCAAAGATTTTTTTCCTGCCAATATAAAATTAAGGAACCTACACCACCCAAAGCAATCCACCAGTTAAAATAAAGCAAAAACCCACTACCACCAACAAAAAGACCCCTCGTTTTCCCTGCAGCATTCTGAAGTCTGTATACATCAAGCACGGACTCCTGAGTTTAAAGCCGGCCTCCAGCCGTTCCTGTCACCCCACTCCCAGGCAGGGCTCAGCCCAGCAGAGCTCAGGCCCCAGCACCGGGACGGATCTCCAGGGCCGGTCCCAGGCCTCCTCACCCCCCACACCGCTTCGGGGAAGCCCCCGGCAGCTGCCAGCACAGGGGTTCAGCCCAGCCGAGGGCCCTCAGCGACCCACGTCCCCGGGCAGAGCCCTGCAGCGGCGCAGGAGCTCGGGCTGCTGCGAGGGGGCAGCGAGAGACCCTCGGTGCCAAGCGCCACGGTTGCGTTACCGAGAGAGTGACCCCAGCACCGGCCCGGTGCTGCACCCAGGCCCGGGATGGCTCCTGGGACGGGTCCCTAGCCGAGCCGAGATCCGATCCCAACGGCTTCAGCTGCGCCCGCAGAGGCCGGGCCGGACCGCCCCTGGCCGCACTCCCTTCCCTCCCCAGCGCGGGGCCGGGGACAGAGTACCCGTCCCGCACGGGCAGGGGTAGGACCAGGCCCGGGCTGGGCGCCACCAGCGAGAGAGAGAGAGGAGACGGCCGCAAGCCGCGTTACCTTCCATGTGCCCAGCCCCAGGATGGGCATCTTGGCCCCGGTGTTCAGCTGCACGTAAGTCGCCATCACCCCGCGCGCCACCGAAAACCACCACTACAGCAGCTGCCGACCCAACGCCTTTAATAGCGGCCGGTCCCGCCCCGCCCCGACGCGGCGCGACGCAGAGGGGGGGATGGCGGGGCGGTGCCTGCGCTGTACCCCGGAGCGCAGCTGCGGAGTGGGGGCCTCGGCCTTGCGCAGCTCCCGGCGGGGTACCGGAGCGGCGACTGAGGGGGGAAGGAGGCCGCGTCTGCGAGCCCCGGTGTCGGGGTGAGCGTCACGCAGCGACCCCAGTTGCATCAGACGGTGCTCAAACCAGGGCTGTGCTAACTTCACGTTAAAGGCGTTCAGTGTGTGGTGCTCAAACCAGGGCTGCGCTGACTTCACGCGAAAGGCGTTGAGCGTGGGGTGCTCAGTCGTGCCCCCGCACGCAGCTGGTAGCCCTCCCGCAGCACCTCGGTCCCTTGATGTCACATCTCAGCTGTCCAAGGGATGGGGATGACGGGACGGACATGGGACAGAGGTGTCTTCCTGCAGCCTAAGAGCTGTTTGCAGGTTGTGAGCCTCAGGCCAAAGAAGGGCTGAGCCCTTTGGCTGGAGCAGCGCACCCCATGACAGGGATGGTGGAGAGAACCTGTTCCCGGCTCTAGATGAGACAAATACAGCTTCCACTTCAAGAAAAAGTGAGCTGTGGCTTAGGAGTAATTTTGGATAAAGTAAGTTAAAAAAAAAAAAAACAAAAAAACCACCAAACTTTGAATGTTTGGAGAGGGTTTTTTAAAGTGTTTTGAGGGTCGCAGAAGAGGAACGGTGACTTTTTAATGAGTGATACAATGATCAAATTGTCCCTCTGTCTTTAGGGAGGTGCTGAGGGCACTTCAGCATAAAATACATGATTGTAATCATACATGGTAGGTGGCCAGTAACCTCACATCAGAAACTGCCTGAAATGTTTGCAGACAAGCATATGCTGTTCTGCTGAAGAGGTCGCAGCACAGTGGAAAAAACCCAGACTTGCCCGGGAGGCTTTGCAGCTTACTCACACGTGGAGAGTTTCTTCAGGTGCAGCATTTGCTCTGGGTGCCTCTCCCACAGCAGAGGCCCCTGCTCTCTGCAGCTTTCTGGTTTTTGCTCCATTTAACTAAGGGCGGGCAAGGTAATTGGTTTTCCTCTTTAATGTTCCTCCTGTTTTGTATCAGTGACATCAGCTGTCCCCAGCAGGATGCAATGTGTTTTCACTTGGATCATGAAACTGTTACATAACTCCGTGCTTATCTCTTACCGTTTGGTTTTCCCTGGCGATTTCTTGTCGGAGAGATGTCTCTATCTCATCACAAGAGGCTTCGGGCAAAAGTTCTGTATTTTTGGTTCTTTTGCTGTTGGCTCTCGTGGGTGGGAGACTTTCCCCTCGCAGCTGCAAGCAATGCAAGTTGGCTTTGCCCTGTTCACCTCTCCCGAAGGCTCGGTGGGGGCCCTCACGTGGCGGCAGGGCCTTGGGGGAAGAAGAAGTGCTGCATGTGTCACTGGGTGACAGCCAGCATGGTAAATCATGCACGTTATGTCCTTGATAATAACATGGCCAGCTGTTTCTTTACAGTGAGCGCTGGCAATGAGGAACTGTGCGGGGCAGGAGAGGGTTTCTTTATTATTTTTTTTTCCTTGATCTGTGAGTGAGGTTTTTGCACTGAAACAGGATGCATAGTATCATGAGTTTTTCATTGTGCTGACTTTGCATTTAGTAACTGTAATTTCACCACAAGTTGTGACTTTGGAGAGAAGCAGTGTTTGGTCCGTGAGAAGAAGAGAGCCCGAAATAATGGAAGTGGGTATGTCCTTGTGGAGTCAGTCTTTACTGGCAGAGACCCTGTGCCCTGCTGAAAAAGCACAAAGGAAAAGTAAAGGGGTGACAGAGTCACAAGGTGCGATCATCTCAACTCATAAGGGGGAGAGCTGCGGGGTCTGCAGCTTTAGGGGCACTGACAGATGCAGGCATAGCTAAAGCCAGTGTTTTGAGGTGAGGGCACTTGGGTTTCAAGCTCGAATCCCCCGGAAGGGCAGCGGGAATTTCTGCCTTGCCTGGAGCCTTTAAAAGGGGAGGTTTATCTTGCTCGGCGGGGTGCTGTAGTTTAACCTCCGGGTACAGGGAGGCAGATCCCTGCCTGAAGGGATCTTGGCAGTGAACTCTTGGCTGAGCCTTACTGTAAAAGACCTCGGCCTTTTTCTCGCTCTGAGCTCAGATCAAGCAAGGAGCATATCTTGGTGGATCTCCTGTTTTCTCAGAGTTAATGAGGCTTTTTGTCTTTGCACTGGTATTTGCCCGTTAATCCCATCTGCTTAAAAAACATGCCCTGGGCACAGCCCAGCGCTGAGGAAGCGTTCAGTTACTGGGTGGGAAGGGCAGGTTAAGCCTGGCAGGAGGGACCTGGGCAGGAGGAAAATGTGAACTGGGCCAGGCTGGTCAGAACTGGTTCCAACCAGCTCTGAAACTGGTGCTGCTTCCCCGGGGTGATGAAGCTGCAGCCATGGGAAAAGCCCGTGTTACCCCTCAAACTCCCTGCCAGGGGGAAGGAGGGCAGCACCTCACCCTGAAGGGCCCTGCGGCCTGGGCCACCCCCACCGGGCAGTGGCAGTTCTGGGGACAGGAGCCCTCCTGCCCAGGAGCACCAAAACACAGTAAGCAGGTTGGAGTGGTAAAGTGGTGTCAGGCACCCAGCCCCATCCTCCGAGCTGCCCTCACCTCAGGGGAGGGATTGGGGTGGACTGGGTGTAATCTGTGGTGAAAATGGGGGAAGCAGAGACGAGGACAGGGAGAGGATTCATGTTTGGCTTAGACAGAGGCTGGGGAAGGGGGAAGAAAGGCATTTACTAAAGTTTCTTTTTCTGTGTTCTTTTTTCCCCCCTCAGTACCTGAATCGGTGAAATGAAGTTTGTGTTAACTGGCGATGAATCAGCTTGGATCACCCCGAGATGAGGTTTTGCCTGGGACGGTAGCTGTTGGAGAATGTGTGGGATGCCCAGCCCTGTCGTGGCCCGGAACTGGAGTAATGGGAGGGAGTCTGGAAGGAGCCATGATCCTGGTCCTGGGAGTACGCGGTGGTGGAAATGGCGCGGCCAGTGCGGGTTTCAGAGGTGAGTGCAGAGAGTGTGCGAACAGCTGGAGAAAGGAGGGACCTGGGGAAACAATTGCTGGATGGGAAGGTGGTTGGGAAGAGGTGGACAGGTGCTTCCTCCAAACCCATGCCCTAGTGGCCTGGTGCAGTGCTGTCTCCACGTGCAGGATCCAGAAGCACTGGCGAGGGAGCTGCAGAGGGGGTGGCTGTGAAACATAGGAACAGAGGTGTGCTGCTGCGATGCAGCTGTGCGCTGGGGCTTGCCATGTGCTGCAAATGGGGTTTCAGAGAGACCAGGACTGCTTAGCAGGGCAGGGGAGTCAGGCTGATGCTCTTTGTTGGAGTAACGTGCATTAGCGAGTGCTCAGGATGATCAGAAGTGAGTAATAGTGCTGAACTGGCCAGATGGAAAGCTGTGCACCAGGTAGGCTAGGGTGCAGCTGCAGGAGCAGCAAGTGATCTTAAAGTGATCTTAAAGCCTCTAGGGGGACCTTGGCACCTCTGGGAGGAAACTGAGGACTGATGGCAACGTAAAAACAAAGCCCTTTCAGGAAGCCTGAGGTTAAGTAGACCTGTGGAGATGGGAATGCTGCTCCCCAGAGTGTGAGCGCTCTCTCAACAGTCCTTTGCTCAGAGTGAAACTGCAGAAATGCTGAACACTTGCAGCAACTGGTGTCCCTGCAGCAGCTGTCTGTGGTGGTGCTGGGAAGCTGGAGCAAATGGGATATAGTTTTTGTCTTGGAAGAGCAGAGTTCTGGGGAGTTTCCATTCTATGCTACTTGCAAGCACAAGGCAAGGGGGAAGGGAGTCTGAAAAAGAGGTGATCACTGATGCTGTGGCCTGAAAGCTCCTAGGTCTCAGCACAGTTACTGCTGTCCCTCTGGTACCGCCTGATAAACTGGTGGGCTGCCAAGGAGGGAGTTTGTACTGGAGTATTTTACTGCAGAGAGCATGCCAGAAGACAGGCAGGAGATTAGCAACATGGCCAAGGATAGTGGTGGGAGCCCAGCAGTGTTGTTGACCTTGGACTAAGTTTTGGAAGGGGTTGGAAAGTATGTATTAAAATTGTTGCAGTGTTGATCCTGACAATTTTGTCTGCTGGGGAAGGGATGAGTTTGTGATGCGCGTTATGTTCACACCGATGAGATGTTAACTACACTAGTCTGGTCTGCAGGGACAAGGGATGGAGTTTATAATGAATATACATGAAGATTGTGGTGATGTTTAAAGAGTATATATAAGGGTGAAACAATTCTTAATATATTTGTCAATGAGGTGAAGGCTGGAATCTAAAGGACATAAATTACAGAGGGTATCAGAGGATGGCAGTGGTGACCTGTGTGGAGACCATGAACTGCTCAGTGCCAGCCAGAACCAATTCAATCTAGCTTCAAAACCAATGTAAACACCCTACCTCATGCTGAAATTTAAGCTTACAGTGCTCTGGCTCAGGCACACTGTTGAAAACAGAGGAGCACTTTTTGACGAGGAGGTACATGCTGGAAGGGCTTACTTCTGAGGGGACTGCAGCTGGTAGATGAGCCATGCTGGAGCAAGGAAACCCCTGACTGCACTGCAGCCGCTGGGTGACCCATGCTGGAGAAGGTACATCACTGAAAAGACAGTGGAGTAAACCTTTGGCTCTCCCTGCCCCATAGCAAATATTGTACCTTGATAAATGTGCATCTGGGCTCAGCAGAGCTGTCTCACCTCAGCCTCAGGATTGCTGAGGGTTTTATGGTTTGCTTCCTTCAAGAAGCTGCAAAATAAATGTTCTTGGATTACATGTTCATAAATTGAAAGTGGAAATTTTGGATAGAAGGTCCTAAGTTGCCTCTTTTCTTGAACAAAGGCTTTATTATTTTCCATAAAACCCAATGTGCAACTTTATGATTGTGCATTTGGTCACCTGCCTGGTAGGAGGAAACAGAAAGGTGACACAGCCACAAAAGCAAATACCTCTGCGTCTCACCTGATGTTCTTAAAGGAACCTTGATTGTTTTGATGGTTTGAGTGTCAGGTGAGAAGGAGGTTTGGGGATTGATACCTCATCTCTCATGTGCCAGGTATGCTTCAGAGTGGGTGTCCGGGCATGTGGGGAAGCTCAGGGGCCTGGCTCTGCTATCACTGGGTTGCTGGGACTTGTGTCTCCGCACTGTGCCCTCTGGGGCTGGAGGAGGAGGAGAGGTCAAAGGAGTAGGTGGGCACAGGCTCTGCTACTCCCCTCTGGGGGTGAGCAAGCCCCCACTACCGCAGTGGTGTGGGAGGGCTTGGGGCCCCCAGCTGCAGCTCTGGGGCTGTGGGCCAGGGCAGTGGTGGGAGGCAGTGGCTGGGTTGAAGGGTGCTGCTGGAGGAGATGGCTGGAGCAGGATGGGCCATCATCCCTGAGCTCTTGTCCTGGGCTGACTGCCCTGGGTTCAGAGCATTTGGTGCTGCCTGGAGAATCAGCCCCCAAGGCCGGCAGGGAAGCCAGCAGTTTGGGTGCAGCACCCAGGGGCTGAGTCTCTCCTGACCGGGGAGGGGGGCAGACACCCAGGTTGCATGGTGTCTGAAATGTCCCCCAGCACTGCTGAGGACTGTGGCCGGAGCTCAGGGGGCTGGTGGCCAGCAGAAAAGGGGTAACACAGGTCTCCTCTGAGGGCTGGCTGCCCTCTGGTGCCCGCAGGGGAAAGTGCTGAGTGGCTTGCTTGTCCCCAAAGTGCAGGTGACTGCAGCCAAAATGCATATATTTCACCTTTGTTCACAGGAGAGAGGGTACTTGAGGTCTTGAGAGCCTAAAAAACAGCAAGTTGGGTCTGAACCAAGGGCAGTTCCCACCGTGAGTATAATGGATCCCACTGAATGCTGCTGTCTTGTTCAGCCCAAATCTCCCTTGGCTGTGACTGGAGCTTGGAAGTTGCCCCTGAGTCAGGTACCTAAAGTTAGATGATTCCCCAGAGAGACTTCAGCAGCTGCCTACGACTTAGGAGCAAAGGACAACTGTGCAGAGTGTGTCTGAAATACAAAGTGCATCTTATAAACAGGACACCAAGTAAATTATAATTTCTTTTGACTGATAGGCTAACATCTGTTAGTTCTGTACAGAAGCACTAAAAATACTTGTACTGCATCCCCTGCCACATTTTGTTCCTGGTCCAGGGGGCTGCATATTACCTTCTTTTGGAAGTTTTAATTTTTTTCAGACTAACAGCTGTATCTGCAACAAGCAGAATATCTAACTAAAAAATAATGGTGCTAGTAAAGAACATTTTAGTTCCTAAAGTCAAATAGTATTGGGGGTCCAGCATCCTGTCTTCTAACTATAAGGTCTAGGCAGGAGCATAAACACTCACACTATCAAAGCAAAATATTTTTTTGATCAGGCAGGAATCTTCTATTGCATTGTTACATTTAAAGATTTGTTTTTCCTCAGAGATGAGCATTTGAATGAAACAGCATGTGCAAGTTCTGAGAGGTTTTTTTCCTTGTTAACAGTTTTCCACATAAGGAAATTTCACAGCTAGCAATAACCTTGAGCACATGTTGAAGTTGTGCTGGATCCAAAACCCACCATGCTGTTGTATTCTGACACACAGGAGAAAGGCTGTGTAAAAATACTGCTGAGCATGTAACCTGTATGTTTTCTGTATATCAATTTCTTTAAAAAAAAAAAAAATCTATAAGGAGTAAAAACACTTTCTCAGTTAATTCTGGAGTGGTGAAACTCCTGGTTGTCTCATTTCAACAAGAGAGTATAAATGTAAATGTGTAGTTCAAAGTCTCTCCTTGTTTTCTCCTTAATAATTCCACATTTTGGCAGAGAATTATTACAGCCTACACTTTGTTCTTTAGAACATTTTTACTCTATCCTTTCAAAAGAGAAACAAACAAACAAATCACTGAATACATATACTGTGACTTTATTGGCTGCAGGAGGAGAGATGCAATAAGAAAGCCAGATAAATTGATAGGAGAATATCAGACCAGGCTCTGGAGGAGGGCAGGATATGACCATCTTCAGTATTCTGCATTGAAAGGATACTCCTTGTGAGTTTTGCACCTGAATGAAATCAAAGACTTAATTTCAGCCATCAAATTTTTTTTTTTAATATATCAAGCTCTAGTCAGTGCTTAGAGGAGCCACCATGGCAGGATCTGACCTATATAGTTGTAGAATGGAGTTGTTCCATATTTGTTTTCATGGATAGTATGTGCTATTTGTATACTAGGAACAAAGTCACTTTATCATTCAGGCTCTCAACATTCTAGGCAATGTTTAGATGCAAAATCTCTGTGTATATAGTATTCGTAACTTAAGGGTTTGGAAAAAACAAATACTGAAAGCTACCACTGACATGCTCATTGTATAGGCTCTCCAGTTTCTGTTAAAGCTGAAAATAGTTACCTTCTCCTCTTTAGTCAATCTGAGGTCAAACACCTAACAAGAGAAACAGCTGGAAATCACCTCTTTGAACAAGTCAGAGATTGTAAGCAAAATCCACAAAGTTAAAGAGTAAGTCTACAGAGGAGGGGAGCTGGTTAGAAGAAATGACTGCTTCAAGGAGGACAGAAAGGCATATCTGTATTTCCAAGAATTCATCAGCAGAGGGAATAAAAAAAGAATATCCAAAGTTGCAATTACATATGCCAGCTGTTGCAAGATGCTTGGCAAGCACATAGCATTGCATCCGCCACTTGTGAAGGATGCATCTTTCTGTCCTATTCCAAAGGAACATCTACAAGACTTTCATATTTCACTTCATCCAGCTATGTCTTTTGAAATCCTGATGATCAGTTTCAGTCAAGGACTATTGAACTAACAATGGAGCAACATGGCTTTTTGACACCAGGACAACTTTAAAAGTGCTTGCTCTGCATAAGCCTTTTGTAGCGTGCAACTGCACTTGGGTGCCAGTCAAGCACCATATGCCAATTCATCTGCAGAATAGGAGACACCATATGAGGTGACTCAGATTATCAGCATACTGTTTTCAGAAAGCTTTGTTCACTTTAGCTCTCCAATTATAACCGTAATTCTAGCCCTCAGTAGAGAGAAGAAGCCCAGTCCTCTTGCCTGAGGAGGACCTGGGAAGGGTGAGAAAGGATCACTGCTTGCTCTGCCAGGAGAAGCCATGTCCTCCCTGAAGGGCAGCACTCAGCTCACTCATAATCACTCACCTTGAAGTTCTCCACAATGCGCTGTGGTGTGACAGACTTGGGAGTCACAATCACATTTTTCTGGATCTGGAAGCGAAGGAGAACCTGCAAGAACAGACAACAGAATCATTCCTCATGTTCTGGAGGAAGCAGAGCCTGCTCCAACAGCTGTTCTCCCTAAGCTATACCCACTTCTGCAGAGCTGCCTTTCAAATCATTCCCATCCCTGTGGCTTAGATAGTGCTTCCTGAAGAGCAGAGGGGGAAGTGGTGGAGCCTCACATGGAAAGCCTCCTTTCCCATCCAGCTTTGGGACAATCAAGTCTTTTCCTTCCCACCTAGAGTTTTATCAGGGGTTTATTCTGTGCAATGAGACGGGAAGACTGAAACATGACAGCATCTGACGACAGGTCAAGAAAGTGTTTCTTGTTGATGTTCAGAGAGCCCTTGCAAGCNGACCTGGGCAATGGTGAGAAAGGATCACTGCTTGCTCTGCCAGGAGAAGCCATGTCCTCCCTGAAGGGCAGCACTCAGCTCACTCATAATCACTCACCTTGAAGTTCTCCACAATGCGCTGTGGTGTGACAGACTTGGGAGTCACAATCACATTTTTCTGGATCTGGAAGCGAAGGAGAACCTGCAAGAACAGACAACAGAATCATTCCTCATGTTCTGGAGGAAGCAGAGCCTGCTCCAACAGCTGTTCTCCCTAAGCTATACCCACTTCTGCAGAGCTGCCTTTCAAATCATTCCCATCCCTGTGGCTTAGATAGTGCTTCCTGAAGAGCAGAGGGGGAAGTGGTGGAGCCTCACATGGAAAGCCTCCTTTCCCATCCAGCTTTGGGACAATCAAGTCTTTTCCTTCCCACCTAGAGTTTTATCAGGGGTTTATTCTGTGCAATGAGACGGGAAGACTGAAACATGACAGCATCTGACGACAGGTCAAGAAAGTGTTTCTTGTTGATGGTCAGAGAGCCCTTGCAAGCATGCACTGAAGGCCACACAGTAAACACACCTGCACTGCTACTTAACACCACAGAAGAGCACCACAGGTGACAGGGAATGAAGAGCCAGCCTGTCCTTTACATTGCCATTAGCTGTCCTTTATGCTGTGGTACAGGAAGGGGTACCCACTGTCCAGCACCCACGTACCTGTGCTGGGGTTTTATTATGCTTGGTTGCAATCTCTTTGATCTTGGGGTCATCCAGAAGGGAAGGATCCTCTGGCTTAGCCCTACACCAAGGGAAGATAGCAACAGAAATCTGTATTTAGATGAAGGATTGATGGTGCATTTACTGTCTCAGTACTCCAAGCATAATCCCTGCCAGCTCCCTCTCAAATTGCAAGGCAGCTCCTTACCATGGCCTGTCAGGAGAGCCGAGGGGACTGTACGCTGTCACAGCAATCCCTTTGCTGTGACAGTACTTGATCAGCTTCTCCTGGGTAAGGTATGGATGACATTCGATCTGCCAATGCAGGAGTACAGAGATTGATAGCATTACAAGTGCTGTAACTCACTCTAGGAATGATCTGCTAATGCATTTAGAGTTCAGTTTTGCCCCAGTGTGCCAGTCTTCGCAAAGTATTATTCAGCCTTAGTTTTGTACAGCACTTACTTTTACAGTAAGGCTTCTTGCATCTCTGTGCCTTTGCCCTGGGAAAAAGCATTTCATAATGCTCATCTTTGGTTTCTTTGGTCCCTGAGAAGGCATGTTCTGAGGTGCTTCTCAGAAATTTCTAACTAGTAGTTTAGCAAATACTGAAAACCTCAGTGCCTTGTATATTCAGTAATAACGTGGAGTGGGATTAGAAGAACACGCTACATCTGCTGTTCTCCCTTCTCTGTTCTTGTCAGAAAAGCCCCCCTCTTGTGAGTTTGTATGAAGGGGTTTCTGTAGATATCTGTAGTTTTGGATGTAGATGCATTTTTTTTTTATTTTAGGCTGCTCTTTTTTGGTAGCTACATGCAGAGAAAGTGTTAAGGTATCTTTAGGACTGATAAGCTCTGCAGACTAGTTCTCTTGGTGAACCTGCAAGAACTACTGAGTTCAGAACTGTAAGAGATGTCTGAATCCATGCAAGACCACTGAGAGATAAGCATCTAGAGCAGGTTATGTAGCAACTGCGTACAAGAGAGCAGTGGCTGCTATGTCTAAAGACTAGGTAAATTTTTGTACATATGTATATAAAATAAAGTGTGTGTATAACAAAGTCTTCAGGGCAGACAGCAGGAAGCCACTGGTGTGTCAATACATGCTCTGCTTCTGCATATACAGTTAAAAACTGATCTCCCATTTCCAGTTGGGTGACTGGGTGAATTGTGCATTCATATATGCACGCATGCATGAGAAGAAATGCATGTGTTGTGTGAAGAGCTATCTGCTATTAATGGCAGATTGATGCTATTACTGATAACAGAACAAGTAAGGTATTTTAAGAAGTTATGGTTGTAATTTGTGTACCACAGCTTCATCCCCTATCAGGATACAGGGGATCTGCAACATCCTCATGTGTATCTAGAAATAATCATAGGGGGTTCACATGCTGTTATCTACTTTGTTCTCCCTTTTTCCATCTCCTCATTCCATTGTAATCAGATCTTTATAATCCCTGAAAACTACTCACCTGCAGTCACTTTGCAGCTTACCTGGTTATTGGCAGGCTTGTATTTCAGTCCTGGTTTGTTCAGGATTCTTTCAGTGTGCTCACGGTTAAAGTTGGAGATACCAATGGCTTTTACCAGACCAGCATCCACCAGCTCTTCCATGGCCTAACACAAAGGGGAGAAAAGTCAACATCCAGTGTACAAGACAGGGCCTTACAATGTTTTTCCTGGTATGGCTTGTTCCCTTTCATGAGAAGGGGAAGACAACTGTTTGGAGTTGCAAAGTTAGTCCCTTGAGGAAAGGGGCACACTGGTGTATTTGTGCCACGTCTTCCATCTCACCCAAGCCCAAAGGCTCATTTCTTGAGATGGTAGAAATACCAAGTTAGTTATGTGTGGAAAACAATGATAATCCATAATGTGCTATCAGGCTAGCACTGAACCGCTGTACTCCAGGGTGTAGGCAAGATCATAATCTAAAACATCTTTATTCCTGCAAAGTATATTTGAGTAGTTTCAAGAACTGTGGTGAAGACAGTTCTGTGGTTATTACAGTTAAACAATCAGGTCTGCAGCTCCACTGAAGATCATCAGCTTGATTGGGCATTATGTTTTGAAAAGCCACATTGTATACCATGGAAAAGAATACCAAGGACAGAGGACACGATTCTCCCGCTGTGGCTGAACTTACCTCCCATGTATGCAGAATATCTGTGTTGCTGGGTATTGACATGCCTTTGTCATCTGTGGGAAACAGCTCCTCTCCTGCCTGTCAGGGAGAAAGAAAATGCTTGAAACACTCTTTGGTGGGAAGTTACTGCTGAGACAACTAAGGACCACAATAGCTTTAACTTCTACTGTGGAAAATACTAATATTAGTCTACATTGTTCATGCAGGTTGGTGGCATTTTGCCAGCAACCATTCCTAGTAGGAGGGACAGGTGTATCTCCTGGAACCAGCAAAGTGGTGACTCACCAAAACACATACAGAAAAACAAGTCACACCACCTGTGGAACAAAGCAGAACAAACAAGCATGCTGTACTCCTCTATCGTGCCTATTGTGGGAGAACAAGAACTGTTTTCTGCAGATTTGTTTTTTGAAAAGTAAAAGGACCTGTTTAGGTCCAAAGGACATTTAAGTAAGGTCTACGGTGAGCCACATCTGCTGAACAATGTATTACGTACACACACAAGTCTTCTGTGAGGAGAGCCTCAGTTTAAGTTGGCAGCACAGAGGTCGGTCCCCACATCTCCATATTGCTCTACACCTAGCGTGTTGCGCAGATGTCAGAGTATTATGCCATGACACTTTTACTCAAGGGCTTTGTTCCTATAAAACAAACCATGACGGCTCTGGAAGTAGAGCAAACGGTTGATAAGCTCAAAAGCAACAGATGGGATGGAGGTCTTAACCTGTCTGTAGCAGAAAGGAAAAGCTAAGACTAGAAACAGACTGAGACATCAGCTCCTTTGAAGTACATGAAGAATGAAACAATGTCAGAAAGTCTCACCTTTGAAATCGAAGGTCTGTAGAACAACAGTAAGGCTCCTGCACCAAAGGTCGGCTCAATCTGTACTGTATTAAGGACTTAGTGATTAGAGACAGAAATGGAAAATAGAAGCATATGCTCATGCTCTGTGATTGCATAACATGCAGAGGAAAGAATTTCTGTCAGGCAGCAAAGCACAGCCCTCCTTCCCACAAAGGAGGAGGCTAAGTCATTGGCAGATGAGTAGATTTTGGATTTGTAGAAGACAACACGTAGCCAAAAGTNCCTGTTGAGGAGAGGGCCTGTCTCCTTTGGAAGGTGATGTGGAACTGGGCCATCTGATTGCTCTTCAGGTGGGGCTTGCTCTATGAAGAGGACTGGTGTGTGATACCGAGGGCAGTGTGTGCTGTCGTGGCTTATGTGATCAAACAGGGTTGTAAGCTAAAAAAACCCAACTAATCCTGTTCCATTACTCAAGACATGTAAAAGCCACTATTACAACAGGCAGATACTGGTTAAAGAGCTCTTTTTAAGTTAATTATTTCAGTGGTGAGCCAAATACCGTGTTTCTTGCATAAGCTAGGAAAAAAAAAAATAAATCACACTTTCTGAGACTGTTTGAGTTAAATCCACATTTTGAACAGTCCTGTGAAAATGGAGAATGTGAAGCATAGCTTAGAGAACTCTCTACAAGATAAGGTGATAAAAAGAAGCTTCCACCATTATTGGCCTCAAATGTGCTCTGAATTACTCCACACCACAGCACACAGCTTTTCCCCACCACTCTGAATTTCCTCCTCTGAGCATGTTCTACACAAAGCAGGTCTTCCCTGGGATCCCACACCACCAGATCCTTTCCTTACTGACAATGAAGAGGTCCTCTCATTTCACGACACCTTCCTTGGTTTTCCTTTGGACCCCCTCCCCAACTGCCTTCTCATTCTGGTACACGTAGGCACAGTCAAAGTGGCGGTACCCAGCATTGACGGCACCCATCACTGCAGCTGTTACTTGCCCAGCTAGGGACTAAGAACAAAAAGAATATTAAGATCCCAAATCAAAGCGTACAGGCTATTTCCTAGTTATCTAGAAACTAAAGAAACACATACGGAGCGGTTTTAAGAAGAGTTCTTCCATGCAGTGTTCTTAAAGTTATATTCATCTTACAAATGCCAGCTCCTGGGCTTGAAGCCAGCCTCCAGCCCCACTCCCAGGGAGAGCAGAGCCCCCAACAGCAGGACGGTTCTGCAGTGCTGGACCAGGGGAAACAGAATTTTGTACCAGGGAGCTCTGCAGTGCCTCTTGCCCAGCACTCCTCACTTCCCAGCACTGTTTGAGAAGAGAAACAGCAACTGCCCAGCTGGGAAAAGTTTAATTTGATGCAGAGGGCAGCAGTCTACACCTTAGTCATTCACATCACACATCATCACTGTACTGCTCTACCCCAGCTCCTCCCCTGGGCACTCCACACCTGTCATTTGAAGGTTACATCACCTGCTTCCTTCAGAGATGGAAGAGATGTGCATGTCTATGTGTTTCTATATCCCGAAAGGGCACTTAAGAGCTGTGCACAAAGAAACGTTAGTGACGTGCTTTAGGCCCAGCCGAGCACCAGGCAGCCGCTCGCTCACCCCTCCCCGGCGGGGTGGGGAGAGACCGGACAAAGGCAAAACCGTGGGTTGGGGTAAGGACAGGTTACTGGGACAGCAAGGGAGAGGGAAACAACAACAACAGTGCTGATAACAGAGATACACAATAGGTGATAACAGAAAGCAATTTACCGATCCCACGGGCCAACCTGACCCTCAGCCCGTCCCGGAGCCGCGCCGAACCCGCCCCTCTCCCGACCAGCCCCCTTTTTATGGTGAGCATGACGTCACATGGTATGGAATAGCCCCCGGCCGGCCTGGCTCACCTGGCCTGGCTCCTGGTGACATTAACTCTATCCCGGCCAGAGCCGGGACAGTTAGTATATCTTGTTCAGGCAAATCCCGTAACCCTTGTTTTCAGGTGTTGTGTGGATTACTGTTTGATTTTGCAGTCATCGTAACAATGGTGCAAATCTTTGTCAGAACTTGCTTGAAACGCATGAATTGTTTTCTAAAGGCTGTATCTTATTACCAGGTGATTCAAGGCAACCTCCCCCGGGATTTCAGTTACTGAGCACAGAAGCAGCAGGCAAGCAGAGCACCCCACTGCAGCAGCTTTCGCCGTGGGGAGGGATGGGGAGCGGCGGGCAGCAGGGCCCGGGAGGTCGCTGCAGCGGCGGGAGCCTGGCCGGGAGGGGATGCGCTCCCCCCGGCGAGGGGCGGGAGGGGGTGGGGGAGCCACCTCTCACGTACTGGAGCGCGGGAGAGGGCAAGAAGGACGGAGAGCACGCTGGGGAAAAAGAGCTGAAAAGCAGCGGGGGGCTCCATCTGCGGGCACCGCCGTGCCGAGAGGGTAACCCCGGCGGCAGCCCTGTGCCTGAGGTAGCGGCGGGGACGGGTCCCCGAGCGCAGCCCAGCTCGGATCCCCGCAGCATCAGCTGCGCCCTCAGGGGCCGGGCCAGGCCGCCGCCACCCGCGCTCCCTCCCCACCGCGGGGCTCGCCAGAGCGACCCGGAGCGCTTTAGAACCCCCGCGGCCCGGCTGGCGCCAGGCGGAGATGGCACCGAGACTAGCTGCAGGCCCCTCTGGGAGCGAGGGGCCGCTGCCCGGCCGAGGGTACCGCCGAGCCCCCCATTACCTTCCATGTGCCCGGCCCCAGGAGGGGCACGTTGGCTGCGGTGTTCAACTCCACGTAGGTCGCCGTGTCCCCACGCAGGACCGCTGCTGTGTAGTGCGGCCCGCCCGGGGACAGCCGCCGCCTTACCGCAGCCGGCCTCGGCTACACTGAGTTAGGGTGGTTTAGTGCTGCTTCCTTGGCGGTTGTGGGCTGAGAGCCTCAGGCTGAGGGAGGTCTCTGAGCTCCTCGGCTAGGAGTAGTGTCCTCCCACCACGGGGATGGTGGCTCGGGCTTTTGCAGAGCTCCCATGGTGTGGGCAGCCTATGTGAATTGGGGAGCGTTCAGCCTTCAGCCTCGTGAAGGTGGGATGAATGTAGCCTACGCTTGTGATAATAGGAGAGGAAAAATAAGCTGTTTTGTAGGAGTAATTTAGAAAGCAGTGATTTTAAAGAAGAATGTTGTTTTTAACATTGTGAGAAGGTTTTTTTTTGCAGAAGAATCGCAAGTTTTTAATGAGTGACACGATCACATTGCCCCTCTATTTTCAGGGAGGTGCAGATCATATTTCAGAATAAAATATAAAAATGTGGAAATAAATGGTAGGTGGTCTGTACTTTCACATTACAAACTGGCTTTGAAATTTTGCAGATACGAGTATGCTGTGCTGTTGCAATGGTCATAGCATGGTGGGGGAAAAACATACCTGCAGGATCCAGCAGATTATCCAGGATGTGATGTTAACACCACCTGGGAAGCTTTATTGCTTGCTCGTGCTTGGAGAATTTATTCAGGTGCAAGCATTGGCTGGGAGTATAATAGTGCATTTTTCTCTGAGTGCTTTTCCCAGAGCAGATGCCTAGCTGCTTCATACGTTTTGCTCTGCTTATCTGAGGGCAGACAAGGTAATTGGTTGTCTCTTCAATCTTCCTCCTGTTTTGTGTCAGCATCATCAGCCATCCTCAGCAGGATGTGATGTTTCAGTTGTATCACAAAGCAGTTATATAATGCTGTGTTTGCCTTTTACTTTTTTCTGGATTCCTTCTCCATAAATCTGCTCTGAGTGTACTCAGTCTCTTGGGGTTTGGCTCAGGGATGAGTGAAATCAGTGGGAAGATTGTGATTAGCCTGAGCTGGCTCCTCAGTTCTGCTAACAGTATTAAAAGCTGTTTGCACGAGAGACCTCCTGCCATCCCAGCTGAGGGGTTTTCACACTTCCTTTTTTACTTCCTACTGTCCTTCCCTCAGTCAAGGGAAACAGACACTGCCATCTGCGACACTGTAGGAAAGCTCCATGTGCCAGTCAAGGCATTGTGTCTGGTGAGCATTCTTGCCAGGAGCTGCTGATGGTGGGTGAGGGACCAGAGCTAAAGTTAACAGAAGTGCAGAGCTGGTGCGCAGAGTGAGTACGGTTGGGGAGGTGGACTATGTGGTGTTAGCTGGGCTCAAAGAGAAGTTTTCCATGCCTGACCTCCGTCTTGGTCTTAATTATTGGTGGAAGTCACGTGGAAACTTGTCTTGACACAGACTGTCACTCTATTTTGAAACATCAAGATGATCACCTGCACTGTTAGTGTGCTGTCCCCTTTTTGCTGATGACTGCTAAATTTTATGGAGCATGCACTTCACAATTTTTTTTTTCTTTTGCAAAATAACATGTTGAGCCATGCCTGTGACTAGCTCTTTCAGGGCAGCCTGAAGACCAGCTGAAGTACCAGTTTGCCTCTGCTCTCCTTTGTATTTCCTGGATGCTCAAGCTAGTGGTGTTGTGCTGACAGTTTATTAATATCAGCAATGTCATGATTTGACTCTAGATGTTGTAGGTCTCAGTGTAGGAACTGCCAGAATCAGCCGGGTTTTGTACTGGGGTGGTACCAAGGTGAACTGGTGCCATCGGAGAGTCATGCTCTGCAAGTCTGTGGAAGCTTGCAAAGCCTGGCTCTTTGGCCAGTAAGGTGGGATCTCCTGTAAGAAAAGGCAGAAAACCTTGTAGTGCTTGGTCTCATTCTTCTGAGTGTGTCCTTTTGGGGAGAGGTTTCAAAGGCTCTTGAGGCAAGGAGCTGGGTAGAGTGCGTGATGACAGATAACGAGACTTGGTGGAGAATGCAGGTGAGAAATGCCATTTGTCCTTCCTTTCATTTTCTTCTGAGATTTTTGTGTTGCTTCCTCTGTGGCCTGTTCACACTCTCCCGTGCAGGTGGGTGCTTGGTTTTCCCCCACTGTTTCTTGCATGAGAGATGTCTCTTGTCTTTTAAGAGAGGATTTTGGGCAGAAGGTTTGCATTTTGCTTTGCTGTTTAGACCTGTTGGTGTGAGACTTTCCCCAGATCATGCCAAGACATGGGAGCTGTCAGTTGCTTCTCTGTCTTAAAGGTGTGGCTGGGGTTGTCAGATGGTAGTAGGGCCTCTGGGAGAGGAATACTGCATGCATCAGTGGATGATGGCTAGCCTGGGACATGTTGCAAGCTGCACGTTTGATAACATGCACAAAGGTTCCTTGTGTGAGATAAGGAACTGTGTGTGAGGGTCTCATTTGATCTGTGGGCAAGGTTTTGCACTAAAGCTGGGTGCTTATTGTAGCACCTTTCAGGTTTGTCATGTTGATGTTTGCATGTAGTAATTGTAATTCACCAAAAATCCTAGCTTCAAGAGATGAACAGTGTTTGGCATCTCAGGAATGAGACACAAAATGATAGAAGTGGTTGGGTCCCAGTGGAACCAATTTTTACCAGCAGAAAGGTAACTACAGCCAAGGTTTGCTCCTGGCCTGCAATGATGGAGAAATGCAAGTCTCTCTGAGGGCTGGTTTCCCTCTGCCTGTTGGGAAAAGCACCTCCTGGTCTTATTGGTAGGAATTGTCCCAGGGAGGGATCATATCCATTAAGTGCAGGTGACTGCACTAACTTCACCTCTGTTCACATAAGGGGGAAGATAGTGCATAAGGTCTGGAGTGCCTGAAGAGCAAGATGAGCCAGAACAAAGAGCAGCTCTTGCCCTGGGTATAATGAATCACACTGAATGCTGCTGCCTTATTTTGCCCAAACATCTCTTGGCTGTAACCACAGAGGTTGGCCCTGAGCTGGCTGCTTGCACCTACACTGTGGACAGCTGAAGTTGGATGAGATGAATTCCCCCAGAAAGATTGCTGCATATGACCTGGAAGTGCAAAGTGTTTCAAATACGGAAATATGTTAAAAAAACAAACCAAAAATGACCAAAACCACCATGACAACCCACAAACACACCAAAAAACAAAGGAGCAAGCACTGCCCCTTGTAAGTTTCAATTTTTGTGTGCCTATAAGTAATATTTAGCATTAAGATGTGTACTCCAATTTTTTCTTTTTACCTCATCTTGAGGTTGTACGTTACATTCTTTTGGAAGTTTTCATTGGAAATATTTGGATGACCTCCATCTGAAAAGCATATTAGATATGTTCTAGGGACTTGTATATACAAGTCAGTATACATAAAATAGTCTAACATATTAGATTTGTATATATAATGTATATAATCTCAATATCACTGTACTGATCAGATTATTGCACATTGCGGGTTTTTTCCCCTCCCATTGGAAAAAGTGAGCCTAAGTACTAACAACACCTAAAGCTGTAATGTATCTGAGGTCTATTGTCCTGTCTCTCTCACAACCATAACACTCAAGACAAAACCACAAGTTTTGTTCACACTTCATTTGAAAACAAAAGCTGCTTTCTTTTTAGTCACATAAAGAGGCTAAGTTCTTTGTCCATTTGCCATGGACTAAGGGAGCACCAGGCACTGGGAGACTGCTAAGCTGAATTTTTCAAGTGGACTAATGGAGGAATAGCCTGTCAGGGAGTGTTACAGAGAGTCTTGGTACACATGAGCTATGGATGTGAAGGGAGAAGAATACCTGGAAGTAGTCACAAGGTGTAGTATTATGTATCCCCTATCTACTACTCCAGGGAGTCAGTGTGGTCTCAACTGGGAGAAATATATCACTTGACTCTGACTTGCCTCAGTCTCAGGCTCTGGGTAATGGCTCAGCACAGGCACATAATATTACCTCTTGTGACTTCATAATTTTGGATATCTGTGTAGTGATGTTTCCCATAGTCTCTTGTATTATGAGTTTTATAGCTATATGTCAGCACAGGCTGGCAGTCAGATCAGTCCATGCTATCACCATATAGCTTTCTAGCACTTCCAGTGCCTGTTCTCCTGTCACTTCCACATCCATAGCTCCTATGTACCAAGACTCCTCACACAATTCTTGTTTTCACTGGCTAGTCAACCATGCTTCGTTATATCCAGTTATTATATTCCTGATCAAGGCAAGACCTTGATGCTCCTGTGACATTCCACCTCTCAGCCTCTCCACCTTTCTGTCACCTGTCAAACATCTTTCATACATGCACTCATAATTACAAACTACTGATGTACAATGCAAGTAGCTCAAGCTTCTGTAAGTGCATTCACTTGGTGCACACTAATTACAATAGAGGTTAGTATGGCACAAGCAGTAAGTCAGTCAGCATCAGGTCCTATTACTATTAACCTTTACAAAAAGCAGGTTTTTGTTAATTGTCTTGTTCACAAGGAAGTTTCCAGACCACCCAGTTGCTCAAGATACAGTTCAAACTTCATATGCTTGTCAGACCCTACAGCTTGATCTGGTATGGATCTTATAGATCAGAATGCAGTAGTTGTACTGCAGATGCCCTGTGTCCACCAGCCCAAGGCACATTGCACTCACAAATCCTAAAGTGCCATGCTGTTAAAACACCTCCTAGCTATCCTGGCACTGCACAATAAGGCTTACCTGCATCCTCCACCACATGGGACAGGCTTTCCCCTGACAAAGGCTTACTCATACATACAGTTACAGTTAAGAGACCTGTCCCACTTACCATTACCAACCAAATCAGTCCACAGTGATACCATTGTACAGCTTTCCAGCTGTTTCAGGTGTTGGTCTCCTGTTGCTTGTCAATCCACAGTCCATACTAAGGCTTGTCATACTTGACAGTTCTTGTCACCAGTGCACAGCTCAGCCAAAGCTTATTATACCAAGTTATTCAACTTTTGATCAAGACAAGTTCTTGATGGTCCTGTGACATCATTTAAAATTGAATATGGATGATGGTTTCCAGTGACATTGTTGATCCAAGTGGCTTGGTTTGTCATTTTTTTCACATTAGACTAGAACTTCCAAACCAGTAGTAATCTAAACATTTTTTTATTTTGGATAGGAATAAAATTGAACACTAATCTCTGTCTAGTTTCAGCCTGTAGAAACATACAACTGAAATAAGGCCCAGTATGAGTTGGTATGCATGTGTAGTGGATATTTCTCCCATTTACTCTTCTTTCCAAGAAAGCTTTGGGCTGTGTTCTAGAAGTGAAGGTAATTATTGTCTCTTATCTTCAGGCAGTGATTATGTAGTTCATTCTTTCAGGGTGGATCTTTCTTCTGTGCTCACACACCCTTACCCTGCAGCCTTAAGTAGTGTTGGTACAAGACAGAAGAAAAAAATCAGTTGCTAATTCATTCTTCATGATTTCTGCTTTGCTATTTCAGCCATGCAGAGACACTCACTAGATGAGTAGAGAATTATAGCCCATATTTTGTTCTTTAGAACAATTTTACTATTTCCTTCCACCAAAGAAGAAAAACCCTAAAGTCACTGAATATGTATACTATGCCTTTGCTGGCAGGAGAGATACAGTGTGCAAGCTACATAGTGGACAACTCTAGGTAGTGGTAGAAGCTCATTAGACCCCAGAGGCATGTAGGAGGACAGGGTAAAACTATCTTCAGTATTCTGCATTGAAAGGGTACTCCTTGTGATTTTTGCACCTGAAGGAAATCAAAGAGGAAAGATTATTCTCCAGGCTGAAATAAATGGTACATAGAACTGCACTGGCTGTAGAGAGTGGCCTTCAAGGGAGGCTCTGAATTGTGTAACTGCAGCATGAAGAGACTTACTAGTGTCTAAGTGGCACACATGACCAACAAGTTCATGTATTCCTCTTATTCAGAAACTGAGTAGTGTTGGGACCAAGTTACTTTCTAGATAAAGAGTTAAAGTTCACACTGCTTGCAGAGAAACAGTAGTTTCTGCAGCCTGTCAGCCAAGACTTCTTGACTGACTATAGGCTTCCAAGGTATATAACTGCAAGCAGTTGTTCTTCATACTGCCCTTCAGATCATTCTGGTCATTCCCTCCCCCAACCACCTATGTATGAACTGACATCAGTTTGTATTGGTAATTTTTTGTGAGTTAGTTTAAAACCACTTAATGCTTATTTCTCCAATATGGACATAGCCAAAGTTGCCAACTAGAAGCCTCCTTTGGGAATTCCAGACACACAAAGTTCCCTGGAGAAAGGATTCACAATGAGTACACAGTATGACCTGTACTCATTCTTTGGTCAATAAAGTGAAAAATATAACACCAAGATGTTAAATAACAGATGCTTCATCCCTCAAGTGATTGCAGATTTCAAAATATACCCAGTTTTAACAGCTATATAGTATCTGTGAGATTACAATAAAGATTTTTGAAAATAGAAGAGTTTGAAGGAAACAAGCTGTCACTTACGTGATCATTTCACAGATCCTCCAGTTTCTGTTTAAGCTGAGAAGTGTTGCCATCTCCTCTTTAGTCAATTCAAAGTCAAACACCTAACAAGAGAAACAGCTGGAAATCACCTCCTTGAGCAAATCAAATCAGAAGCAATATTCACAAGATTAAAGAACAAGTTCACATCAGAAAATGCTGGTTAGAAATGATGGCTTCATGAAACAGGGAAAGTTAAATAAATTTCTTTGGATTTTCAAGTCTCCACTGGCAGATGGAAGAAACAAAAAAGATCACCAGTTGCAGTTAAATGTGGCAGCTGCTGCAAGGTGTTTGGTGAGCACTTAATGTTACAGAACACTTCTATTTGTAGAAGATTCATTTCTCTCCAACTCTAAAGGAACATCTATGAGCCTTTCATATTTCAACAGATCCAGCTATTACTCCTGTAATCTTGATGTCCAATATCAGGCAAAAACCCCTGACTTAACAGTCAGGGGAGCAATGTGGTTTACTGATACCAGGACTCTTCCCTTAACATTGCTTACTCTGTATTTTGAGGAATGTTACTGCACTTGGGCTCCAAGCAAACCCTGCCCACCACTTCATCCACAAGTCACAGAACAGGAGACACTATGTAAGGTGAGTGATAAAGGTTATCAATATCCTGTTTCTAAGAGCAATGCCTATCTCTTTTCTCCAAATGCAGTTTTCATTGTAGCCCTAGCTTCCAGACAGAAAAAGCCCAGTCCTCTTGCCTCAGGAGGACCTGGGAAGGGTGAGAAAGGATCACTGCTTGCTCTGCCAGGAGAAGCCATGCTGTCCCTGAAGGGCAGCACTCAGCTCACTCATAATCACTCACCTTGAAGTTCTCCACAATGCGCTGTGGTGTGACAGACTTGGGAATTGCAATCACATTTCTCTGGATCTGGAAGCGAAGGAGAACCTGCAGGAACAGACTACTGAGTCAGAGAGGACAGCTCCTGCTCTGGAGGAAACAGAGCATGTTCCAACAGCTGTTCTCCCTAAGCTATACCCACTTCTGCAGAGCTGCCTTTCAAATCATTCCCATCCCTGTGGCCTAGGTAGTGCTTCCTGGAGAGCAAAGAGGGAAGTGGTAGAGGCCCGCATGAAAGGCTTCCTTTCCCACACAGCTCTGGAACAGTCGGTTCCTTTGCTTCCCACCTGGACTTCCAGCAGTCTATGCAAGGCTTTTATTCTCTGCAAGAGGATGTGACATCTGAAGATGAATCAAGAATCATCTTCTGACTGAGGACCAAAGGTCTTCAAGTATATATTTCAGGTCATATATTAGACAACCTGCATTGCTACTTTATGCCACAAAAGAACACCACAGTTCACAGGGAACACTGATAGAGGCTGTAATGTCTCTTCAGGCTTAGTTTCCATAATGGCTGTGTTACAGGAAGGAGTACCCAGTGCCTGGCACCCACGTACCTGTGCTGGGGTTTTATTGTGCTTGGCTGCTATCTCTTTGATCTTGGGGTCATCCAGAAGGGAAGGATCCTCTGGCTTAGCCCTACACAGAGACAAAAAGGAAGAAATGGCAAAGAATCTCTGTAGACAGATTCTACCTAGTGTACCTATATTAAAAAAGTGTGCACACACCTCTGCACCATTACTCGTTCAATTAGTCTGAAAGCTTCAAACTTAAGCCACACTTGGAAATTACCTGTCAGGGCGCCCAAGGGGACAATATGCTGTCACAGTGATCCCTTTGGATTGGCAATAGTTGATAAGCTTTTCCTGGGAAAGGTATGGATGACACTCGATCTGCCAACACAGGAGTAGAGACTGTGTAGAACTACTGTAGTGTTCACATGGTCCAGAGATTTTCTTCTGAATCTTTTTTTTCTTTTTTTACTTACAGACTGCCTTAATCCTACCCTGTATGTGGTCTATGTGACATTAGAAGACTAGTTCTATAGGGCACCAACTTTTATACTGACTCCTTATATGCTTTTTGGATTTTGTTCTGAGAGGCTGATATGGTTTAGCCCCAGCCAAGCACCATGCTACTGTTTGCTCACCCCTCCCCAGGCAGGGTGGAAACAGAAAAACAAAGGCAAAAGCCTCGTGGGTTGCGGTAAGGACAGTTTACTGGGACAGCAAGGGAGAGGGAAGCAACCAACAACAGTACTGATTACAGATATTCACAATGAGTGATAAAAAAGCAATTTACTGATCCCACGACCAAAGGGCCGAACTGATGCTCAGCCCGTCCCGGAGCCAGGCTGCTCCCACCCCTCCCCGACTAGCCCCCTTTTATGGTGAGCATGACATCACATGGTATGGAATAGCCCCTTGGCCAGCCTGGCTCACCTGGCCTGGCTCCTTGGGACATTATCTCTATCCTAGCCAGAACCAGGACAGAGGCTTTATAAAAAGTCTTTGATTACAGTCAGAATGATAGCTCTGTCTGGATTCTTTATCCCTCCAGAGAGAATGCTTCATAGGGAAATACTCCAGAATTTGTGAACAGTGGTTCAGCAAGGTGAGACAAAGGAAATATTCCAGTCCTTTTTGTACCAAGAAATAACCTCATAGTGGGATTTAGAGTACATGCTGTTATCTACTTTGTTCTCCCTTTTTCCATCTCCTCATTCCATTGTAATCAGATCTTTATAATCCCTGAAAACTACTCACCTGCAGTCACTTTGCAGCTTACCTGGTTATTGGCAGGCTTGTGTTTCAGTCCTGGCTTGTTCAGGATTCTTTCAGTCTGCTCACGGTTAAAGTTGGAGATACCAATGGCTTTTACCAGACCAGCATCCACCAGCTCTTCCATGGCCTAACGCAAAGGGGTGCAAAGTCAACATCCAGTGTACAAGACAGGACCTGAACACATTTTTTTCCCCTGAGGTGGCTTGTTTCCCTTCATGGGAAACACAAAAATAACTGTTTAGACTTGCCAAATTTTTGTTTTTCAAGGGGAAATGGGGACTGGTAGTATGTGTGCCGTGTCTTTATCACGCCAAAGCCCAAAATCATTGTTGAGACAAGACTAAGTCACTACTGTCACAGCACTGGAAGGCTATGCCCTGGGAGGATGGCAGGATCACAACTTAAGTGCCTTATCTCTGCAAAATTGGTTTCAGCAGTTCAAGAACTGCATGAGAACTGTGGTGAAGAAAAAAAAAATCAGTTATGATCAAGTAAATAATTTTTTCTAACCTCAGTCTGGTCTGCAGCTCCACTGAAAGTGACTGTGCAGCTCAGTGACTTGAGATGCTACTCCACAGTGAACAGGAATAATAGCTTGAGTAAGCATGCACATATTTAAAAGCTGCCACATACTTCTGTGAATTCCTTTCAACTAATTCTGCATACATGCACGAGCCATTCTGTGACTGCTGAGGACAGAAGACATGATTCTCCCGCTGTGGCTGAACTTACCTCCCATGTATGCAGAATATCTGTGTTGCTGGGTATTGACATGCCTTTGTCATCTGTGGGAAACAGCTCCTCTCCTGCCTGTCAGGGAGAAAGAAAATGCTTGAAAATATGTTGAGAAATTCACTTAACTCCATGAGAGCTCACAACCATGAGATCTTAAGCTTCTTGTGCAGGCAAGAACACTAATTCTTGTCTACATTCTGTCATGCCTTCCTGAGGAGCAGGAGGAATTTAAGGCATTTCTGCCAGTGACCATTTCCATAAAGACAGGTTTTTCTGCTGGACCCCTCAAAGTGATGACTTGCCCACACACATACAGGGAAACACACCATTCAACTATAGCCTCCAGTCTCATACATGTTCACTTCATGTATTGTTCTTTTGTGCCCACTTAGGAAGAAATGTTCTGTTCTTTTTCCAGAAGAGCATCAGGGGACTTAGGTACTGGCAACCTGTAGCTTTGGTCTATATGCCACTGGATCTGCTAAAAAGCCTGTTACATGCAGTGTCAGTTCTTCCACGACAAAGCCGCTAATACTAGGAAAATCAGAAGACCCTTTATGTACAAGTTATGGAAAGACACCAAGACTGAACTGTGTTTAACAGCTGTTTGCTGCTGTCACCATGAGACAGCTTCATTTTCACAGCTTTGTTAATGTGAAGCTGAAAGAGTATGAAATAAGGTGAGCATCTCAAAAGCAACAGGTAGGATGGAGACTGATCAGACTGTAGCAGGAAGGAAAGGTTAAGACTAGAGATAGTCAAACTGAGACATCAACTGCTTCACTGATTGGTGAAAAAGTTTAGGCTCCCCAGGAAGTTTCACCTTTGGAATTCCTGTCTCCTTGGAACAACATTGAGGCTCTTAGAGGCAAGGTCAGCTCAATCCATACTGTATTAAAGACTTGGGGATTAGAGAGAAATGGAAAACAGAAATATTTTCTCTTGCTCTGTGATTCTGTAACACATAGAGGAAGATTTCTGACAGGCAGCAGCAAAGTGCAGCCTACCTTCCAGCAAGGGCTGATTTTCAGTGAGCATACACTGATTCATAGGAGAAAGCAGCCTATCATATGTTTGCAGCTAGGAGATCTGCCCCTAGTTTTCAGGCCATCATTCCCAGGATCAAAGGGGTATGCAACCAGCAGTCTCAGGGGCGGCCTGGCACACACAGCCAGAGTAAAGCTGAGCACCAGAACAGTGCTGGTACACACACGAGACACTGATTGCCTCTCTCAGCCACAGCAATTGTTGGGCTGTAAAGCCACATAGCTCCCCAAAAGCAGTAGTCTCAAGAAACAAAGCCAAGGGCATTGCTGTTACTGTACCTGCAAACCAAAAGGCCAGTGCATGAGGTAGAGATCCAGGTAATCCAGCTTCAGGTCAGCAAGGGTCTTCTGGCAGGCTCCCTTTACCAGAGGCTTCTCATGAAATGTGCACCACAGCTAGAAAAAAAAAAGCAAGGCACACCATC